>CAUJNA010003293.1:418879-538879 GCA_963377175.1 Effrenium voratum | reverse complement strand
TGCATATTTAAAATGTGTTTTCGTGGCGTTGCAGCATGCAAAATCTGGTATAGCATTTGGCTCGAAAGGATGAAAGCAGGGGCACACCATTGCAGACAGGTGTGTGCAAAGAGCAACTTCAACAGCAAGCATCCAACGCAAGTGATGCGCCCTTGCAAGGAGGGAGTGACAAAGGAACAACACAGCAAGCAGGCGATATGTCTGCAGAAGAACTGAGGAAGATGTACAATTTGTCAGGGGCCTCCGCAGTCGAACTTGTGTCTTCAGAGGAAGAGCAGCGAACAGCATCCTATCACACGCATGTCTGTTCAACCCTGTGCAAAGGGCTGTTTGCCTTGGCAAAACCATAGAATTGCTTTAGGTAGGTTTGCAGTTTGCAAGTTATGCGCTCTTCTGAGCTTTGCTGGCCAATCCTGTCAGAAGTACCGTGATTTTGCACCTGCTGATAAGAAGGCCCTCATTGTGGAGTACACAAAGAATGGAGGCGCAAAGGCTCTCAGCTGGGTTCCTGACTACAGTGAGAAATCGTCAATCTCCACAAACAAACAGGCATCCATTACAGGGGCTACATGACCAGCAGCCAGACCCTGCAAATTAACAGGCTGTCAGTTCAGCTAGGCAGTGGTTGCGCAGCTGGTGAAGGAATGCTGGGAAGAGCAATTGTTGGACCCCACAGGACGCAGGCCATGCACAACATCCAGGCTATGCATAGTCTGTCTGTGTGCGTATCTATCTATCTACTCGCCTTCCTACCTACCCATTTTCCAACCTACCAATCTACTAATTTACACACAATTCATTCAATCCATTTATCTAGCCCACTTTCCATCGATCCATCAATCAAACTGTCATCCTCTATCTATCTAACTATCTATATCTATGTATCTATCTATCGCCTCTTTCTGTCTGTCAGTCGATCACTCTGTCCCTCAGCCTATCTACCCGTCGAATCTCTCAAGCCAGTTCCCTGAGCATTTTGACCCGTTGCCGAAACGGGAGACGTCACAGCTGCACCGCCTCACGTGACGAAGAATCAAGGGCGAATCAAGGGCGGGATCATTTTATGTGATTGGCGCTTTGCCGGGCCGGGGGGCGGGCACCCCAAGCCTTTCCATTGACTGCGTCGGAAAAGTCGCAATGCCAAAGTGACGTCACCCCCAAATGCTTTGCGTTTCTCCCCCCCACCTTTGCGTCTGCTTCCTCTAAGTCGTCCAGCGACCTGGCCAACGGAGAAAGCGCACCAGGGGGCCAACAATAGAAGCGTAAAGGCTGCTCTGACCCCGACCGTTTTGTGTGGTATTGTTTTCGTACAAAAGATCCCTTGCAAGACGCTCACGCGCATTTCGACTGCGCAGGCTCGCGCGCAGTGCTGGGCTGGGTTTGGCGTCTTTCGAGGGTGGGCCCTTGCTGTGGTGCCGCGCGCCGAAAATGGTTGATTGCTTGGATGGGCGTGCTGCTTGCTATGTCGTTACGGCGCATGCGGCACTTGCGTAAGTTCGGCAAGTTGAACATTTAAGTTGGCTAACACGTTGTTATTGAACTTTGTTGGTTGTTTAAGTAGGGCGTTCGCGCTGTTGGATACGCTGTCTATATAGGTGTAGGTAGTATCTGGATAGTTTACGGGTATGTAGATACGGCGCATAGCCGTAAACTTACGTCACATAGCTCTATGTGTGATAATTAGGTTAGAGCCCCAGCCTATATGTTAGTTAACGGACTTAGCAGACATACCGCTAGCTTTGCTAAGTCCAACTTAGCTCACATGTAAGCGTGACAAATACACATGTGGGGACACAGGTCAAAAGCACACGGAAAGTACGGCAAAGCACGGAAAGCGCGGCAAGAGACAGATCAGCACGTCCCTGCATAGAAGTTGCACAGGCCCCCTTTCAAGATTGAAAAAAGGAGAAGGTGTATAGGGTTGCGTGCGCTAGCCGAAGCATTTTTTAAATAAGAACTTGTTCAATGAACTTTCCAAAAGGGTTCCTTGCGCAAAATAGGCCTGCCTTATGGTTTCGCATATTTTCATGCGCTATTGAAACAAGGACGGGAAATACAACTCTAGAACACACTTGACGTGGCGCATGAGTTTTAGAAAGCTCATTTTATATATAGCGGGTCCATGAAAAAAGAAGAACCCATATCCCAACCATCAACTTCCCTTCCGGATACCCCCGAAACCTACACCCTAAATATAGATACGTGTGTCTGTTCTATTGATGATGTGTTTTTGTGGTGGTTTTCAAGGGGGGCAGGGTTCTTTATGAAACTGGGGACCCCCTTGACAATAAAACAACTTAGCCCATATCCGAACCCCGGCCACGCTGCGCCCGATTGCCCTGGCAAAGCGGGCGGTGCAGCGCGCCTGCCAGCTGCAGCAGCCTGCAGGCCGAACCATCGACGGGGCCAGCTGCTGGGCTGTTGGGCTGTTGGGTTGTTGGGGTGCTGGGCAGGGTTGAGGGTTCGGGGGGAGAATATGTAATATAGACACTAAAAGGTGTGAGGCGGTTGCTTCAGAAACCAAGACTTCTGAGCTGTGCCTCACACTCTGGGGTAGCAAGATGTCGTCCTGGGAGAGCGCTACGAATCCAGCAGCGCAAGTCGAATTTGAAAACAATGAAACCGTGGGCTTGAAGACCCAGATCAAGTCATCACAAGGAGAAGGAGCATGTCGTTGTTGCAGACGTGCTTGCCGTGCTCAAGGCCAAGAAGACTTACAAGGACGTGGTGTAGAAAGTCAACCCTGGCAATTGGCTGTGTGGATGATCTTCGAGACCTGATTGCTTTTCAGGGGATGAGCCCGCTGATGATCTGAAAGCCATGAGTGGCAAGCTAAAAAGAGCCTGGCAGGCTTGAATAAATGCTGCGTATTGTCATGGAGTTGTGAGTGTTCCGACAGTTCATGGGCAAGAGGTGTGTGTGTGTTTTAGTTATAGTTTGGGATACAAGGGGAACGCGCGAGTATGGAAACACGTATCGTGCTATGAGCACAAAAAAAGAACAGCGATTGAGCTGGGGTGAGCTCGGGGCAGCCATGTGCATGCTGGGCCATGTAGCGTTGCCCCCAATGGCCCTGAAATCATCCAGGCCTGCTTTGCATTTGTAACATCTCCAGCCAACTTCTACCCATCCAGAAAAACGAAATGTGCTCTTGTAGCAAGCCCAGCCAGCGCTAATTTCAACCTATTATGCCTTCAAGCTGAAAGTTCTCCCTGCTTTTTGCTGCCTCCACCTGCCTGTAAGGCTCTCCCCTCAGCGCCCAGCAAGGATGGCATTTTAGGTGCCTGCTGTTCTTGTGAGAAAGTATTTCTTGTACAAAGCGGTTTTTGGAACTCGTAGGCGTTGCTGGCCTTGTGCCAAGTAAGGCAAATTGAAAGAGAAAACTTCCAAGGACTCTCTTTTTATCATGTGTGGTGGCCACTTCATCCACCCATAGGCCGATAGGAATAATGCCTTCCGGGTCTATCTGTACCTGCTCTGCAACTTGCTTCATGTGGTTCTGCAGCTCTGGCCTCAAACCAGAGCGATCAAACCTGCACTTGACTGGAACATGTTCCATGTGGAGCGCCCAGCATGTGCAAAGTCCCTTGAATGGCCTGCTTCTTCAAAGGGCCCAGCTTGGTGGAAAATAGAGGTGGCCGCTTGGATCCTTTCTTCAATTTCCTCAGCATGTCTCTGTGGCAGCGAGAAGAACCCTTCACACCTGCAAGAGGCTTCAAGTGCGAGGCATCTGACTGCAAAGCATCCTCACAAATGAGCCTTGCCCTCTGTGTTGGCACTTCTCCGCTGAGAAAAAGGTCAGCTACATTCTGCTTGGGCCTCTTTTCTGCTGGCATAGCTCCACGCCTGTCATAAAAAGATAAAAAGGGTTCTTGTTGAACATTGCAATAGTTTGTGAGCCACCTGCAGAAGCACACACGCATTTGTGATGCTAGCATGCCCATGCCTCAGCAGCGCAGGGTGACTCTTGCGCATGCCAACACAGACGCACTACAGCGCTGGAGTCTGCCATTTTGGATTCAGGCTGCATTGGGCCGGCCTGGCTGCAGCCACACGGCTTCGATGTTTTGATCAGCATGTTTTCTTTTGTTTTGTTTTGTTTCTTGCTTTGCCATTAGCGTGAGTGCTGAGGACTATCTTGGCAACTGCATGCACCTCATCCTGCAACAATGGAATGGTAATGATCATTAATGGCTAGGGAAACTTCTTGAACAATTTCATGTTTTTTGTGTAATGGCACCCCTTCCAAGTTGAGTAACCTGACCATGACTGGGGAAGCGAGGTACCTAGTCCCTTGGTGTCACCAGGCCTGTTTGCACTTATTGAACCAAGCTGACATGGAGCAAACACATGCACATTTGCTGCGTTGTATTTGAATGACATGTCTTCGCACCTGTCTATAGAATCATTTGATGGCCAGAAGTTTCATGCCAGTGGAACGAAACTCCTTAGGCTGTACCTGGCCCTTGAAGAAATGGTAGGCGTTCATGCTTGCACTTGAAAATGAAAACCAAAACATCCTTTGTTTGTCCACTTTCTGGACAACTCTTTGTCCGGCCCTTCAAAGAGCTTCTTACAAAGGTGGAAGCATGTTTGAACAAGTGTGCTGCTCAAAATCAGCTCCCGATTCTTTGATGCATCGAAGACCAGTCACTATGATGAGGCAAGGAAAAGAAGTGTTCCATCTTATTGCAATGCATCATTTTTCTGAGACAAACACGTTAAACCACATCGCTTAAATGTTTAAATAAGATGTAATTTGCAATCAAATCCGGCCTCATTTAACAGCTATAGTTCTTGAATCATTCGGCCTTAATTAAGCACTCTTGAGCTCACATTGAAGCACGTGTAAACCCATCACCGTGACAGACACACAGACAGACAGACACAGGCATTAAAAACAAAGAGACACGCCAAAGCACAAAGAAGACACAAACAGAAAGAGACACAAAGGCAGCAACACACGCACAAGTGCACGAAGATCCTGGACGCCGACTCCAAAACAATAATACACCGATGCACCCCTAATAATCTCCGCTGGCGACCTACTTCAAGCCGAAAGAAGCTCAAAGGCATGGAGCGCGCTCCTTAAAATAAGGAAGCATCCAGACAACAGCAGGTTCCAAAGAGAAACCTCTAACTAAAAAACAAACAAACAAAAACAAAAAACAGCTTTCGGAAATGTTCGCTGTGGCCAGGTCTCAACCTGAGACAGGCCTAGCGCGCTGGACTGAAACAGCGGTCTCCATATCCACAAAGTCCTCTCATGCATAAGCATGTGTGCGCTATCCGCCTCACATGATTACAATTCACATGTTGGTTGTGCCAACTCAAGGGGTGTTGCAAGCCTCTGACTCGGCTTTTCCACTCCCAGTCGGTTTCGAGAATGTACGCGATAGTCTCCCCTGAGCTGTTTCCCCCTCAGGCTTCACATACGCTCTTCCCTCTGCAAGCTCCACCAGAGTGGCTTATACATATCACAAATACGTGTATAAATATATATATATATATTCATACCATTTATACAAATAAATAACAATGTATACATATAGGTTTGTCTTACATTCAAAGAACACCCTACATGGTGGACACCCAAGTGGTGTCCTTTCAACACCAACTTAAAGGAGGTCCCCCCAAACAAAGGACATATACTCTTGCAAAGGTTCACATAGGGCCTCACCATTCCCTCCTACAACCAAGAAACTGTTTATGTTGAAACATATATATGCATGTATATTGATATATAAATATATGCTACCCCCCTACCCAGGTTTGGGCTTGGTTCAGATGTGCTTTGACCGCGGAAGCAGGCAGGAAGAACAGCTCAGATTTGCACACTGGGAGACCAGAGGAAGGAGGTTTGCCTCATTGAAGAAAGACGCCTTGGACGTGACCCATGCCCTTTTTCAATGCCTCTTCCACACACAATTCAATTCACATATCTTCCCACACAAACCATGCCTTCTTTCAAAGACTCTTCCACAGAAAATTCACATCCTCTCACCCAACATGTCTTTTGACATGTCTTCTTTCAATGAAACAAAGGCAGCATATGTGAAAGAGTTGCCAAGGAAAGTGAACCCTGTGTAGAATAAAGCCAGGCTATGGCTGGGACAGTTTGTTACATAAATGGTGGTTTTACATGATGTTTACTGTCTTTTGCTGTACTTTTTTTATGATCACAGTAACCCTGACTCTTCCACAAAGACTCACATATCATCTCACACAAAACATGTCTTTTTCAATAATTCTTCTCTACAGAAAATTCACATATCCTCTCACCCAGAACATGTCTTCTTTCACAAAGGTTCACATATCCTCTTACCAAAACATGCCTTTTTCAAAGGCTCTTCCACAGAAAATTCACATATCTTCCCACACAAACCCCTTCTTTCAAAGACCCTTCCACAGAATATTCACATATCATCTCACACAAAGCATGTCTTTTAAATAACTCTTCTCTACAGAAAATTCATTCACCCTCTCACCCAAAACATGTCTTTTTACACGCCTTCGATCACAAAGGTGCACATATCCTCTCACCAAAACATGCCTTTTTTCAAAGGCTCTCCCACAGAAATCTCACATATCTTCCCACACAAACCATGCCTTCTTTCAAAGACTCTTCCACAGAAAATACACACATCGGGGGGGTACATGTCTTTTTACATGTCTTCTTTCAATGAAACAAAGTCAGCATATGTGAAAGAGTTGCCAAGGAAAGGGAATCCTGTGTAGAATAAAGCCAGGCTATTGCTGGGACAGTTTTGTTACATGAATGGTGGTTTTACATGATGTTTACTGTCTTTTGCTGTACTTTTTTTATGAATCACTGTAACCCTGACTCTTCCACAAAGACTCACATATCATCTCACACAAAACATGTCTTTTTCAATAACTCTTTTCTACAGAAAATTCACATATCCTCTCCCCCAGAACATGCCTTCGTTCACAAAGGTTCACATATCCTCTCATGCTCCGCAAATGTTGCGCAACATTTGGAATTTGTTGCGCAACATTTCCCTGGACCAAAAAAAAAATCCCAGCCATGGTGGGGGCTAGGATTGTTTTTTTGCTTTTTTTGGTCCACAAAATGGCCTTGCAGAAAATGCATGAGTTCAATCAAAATACACTGTAAATATCAATGGGTTTGATACATGATGCAACAACACCTGGGTACTGGGGGGGGGGGGGTACCAAATATATATATATATATATACTCACAGTCCAAAAGGACCTGAAAAACACGTGTCATCCTTTTGCGCTCGCTAAACAGAGACCAGCACAGGAAAACCCCAAGGAGAAAAGGTCAACTTTGGGCAACTGCGTGTGCAACGGAGTCACAAAACACCTTCCCTCTTGGATGTTTCACTGGTAATTGCATACACATAGTATATATATATATATACGTACACACATTCGTATATGTTTGACTGAAGTGTATACTAGTATATCATACCGGCTCATGCTGCTGGTTGCCTACTAATGTATATATGTCTTAATTCATATACTCTCACGTAAGTCACCCGGCGATGGTGCGTGACTTGCGAACAAAACCACGCCGACTTCCCCACCAGCTGCACGGCCGCTGCGGCCAATGGCCGTGGGAAGCGCACAGTGGCCATAACCCGACCCTCCAGCCTCGGGCCGGCAAACGAGACTTAAATACCAAAGTATGAGAGAGAGAGAGAGAAAAAATAAGCAAGAAGGCAAACAAACAGACAGACAAACAAACAAACGAAAAAACGAAACAAAGAAACGAAGAACCAAACAAACAAACAAACAAACAAACAAACAAACAAACAAACAAACAAACAAACAAACGGTCAATCCACGAAACAAAGAAATCAAACAACGTTCGGTCAATCAAGAGGTCAAGCAATGAAGCAAACCGCAAAGCAAAG
The DNA here is from genome assembly GCA_963377175.1 of Effrenium voratum. Taxonomy (NCBI): domain Eukaryota; class Dinophyceae; order Suessiales; family Symbiodiniaceae; genus Effrenium; species Effrenium voratum. The sequence continues at coordinate 530,975 of CAUJNA010003293.1, read as the reverse complement.
AAACAACACGACAAAGCATAACCAAACAACTCAGGGCCCAGAAGAGCGTAAACAAAGAGGCAGAGCGACAGAGAGACAGTGAAACAGCCAGACAAACAGACAGACGCAAACAGACACAGAGAAAGACACAGCAACAAAGAGACACAGAGAAGCACACATACAGAGACACAAAGACACAAACAAACAGAAAGGCCCACGCAAAGAGTTTCCGCAACAAAAAGAACGCAACAACAACAAGCAGCAAATCCAGATGACAATCTGTGGAAGCGGGTTTTGGGCTAAAGCACTTCGCATACTTCATTTCTTTAAAAAAGGGCTCGGGACAAAATTGCTTGATAGCCCAGGAGGACAAGGGAAACTTGGCTGGCACGCCTGGCTGTTGTGAAAAGAATGGGCGCCCTCCTTTTGCCAAGTCCGCCCGAAACTAACAATCGATTCTTTCAAAAGATGTTGTCAATTTTCATATATAAGAAACAGGTCAGGGCAAATCTGACACCAAGGCTAAGGACGACATCGAGCGATGATCTATGGTGAAATAGCTTAGAGGGAGGCTTGGGGGGGGGGGGCGGGGTAATATTCATCAACAACACCTCCCAATCCTTGGTATGGTATGGTGGCAAAGAAAAACATGTTTGCAGCCCCCGCTAAAAGCATGAGAACTAATTGCTGAGGACTAAACATAAAAACAAGCAACACAAATGAGGGCTAGCAATTGAAAAAATCACAACTACCCTCCCACAGTTGATCTGGAACCTGATGTTCGGGGCTCCCTTTAAACGGAACACGGTCCAAACCAGGACACCCCCCAAACGTCAGGTTCCAAGTGCAAAGGGTGGGAGTGTGCCTATAGTAGGTAGCCAAGGGAAGCACCTTGAAATGCTAAAATTGGACATGTATCGCTAACTGGGATTGACTGGGCTAGGGAAACCACCCATTCGGCTAGGTCCAGTAGAGAGCTTAGAATAAGTTGGTACCCGATCCTTTTTTTTCCGCAGTCTATTTTAGTAGGGGAACCGAATCTCCCCCAAAGAAAAAAAAAAAGGGCAGAGAAGGGCACGATCCTGGGGTACCTTGCACCAAGCGAGTTCCGTGGCCCCGGCACCGCGGTAAGCTGCCCGAAGGCGCAGTCCGTTGCAACCCCCACCACACCGCCCGCTGCACCTGGCGCGAGCCGCAAGTAGACAAAAACGGCACGGGGAAGGCGGGAGTCGCTCCTATAGGGAAACCGAGTGTGAAGCTGGGGAGATAGGGAATGAGAATATCCCTCCGCTTGTGGCTTCCTTTTGGCAAGATCGCTGTGACTTAGAAGCTATTTGCAGGCGGGATAGGAAAACTGACAAAGAGGAGGTGGCAAAAGGAAGGAGCGGGAAGCGCTCAAAGTATCTGGAAACAAAACGGTTATCCGTTTTGGTTTGCCATGGTGGCTAAATCCAGGATACCAGCACAGAGGCAGGAAATCCATCATCAAACCTCAGGGAGAAACACAATCCTGCTCCAGTGGCAAGTAGAATCACTGAGATTGAGTGGAAGTGTGACAACAGTAAACCTGTACCTCCCTTTAGCTAATTAACAACTTGTTTGTAAGTGGGCACAAGATGCGATTCCATGCGATTCCAGCCCAAGTGGCAACAAATTGTAGTTTCGGCTTTTCCGAGAAATGGCAATGCCAAAAGGCTTGCTTGGCGCTGAGTCCTCCGGTCACTGACTTGGGGCTGTGAGCAAAAACACTACCCAAAGTCGGTTGGGGGTGAAACGTACAACACGGAACCTGCTTGGCTCGCTCGCAGGACCATGCTCTGTGGAACATGGACAGTGCCAGGCCGAGGGAAGCAAAATGGCCAGGGCCGGAAAATAAAAGGAAGAAAAACAAACTGCTCTATCTACTTATTCTCGACAGAAAGGAAACACATTTTAGGTCCCTTCCGCTTCTGTATTGGCAAAGTGAAACCAGAGGAAACCAACCTGTTTTCGGCGGGGGTGGTTTTGATGATGACTGAACGGCTCAGAGTGGCCCTGTACATGAAAACAGGCTGATTGCTTCAGTTCCTTTTGTAAGTATCAAGTCATCCATTCCCCTATGGTCTCCTCTCGTGCCGAAAACCGAAAAAGGCCGCCTGCTTTTGGGGCGCCTCGACCAAACACGACACGAGGCGCACCATGAGCCTTCCTCGTGGCCCACCATGAGCGCCACCGCGCCGCCCATGGATGCCCCCACCAGGGCCACCTGGAAGCGCCGAACACCCAGGCGAGCTTCCGGCCGAAAAAAACCAGCAGCGCATGTTGCGGTTGCTTCTCTACCACTTGTTTGCGCAACAAATCATCAAGACATGGAAACGCACATCTCATGAAAAGGAGACTGCCCAAGAGCGCCAGGAAAGCAGAGGCTCGCTGTGTGTTGAACCCTATGTTTGGGGCCAGTTTTGCAAGCGAGTTGGATGCCAGTCTGGAGGTTCTGTGTCCTGTGTGTAAATGGACCAGGTCCAATCCGTTGTTCGCATGCCTGTTCCCTCAAACCCACCAGTTGGAACCCGACAGGCCTGTCACAAACTCGGGGCCTCGGTAATTACAGGCACTTCCAATGAGAAAATCCATAGCTGTCTGCGGCCACAAATGCATGGAAATCAGCGAGGATCAAACAGCCCTTCCAAAGACACGCTGTCGGAGACAGAACGAATCTGGGCGGCTCACGGTCAGTCACCAACCCGCAACAACCACCGTCCTTAGAGTGGCAATTGTTCCTGAAAGTGTTTCTTTGCGTGAATCAGAAAGGACCCAACTGTACGTGGGCTAAGAGGCAATCATGTCTATCCTCAATTACGCCAAGCAAGAGACCCCTCCAGCCCTCCCAAACGTTCACGCACCTGCTTTGAGACCCGGGTCAAAATTAAACCACCAGGGGACCGCAGGTTTTAGTCCTTGGTTCCATTTACCAGGGTTCCATTTTGGGGTTACCCTATTTTTGACCCACAGCCATTCCCTACCTACCAACAAGACGTAAACGGGGGCGGCCTTGGCGTCCTCCGGCGCTCTGCCCTTGGCGGCCAGGATGGCGCTCCGGCAGTCCCGCTGCTCCAAGAAGCCCACTGACTGCTGGGTCTGGCGCCAGTCTGCCCCCCCCCCAGGCCCCAGGCAAGCCACGGTGAGAGCATTGGGTTTAAATCAGCTCAATGCTGCTTTGGACCAAGTCACCAACTTACTTGGTCGAACACCAGAGTGCCAGCAACGGAAAACGGGGAAAGGGTACGGTGGCAACCAAGTTGAAACGACATTTTGTGCCACGGTCAAAATTCAGTGCTGGCCTCTATGGACATGGCTAAAGCAGATAGCCCCCTGGCTTTTGCGCGAAAATTATGTCAATGTACGGGATGGATGAAACCCTAATCTACTCGTGCGAAGTGGATTTTGCCCATCCACAATAACACCAAGGTACATCAGCGGCTTTCGCTGCTGCAAGCAATCGAAAGTTTTGAGCGCAGGTCCACGTGAGAAGGAGATGCTGTGGATTCCTGGAGTCAAACATCAACAAGTCACAGACTATTGCAGATGCCCTCGTTTCAACGATCTTGAAAGCTCCAAACAAGAAATGTGTCAAGAGAGGCTGACATGAACATCATTGTTTTGTATTTTCATTTTTTTAATAAGGTCCGTTCGCTCAACATGCGGGCTGTACGACTCAGTAGTGTTCCTTTTGTTTTCCTGATCCTGAATGGTGCCTTGTGGCAAGCAATTCCTAAGGGGAAACATGAAACGGCATCATGGGAAGAGCAAAAAACAACAAAAGCATGGGACATGTGCAGGAATAGCATTGGAGTGGATAGGTGGAGGGGCCAAAAACCTAAAACACCATGAAACAACCAATGATTCTACCAGTAAATATGAGAGTTGGTTGAGCCCTCCCAATGGCATCCGAACCGCTCTTTGGCTTCATGGCCTCATTTCAGAAGCGAGCCAAGATTCCGGTTGCGGAAGGATACCCCAAGCGCGTCGACCTGCCCCAACATGGCGAGCCTTGGTGTCGGCGAAGGAGCGGAAGTCGAACATGAAGACGGAGTAGCGGCGGTCCCACAAGCCCCGTGCCACCCCGAGCAAGTTGGACTTGCCTCAGGCGGAATTTCTGGGAACTGCCTTCAACGTGACCTGCTGGGAACTGCCTTCACGAAACGGACAACAACCATTTTGGGCTGGGAATTCCGCATTTGGAGACGAAGCCACACATGATGAGACCATGTCAAACAAGCCATGCCAATCGCTGGTGACTCTTGTTGCTTGCCTCGCAACACTAAGCCTCCAAACGGGCCCATTTGGACACGGTGATATTGGTGGACAAAGGCTGACCGAGGTGGATTTGCCCCTGTCTCACCGATTGCCAAAAAGCGACCAAATGGATAGGATGCATTTTGGAGAGGTGGGCCTGTCTCTAGCCAGAAAAGGTAATGAGCAGAACATGAGCAAAACATTCACACGAACACCTCCGTCTGAATCTGCGTTGATCTGCTTTCTGCCTAGGATGTTCATTGACCTTCTGAGTTTCCCGGCTGCTGGCCAAGTAGCTGCATCTTTTACAAGAATCTGCAAGCCCAGCATGAAAGGGAAGCCGTTGACCACGGCACTTTTGCATACATGTTTGCATATCCTATACAAAAAGAGTTCACACGCACACCAGTGGATCCGGGTCCGTTGTAAACTCTGAAAAGAGTGATTGGAACTAAAGTTCCTTTGTCTTTTTGTTTTGGACCGTGGCTAAGTGTTAAAGCTTCAGAGTTGGATGAGCAAGTCAATTGTGAACGGAACAACTGTCAACAGCAATTCACAGAAGCCCAGGTGCTGTTGTTGTAGGGATGGCAGCAAACCACCACTCGTCGACTTGCCCGACCACCAGAGCTCTGCGGGATGAACCACCCCGTCAGGGAGATGCCGTCCTGTCCGTGCTCAGGCTCAAGGCACCTTATCATTCCCTGTGCCTCGCTCAAGAGCCTTGCATGCCATGATCATGGTTCCCTTAGTAGGAAACCTTACCATGTTTGCCTAAAACCCCGTATATGGGGTTGATGACCATTCCTGCCAAACGCGGTCCAAACTGGGCGGCCTCTTATGGACAACAAAAAGATACAGTTCCATTTGTCCGGAGGCTGCAACAGAGTCACAATGCACTGCAGCTCTGGGTCTTCAAAAGTGAAAAAACAAAATCTGAAGCCTCTGGCCAGGCCTTCGGTGCCATCAGGCTGGAGGTGATAACTGAGCAGGGTTGGTTTTTGTTGTATCGGCCCTATACACTGGCAACCATGCTTACAAGCCTCCCCGGGTGTGTAAAACCCTGGAGAGGTGCCTGTGCGAGCCTTCGCCGAAACGAGTGCCCCTGCGGAGTACCGACGCAGACCTCTTTTGGGCGCTACTCTTCAAGCTTGCAACAGGCAAACATGCCATGCGAACCTGCCCACGCAGGAATTCCTTGAACAGCCTACGCGGACCCGATCGTTTCTTGTCCAACCAGAATTGCCTTCTGCAGCATAAAGAGAGTCCCGAACAATAAGCGAATACATAGCAAAACACAACTCTGCTCAACTGTGAATAGCGCAAACGGATAAAACAGCACATGCACCTGGTCCGTGCGTGTATTGTATCTGGTCAAGCCAAAGCATCCCTCAAAGCATTGCAGGCCAAAAAAACGGCACTTTGTTGAGTTGCGGTAGGGGCTTACATGTGAGCCATGCAGGCGGAATTTCGCAAATTACATAGGGGGAGTTTCATGAATGCAAAACAAAGGGAGTGCTCAGTTGCCCATCTGCAGCAGTGAAAAAATGCAAACCTCTTGCTGGTGCCTCTTCTGGGAACATGTCAAAGTTGTGCCAAAAGTAGGGCATGCTTTTGTGAAGCGATCCAACCAAAACGGATCCAACGGGTCGTCCTGTTGACAGTCACTAGTGGGAAGCACTGGGGCATGCGAAAAAGAGTTCTTTCTCGCCCACCCAGGAACAGGGAACTCTGGTTTTGGATGCCTGGCTTGGAAGGGCATACAAAAACGCAACACGAACCACCAGACAACACAGAAAACACGGCACGGTCCTTTTAACACCCGGTTTGGGACATGTTTGGGACAAGGCTGGAATACCTCAAAGAGGTTATTCTTCAACAAGGCACCTGACAACTGGAAGGGTGTTTCCCATTCGCCCATTCCACCCTCGCCTCAGTGAAGAATTGCACCTCCTCGTATGGCATGTTGAGATCCTCTGGCGTGAGCACGAACTCATCAGTGTAGCCTTGGCTCGGGACAATCCATAGAGTCGTCCGCTTTGCACAAGGGAAGCGGCTGGAAGTGGTCACAAAGGGGTCCATATGCGCCACGGTCAAAGTATGCGGGAAACCAAACTGTGCATGAACAACAGCACAAGCAAGCAGCGAAACAGCACCAAGGCGACCTATGCCCACCCCCCTCACATGACAGGCAGGAATGCGCCAATCAACCTGGAGGGGACGCACCCCGGGGACCGGGTCCTAAGGGCGCTAGCTGGCTGCAATCACAAGCACAGAGCACCGCTGTCGCCAACAGCACCACAAGCCAAATAACACCACCACCAAATGCTAACGGTTGAAGTGCGGGTTGTGCGGTACGATCGAACTTGTTCTACTCATGATCATGGGATAATGATGTTTGTACTGGTTAAGTCTCTTGTGATGAACATGCTTTACAACAACCTCCTTATATTCTGGCACCAGAAGGGCAAAAGCCAAAACTGACACGTTTGATTCTGGACCATATTCAGTGAACCTTGAAACGCATACAACAACCATTTAAAGATCACACACACACACACCCTTCCCCGGAATCGCCACATTGGTTCCCGGTTGTCCGGGGATGCCCATGGTCCATTTCGGAAGTGTACGACATGCGAGCCATGGCCAAAACTCCGACTGGTCATGTTCATGGCTCCCTGATGGTTTTGCCAAATTCCGCAAGGGTTGATTCCCGATCATCCCTAACCCAAGTGAAAGGGAGTTTTGAGCATGGTGTGCCATCCCAAAAAGATTCGAGGTGACAGCTTCGACCCTTGAAGCTGAGGACCATCACCCCGCACAGAGCACAGTTCAAGCCAAGGTTTCCTGGCAAGTAAACCTTTCTGGGTCCAACAGCTTGCTTCACCGAAGACCATGTATGTGTTTGCAGGCTAGAATCGCAAACCCAGTCTCGCTTCTCCAAAACCTAAACATGAAGGGCTCACGAATCAGTATGGTTTGCCAACTGAATATAGTCGAAATCAACCAAACTTTCCATGTTCACCTCATGCCAGATCGGAAAACAAAACCAAGGACTAGTTTCAGTCTGGCCGCCGAAGGCTTGCTCGTCACAAGAACCCAAACCAAAGCTTGACCTTTGGGGCTGTCTTGACGTCCGTTTGCTTGAGCCACCGGAAAAATGTGCTTTGACCAGTGACCGTATCTCAAACATGCCTTTACAACGAAAAGTGAACATGTATGATCCAAACTGACCATGGTTTGCTTTGGGTTTCCATAAAACACCATCCAAAAGGGGCTGATCCCCGCTTCCAGTTTTAGCAATCTATCAGTGTCAAGTAAGGCGCTTGGACAAACGGGAAAAGTTACGCATCCCTGCTGACGATCTTTTGGACAAATTAAAACTTGTTGGCTTTGTCGTAGCCCCAGAAAGCATTTAAACCAATTCTCCGATCTTCAACCCAACCCCAATTGGATCCATGAAGCATATTCTATTTCAATATAAACCCATCTGGGTATGTCTCAAAATGAGGCGAACCCAAAGATTGTGGTTTTCCTTGTGGTTCCCCTTTAAGCCAATCTGACGAGAGTGCCTACGAAAACCACACCCATCTGAGTCAGTAGACTCAGCCCCTGCCCCAAAATTTCGCCCGAGCAGCCCCTGCGCCGGCTGCCGTGCACTGCAGCCACCACGTAACTGAGAGAGCCGGGGCTCAGTGGCAAGTGACCCGAACGGGAGAACAATATTTGGATGGCTCCAGGCAAACATCTTTGGGCTGAAAAGGGTGCATTTTCTTTTTGAGTTCCAGCTGACTCTTCAGCATACTCGATGCGTGCCCTACCTTGCTGGCACTGTTGCCGGCTCCCGTTGGTTGACAAGCGCTTTTCGTTGGGAACCAAAAGGCAAAAAAATGGAAGAGTGACATTAGCTGACCCATTGACCCTTTAATTTGTATCGCAGGCGAAGCCCCACGCAGGAAGATTGGCCCAACAAGGCTGAGAACTTGTTGTTTGCCACAAAACAACGTTTTTGCAACAAGTACTAAGTCCAGGAAACACGGAATTGAGAGGCCCCCGACAATTACCCGGGGGCACCAGCTGAAAAATGGGTGTTCGAAGCTCTTTACTTTGAACAATGAAGGGCCCATGGTGACACATTAAACGTTGATTCCGTCCTTCCGTTCCATATTGACTCCAACATAAAATCAAACTATTTGCTGAGAAGGCCACCGCTGTGCTTCCAGCTGCCACCATAGAAGGTAGTCAAACAAAAATGGGGAAACGCACATGTTCCTCCTGATCGAAGTAAGCGCGCGGAGCTGCGCCTTGGAAAGTGGGCAACTGTCGGATTCCGATCCCAAAACGATGTTTATATGGACAGACTATGCATAAGCATGGGTATGGGTCAAAATTGAATCACCAGGAATTGGACCGCCTACAGCGGCAAGTGGAATGACATGCTCACCTCTCGAGTGCACTTGCCAAAAAGCGTCTAAACTTGTTGTTTTCTACTAAAATGGTTTTCCCGAAAAGTTTGAAGTCCAAAAAACCCGACTGCAACACCCAAACAGTTTGAAGTCCAAGAACTCCAGGAGTGAGCAGGGGTCTGCCCCTTCCGTTGCCGGGTCCCGGCACCCGGCCACACCCAGCATCACGCCGCCGCAGGCGGCGGCGCCAAGCGCCGCCCCATGGCCCAAGTCGGCTGCACGCAGGTGGGGCAGTGCCGGGCGGCGCCTCCAGCGAAGGGGCAGGGAGGGGGGGGCGGGGTGGGGGGCGAGGGTTGTGGTGGGGTGGGGGTGGTTCAGGGGGGGGGCAGGTTGTGGTGGGGTTGGGGTGGGGTTGGGGTGGGGTTGTGGAGGGTCAAGCGGTTTTCAAAACAACTATGGTTTAGGCGCGGGGGGCGGGGGTTGTAGTGGGGTGGGGAGTAGGCAGGTGCGGGTGCGGGTCAAGCTGTTGTTCACAACATGCTTCAACCATGGTTTAGGCAACCTCCTAGGGGCTGGTTGTTTAAACACATGTTTGCCCCACTACGATGTGTCGCGATCCTGTCCACGGTGCACCATTCGCAGTGGCTGGAGAAAAGTGCATGCTCAACAACGAACTGGCACGAGATTCAGCTGGGCAACTGGGGATCGCTGAGGAAAGGATGGCACCCTTGCAACTGGTGGAACTGGAGGATAAAGGCTGAATGCTTTCTATTGCCCGGTTAACAACGAGTGCATGGCTTGGAATGCTTCGGATGCACCACTTGACCGCGCCATCATCCTTCTCCATGGTGAACGACTGGTCTTTTCCAGATTTCTTTTGTATCACGTTGCCGTTTGGTGGTCCTTTGTTAAAGTTAGACGTTTAGTGTCATTTGGTATGCATCCCTCTAATCGCAACACGCCCCTAAGGGTATAGCTGGGAACACCAAACAGCCAAGTTTAGTAGTCAGGGTTGGACAACATGTGCTATTTCTGTTTGGCCCCGTCCTAAAGAGACCCATCCGCTTCTGTGTGTCCGGGCAGGTCCTTTGCTCATTTGCCTAAGGAAGCCACAGCAAGAGATTACCACCGTGTGTTGCCATGACTCCAAACGGACCAACCAGACCAACAGGTCAGGGCGACGAGCAAAAACGTTTGACCTCGTTGTAAAAGGAAAAGGAGGGTTCTTCACAAGGCAGGGGCGTCAGGCTGTTCCCCCATTCCCGATCTTGACCAACAAGAATGCCACTGGAGTGTGAAAGTGTGAAGAACAAGTTCTTTGGTTTGAAGGCGGGGACCTAACTTGCAGGCTCATTCATGATAAGTAGGGAGCTTCATCAGAGCTAACTTCCAGCCCGGCACCCGAACATTGGCCTTGAACCTGTCCGAAGGCTCTTTCGGCCCCATCTTGACCTTATTTCGCCCTATTGGCGAACTAAGGCCCATTGCCCGGTGGAATCTATGAAGCTCAGACTCTCTCGGGGTGGCGTTTTGGTTGGCTACGACGTGTCTGAAGCGCATGGTATTGACATGTATTGACCACATTTGACGACCCCAGTTGCCCAGTCTATGCGGGAAGGAAAGAAGCCTATTTGGGGTTGACCATTTGTAGTGATCCCAAAAATGCATGCCATGAAGAACCAGGTACCACGGGGCTCGGTTCCTTGCCGCCGGGCGGCAGGGCTGGAAGTCGAAGCCGCCGCCACATGACGAGCTCAGGGTATCGCGGTTTGATCGGTTTGGCTGGTTGTTCCGAGAAAAACGTAAAGGAACCGACCCATGTTGGGCCCTAGGGCAGGGGAGGATCATCAGCCTAAAGGTTCGGTTCTCCGGCATGCTGTAGATCCTTTACCTCTATAGCGCAACTGTCATTGACTAGGTGTTTGTTAGAATCCGCTGATATTTGTGTGGGACACAAGCCACTTACTGGCTGCCGTGCTCTTTTGGTCATCTTCCTATGGTATCTGACTCGCCTGTGCTGATCTTTGAAGTGATTGTGACCCAGCGCCCTCTCTTTCTTTCGGGTGATTCGATGCGCCGCCACATTCTGATTAATCATCAGGGCCATCCGAAGTGACACCGTTCGAGCCGCACGGAATGATTGGCTTGCCCCAGATGTTTGACCCCAAATTCGGTGGGGATGATCTGTGACATCGGAGCATCTGGAGCCCGAGCTTCAGCCGGCATCCCTGGGCAACCCGTTCCCTTGGGGGAAAGTGCCCGGGATGACGAAACCAACGTTGGGGAATTGTGCCATCTACTGTCACCCAAATCCAGGTCCCCCTGCAAACATTGGCATCAAATGCTCTTAAAGGAAAATGGAAATTTGGGCACCCATTTTGGTCAATGTGCTAAATGTCTTGCTGTGAAGGGTCACCGAAGTTGTGTGCCCAAATGCTGCAAGCACCCAAGCAACATCTTCTCAGGACTCCAGTGTGTCAAAGGGATATGGGCCATATATGGGTTGATCTCCTATCGCGTGATCAAATAATCTTGGAAGGTTTACCTTGGAAGGCATTGGAAGGTCAACATTGTTTGCCAGGGGTTGACACCAGCGCTCATCCGCAGGTTTTTGTGGTGTTTGCTTTGGTGGAAACCTAGTCTTGGATGGCATGTGATGTATCGGCTTCTGGACAGCCGGCAAAGGCATCCCTTACAACGTTAACCCCACAAGTTGCAAGTTTGATCCATCGCCTCTGATGAAAAACTACAAGGCTAAGGAGGCAAAGTAAAGACTGCTCTACATATCCAGGATACATCTTCAGATGGGTGCTTCGTTGAAGTTGCAGGCCCACTACAAATCGAAAGATTCATTTAGCTTCCCTCACAAAACACAGGGAGAAACGGTTCCACTTTGAGGGCACTCCTGCTTGCTTCTCGCACTGCATTGCGCAGGTCTTGACATGTCGTAACCTGGACCTTCAAACTCCGGGAAATTTCTGGATGTTTTAGGAGACCCCTACGATTTACCGAATTCCAGTGGTTTAGCTACAATTTGGGCAAAAACACATACGAATTGCGTCGTTTCCAGTCGCATGTTGGCCATACAAAGTAAATACACCTCGCAGCACTTGCCAACGTGCCAGTGAACACCATGGGATGCCTTGGTCATCAAAACTACGACTTTTTCTGATTTGCGGGAGTTTGCGGGTTTTTGCGGGAGATTTGCGGAAATTTGCCGGCGTTTTGAGGTCAAAATGGGTACGTTTTTTTCTGCACCGCACAACTTTGGACCGCCGTTGCATGTGTTGACAAACTTGCGGGCTGCATTGAGCCTGAAAAGCTTCCTTTAATCTGTCAAAGGCCGCGAGCAGTGCAATAGTGTGGTTTTTAGGAGTTTTAGGAGTTTCAGGTTTTTGCGGCAAAAAGTGCTACGATTTCCCGAATATCCAGTCAAAGGCGGAAACTACGTTTTTTTTTCAGGAGGACGAAGGTCCAGGAAGATTACCTCCTTTACTCCGCTGTAAATTCACATGGAATCCGAAAGGGGTTTCCCAAAAGAAGCTTCAAATCCTCGGCTTTGGGGCTTCCATGACAATCTGCATCAGAGTAAGTCGCCATGTAAAGAGGGTCATGTTGCCCATTCCGGGCATGGCACTGGGAACGTAGGCCGTTGGGTTCTTGAGCAAAGGGAGGCGGACATCTCTTCCCTCTGCGCAGTACTCTCGCTTCAACTTTCTGTGGACTGACAGGATTCCGTTCATCTCCCCGTTGCGTATCATGCCACCCGAATGGTCAATCGACTTTGGCCCAACAGGTGCTGTTTGAATCACTGGACACCAAAATGCACAGTAGAGACCCCCAGTCCGAACTGCTGCCAGCATTGGATGGCCAACCAGCGCTGTTGCTGACCGGGGTTAAAAGAAAACACCATTTCAACCATTTCAACTCACCTTTTTAACCCTATGACACAAAGAAGAGACACCATTTCGACTCGCCTTTGGGCGCAACCCTTCTGATGTCAGAAAGCGAAGGCTGCTCTGCTCTTCTTTTCCTGGGCTTCTTGGAGGTCGTTTCGCCCTCCGAGTCGTCCTGAGCCGAAGGGTAGCAATGCAGTTGCTGCAGAAGTGGATGGCACTGGATGAGTACAGACCGAAGCCAGCGCCTGGTTTCAAATTATAGCCGAAAAGAACACCTAGGCACCTTGTTACTCTCATCTTAGAACTCGGGCAGATGCACTGTACAACCAGTCCCCCGAATGGTGGAATATGATCCGGAAGCTGTTTTGCTTGCACCAACACACAGTCGGAAAGGGTGGAATCCGTTGAGCAACTGGAAGATGTGTTCAAGGTTTTACCCACAACTCGACATTCGCCGAGCAAATTGTAGTAAGAATTGAAACAAGCCTTGCTCACCACCAACTGCCACCCTAATCAAACATGTTCAAACAGGAGGCAAACGTCAACTCAGTGGCGATACGATGGTGCGATCCGGTTGCTGCTGGCGGGGTCTTCAGCAAAACGCTGAGGGCGACACGAGCGCAAAAAGAGCTCGACCGAGATTATTCAAATGCCGTTGAAGGGATCCTCAAAAAGTCCTCAATTGGCCAAGTCCCGTCTAAGTTATGTGTTGACAAGAAACACATAGGAACCCTCAATGACGGCCAGTTCGACCGGGTTTTAGCAATCCGTCTTTTGGAGGGCTTGCCCTGTGGCGCCGGACCGAGCAATGAGTCGAATTGCCTTGATGGGTTGAATGGAAAGTCTGGGATCAAGTTTTGGCAAAGCCCGGCCGGGACATCTCAGCATCAAGCAAGGTGCTTACGAGTCTGCCGCTGAGACACAATCTTGTCCCAAACAATGAGAAACGGTCAGTATGGTTTGTTCCTGGCGAGTACCCGTGGTTCCTTGTGGCATTTTGATGAGTGACGACAGAAACATTGACCGTTGCTCATGTGAAACTTGAATCCTTCCAATGAGATGAAACTCTGCGCTCCTAGCCCCTGCTTGGGGCAGGAAGAAACAACATAATTAACGAAAATTCATGGCCCAGGCACATGATGATGCATTAACTTGTGCATATCTGACACAACGTTGATTGAAATCATTCCCTTAAGAGAATGGCTCCTGAAAAGGAAAACAAAGAAATGCCCTGCCCTTGAGCTTTGGTCATATGCCGGAGGCTCTTGGGACAAGCAAAAAACCGGTTCAACGCAGCCAACTCAGCGCCAAATTCTGCGCCCTCTCTGCCAAGCTGCGGCATGCAGACGCCAAATCCTGGGATCCGGATGCCATGCGCTGGGAGAAAAAAGCTCCTTCCGTGGCCGATATCTGGGGTGCACGGAACATGCTTGTCAGATTGCTGTCTTTTTGTGTTCAGGTCCCCTGCTAAAAGTGACCAACTTTTAGTGGGTCAAAACCCTAAAAAACCTAAAAAGATAAGGGGATGGCTGGAGCCACCAAAATCATGCCTTCATACCCCAACTGCCAAACAAAACAATCGCCACCTTTCTGGGCAGTGGCGTCCCGACTACTTTTACAAAGTTGCCGGGCTAAGGTGTTGGCTCCCAAACTTTCTCCACCCAAACGGGCCGTATGTCTTCTTCTGCTAGGGTGGAACCTTTAGACCTGTTCTACATGTAAACCTAGAAGAAACCAAACATCTCTAAGGTTCCCGCATTTAAGATTTGCAGACTCACCCAAGTTTGAGCCATGTACTAAGATCTGTCCCAACCCTCAGCATCTGTCCGCACTTGAAGGCAACCAAAATTACCCCATAGTGAATTGGGACAAAACGCTGTTACTGTTGGCCCAAAGAGGTTATCTAACAACAGAGCCTGACAAAGATTACTCCAATAGTCGTGACCAAATTCGGGTTTGAAGTACATCCAGACCCCCTACTTTCCACCACGACCAAGACAGTCTCAGACAAAATTTCCCAGGCAAGGTCAAAGCTGCGTGAGTGCAAAAGGTCCAATGCATCCTCAAGCTGTCATATTTGCCAGGCCGGCTTCCTTTTGGCTTCCTCAGGGAGAACCAAACAAAGGATCCCCCAAATTTAACACCTGGGTACCATACTATGGACCAACTCCATTTCGCACAAGCTGGGATAGATGGACACCCTGCAAAATACCATGTAAATGGGACAAACCACCTACATCCACCCACAAAAGAACACATCCACCCAAAAAGAACAAACACAAATACATCCACCTTAAAACAAACAACTACATCATAATACCTGCACCTAAAGAAACCAACTACATCCACCTAAAACCACACAAATACATTTGTACCTTAAAAACACATACATCCCACCAACTGGATTTTTCCTCCACCCACAACATATGCGGCACACCGCTCAAGCTGAGGGAGGCTCCACTGCCGCAGCTGCTGGGCCATGTTTGGGTGCAGCTTCACCAAGGCCTCCTCCGCCCGAAGGAAGTTGTGGCCTGATCCGGGTCCCAAACAGGAGTCGGTTGCGAAATCTGCTCCCCTGAAAGTGACAAACTTCTAGCGGTTTCATGGAAAACCCGTTAGCTGGCAAAAAGTCGAAGTCCTAACATCCAAGCAACATGCACCTCTGAGGAGGCTGTGTGCCAAACCGCATCCCCGAGATCCCGGTTTTCCTCGTAGATTTCCAGAACATGCCGGTTTGGACTCATAGCTTTTCTGGAAAAAAGGCCGGTTGTCCTCGTGGCTTTCCCGGAAGAAGGCCGGTTTTCCTCGTGGCTTTCCCGAAAAATCATTGAAAGGCAAAAAGGGTTCCCTCAAGTAACACACACGAAGAATTGGAATGGGACTGCGGAGCGAATTAGAAGCAAACTAAGCCTTCAGAGATGAATAAATGTAAGTAAAAAATCAGGGTCCTTTCACTTTGCTGTGCGAACTATACAGGGACAATAACTCGTGCTTGAAAAGTCCGGCAGCGTGCTATGTATCTTTCGTCCGGACCAAAAGAATGAACGAAGATGTTGAAGGGGTCCTGGAAAGGGAAAGTGATGTTTTGTTGGTAGGTGTACTGCAGCACTCGTGCTGGAGAAACACTGCAATCATAACTTGGACTGAAACTGGTACGAAACCATTGAACCGGTATCTCGGACAGTATGTCTGCTCTCCAAGGGATACACTCATGCATGCACCACTATTGGCCTTTGCTCTTTCGAAAGACCTAAAATGACAAATGCCCTGTTAGGCCTTCAAGACCATCGCGAAACATAATAGGCTATCACTGGAAGCAAACATCAAAGTGGAAGGACAACTGAGTTTGAGCCCGAGCCGTGTGCGATGGCCGTGTGTAGCATGCTCCATGTCACCGTTCAACTTGCTGAAATCGGTGAAGCTTGGGACTTGTTCTACTGCACATTGGACTTGGTCTCACGGTGCGAGTTGGATTGAACAAGATGTCTGGATTGCAGCAATGGCTGGACAAATTTGGCTGATTCATTCACAACATTTTCCCTCTACACATCACCTCACTTTATAAGGTCCAAAGACGGTGTTTGAGGCACCCCTGGATTTGCTGAAATAGGGTTTGATAGACGTTGACAGGATTCTTGCGGCTTCAACAACGGGCATGATGATCCTTGGCGGCACAGTTCTCTGAAGTGGTCGTGTACTCAACGACAGGCACACATCAGCCGCACTCAAAGCTCTCAACTAGCACACGCAGGAGATTATGATTGCAGGTGCGCCATGGTCCCATCTAGGTCACAGTCCGCTGACTTCCCTACATGAACCCACAGCTTCCTCCATGCCTATGACCGCGTTTCATGACCTCAGGCGCAGTCAAGGGCCCTGGCTGTTGATGTAGTTCCTGGCAGGCAGGGTTCGGAGAGGGGCCCAAAATGAAAATGAAAGGCCTTGAGATGCCTTGAGCATAAATCATTTGTGTTTATGCCCATTTGTTGTGTCTGTTTTCTTTGAGGGAGCCGGTGGCGAGTGGCGAGGCCCCATCATCATCAGCAAACCATTGTTTCCCCAGAAGGACATTGAAACATTGGGGCCTGTCCCCCCTGCCTTTTTGTCGTTGAAATTTGGGTTGTCGCCCGCCCAAAAGCAGGGCGGAGAGCCAATGGCTTCAGCGGAAACCATTGCGGTCGTGCAGATTGCTCTGCGTTTGCTGTAAGGCCCCAGCGCAGGCCGTAGCCTACGAGCATCATGCGATGCCCGAATAAGTTAACCGGTTTCGCAGTGTATCTTATCTACGCGGGGCGCCATGTGCCCTAAAGAAACACATCTGCTCTTCCCCCAGCGAGTGGTTTCCCTCGAAAAGGTCTGGCTACGTCTAACCCGTCTTTAGGGTTGGGCAAGTTCGAAGGAAACCTTCCCGTAGACAAAACAAAGAAATCGTGCAAGCCATTTGCAACTGGGGGCACCTTGCTTTATGCCCGCCACTCACACACCCAGTCACCCAGCGTCCTGGTGTAAGCTGAAGTCTTTGTCAGCGACACCTTAGGTGAAAGTTTTTGGACCGAAAGTGTTCAAGGGGACCCCGAAAGGAAATCAAACAGTCGTTTGCCTGGACCTTCATTTTGTTACGTATATGTGTCCCTTGGGTGTTTCGTAGCGGACAAGTGTTAGTTGCGTGTTTTTCTGGGGGGAGGGGCGAGCGCAAATTTTGGATTCGAGCATGTTTGGCTAGTGCGGAGGCTTCTCTCTTTGTGTCATATAATAGTTTATTGACATGTGGAAACATACCCGCAAAACGGGCGCAAATACCTGCAAAACGAGCGCAAATACCCGCAAAAAACAAGCGCAAATACGAATCATGTAACTTTTTTTGAAAAAAAAAAAAAAACAACAACCCGTGTTCATAAAACGAGCGTTTTTGGGGGAACGAGCAAATCTTGGATCATTGGGCGAAAATAGTTGGCCCGAGCATTTGTTCTTCGTAACACAAATTTAAGTAACAATGGAAGGTCCAGGTGGAGGTGCGTCGCAAAGATGATTGCCGAGTTAGGATGCGCAAGCACGAAGGGAAGTCCTTTGCGTTCTTGTCTCTATTGAACTTGTCCCGCCAGCTTTCAGTGCAACAGCCAGCCAGCCACTCTTGGACGTCGGACACGTCGGGAAACCTCTATTGCTTCAGTGGGCTTTAAAAGGCGCACGCTACACACACGCAATCACGCGCACATCGACTGGCGTTTTGTGCAAGCTGGAAACCGATCAAATTATAAGAAGCCAATCAAGATCCCCTGACGTGCTTCCTCGTTTCTCCGTGCCGCGGCGCCGTCGTGTGCCACCAGCCGCTGGGGATGAAGACCAGGTCCCCCGGCTTCCTCGGCAAAAGCGCGAGGGGTACAGGTGCAATCGGGGGCTGGACGCAGCTTGGGCTGGCAGAGCTTGGCGCGGTACTGTGATTCAGATGCGTGCTTTGATATGCCAACACTGATGCCGCGTGCAAAATCCAAGCCAACACTGATGCATGAGGTAGTTAAAGAGGGATTTGTTCTGAATGCTTCGAGATGCCAACACTGATGCCGTGATGTCAAACGAGAGGATCCAAAATGAAGTATGATCAAAGCGCCAAGACCATTCCTCAGGGGGCTCATGCCGGTCGGTAATCGCTCTCCAATGCTAAATTGCAGGTCAGGGATTAAATATGAAAAAGAGCCGAGCCTTAGAAGGTGCGAGGGAAAGGAAACCGTGTCTTGCTGATTCAACTTTTTAAGACCTCAGCTTTTGCCCCCAAACCAAACATACATTTATTGATTCTGGTCCATACTCAGTGAATCTCAAAATGTAACATCATGTCAAAAGACATCCCAGCTTTGGTTCCCCCTAGTAGCTGAACATGAATCCAAGCGGGGTTCCATGCTTTTCCGCTACCCCCGCAAGCCACTAAAACAGTGGTGATCACTTCACTTCACTTCACTGAGCCTGAAAAAGGAAGGCATCGTAAAATGTAAATCCAGGCAAGAAATGGCCAAAACAAGCCACCGCGCACCCCAAACCCTGGGAAAGCCACCCAAGATTCGATTGCCACTCCCCGCGACATCCAAGCTGCTGCAGGGCCCACAGAAGCTCATCTGCCGCTGGGGTCCTCACGGAAAATTGCCTCCCCCTGCTCCAAGTCTGCCCCCTTCTCTTTTCCGTTGTTTATTTGCTTCAAGCTTTATCTTTTGGGGGGTTCTATTGGGGAAAACTGGTTGTTTTCCATTGAGATGAGCTGTTTATCTTGTTTTATTTTTCTTGATTTATTCTTTTGCGGGGAAGTGTCTGTCTTGTGGAGCCAGAAAGAAGAGGTGACGAACTTAATAACCCCGTTCGCATCGGATCCCTCGAAACATAATCCCGCTTTCAATGATTGTTCATACTACCCAAACGGGTTGGCACAGAAGGTGATGCTTTGAAGCAATTGCTGCATCTTGCATTGGGGATCCACCCAAACATCCACCCAAACATCCGCCCAAACACACATGAGACACGGCCATGGGTCAAAATCCCGTACCCCCAGTGAACATCCCAATCCCCACTAAAATAGGTTCTAAAATGGGTGGTGAATTCACCTACCCCAAAATGGGATCCCATTAGTTTTGACCCATAGCCACACACACAGAGACACACAGAGACACGCAGCGCGCACATCGGTCCCCAGCACGTCCGCGAGGTCCAGCACCGGTGGGGCGACGTAGTAAAACCGGTCCCCCGCCAAGCCGCTGAGCGCCGCCTGCGTTCTTTTTCGGCCGCGAGGGAGCGAAGCACCTGCTTCCCCAAAGTGGTCCAAAAATCGGAAACCACACACACACACACACACGCACGCAAATGGGGGGGGAGGAGGGGGGTTTGGGATTTTTGTTGACAAAAAAACATGGGACTGCACTCCAACTCGAAGGATTTAGGACTTGCTGTAAAAGGGCTACAAACAAGTCCAACCTGCCCTGAACGGAAATTATCTCAAAGGAATGTAAAAGGCAACCAGCTTCCCCGCCTTGACTCTTGGCAGGACGGTTGAGAAGTCCTAGATGTCTGTCCAACAATGGCGCGTTGCTGGTTCATTCTACCCTTCGGATAGTTGCTTGAGGCAGAACAAAACATCCATTTAGGCAAGTGCCCTACTTACTGCAACTCAAGTCCTGAGTGCATTGCCTGCCTAAATAGTCAACCTCCGTTTTGGAAAGCAAGTCCACTTTCGGGGATGCTCATCTTCTCACAAGTCTTCTGCTGGAGGGCCCGTTTCTACCTAAGCTTCTTCCGCAACTAAACATGATATGTCTCAATCCGGTCCATATCTAAATCTTAAATGTGTAAATTGAATAAGGGACCACCCCAAGAATCCCCGAAAGTGGACCAGGACCCCAGTTCAACGGGGGATTTCCAGCGACGGTTTCTGCCGCCCGCCGCCCAGCCGCCGTTCCAGGCGCCTGCACTTTGGGCGGCGCTTTGTGTCCGGACAGGTCGGGTGCCGCGAAGGCCCAGAGCTTGCAGCCCTCGAAGAGAAGGTTCCTGTCTCGAGCAGAAGCTTCACGTCTTTTGGTTTTGTATTGGAACAGGAAACCCCGTCTCAACAGGGATCTGACTTGGGTTGGGGTCTCGCAAAATAGAAAATTCGGACCCCTTTGGTTGGTATAACCAAAATAACACCAAGCATTTGTTGGTCGAATGTTGAATGGGTTTGAGTCTACCTTGGCACTGTCTTTCGCGCGACAGGCTTTAGATGGTTGTGGAACGATCATCACGCCACAGGGATCCCGCGTTGGGTGGCTCACGCACGAAGCCGGGCAGAAAGCAATCCACAAACAGTGGAAAAACCAAAATCTGGCTTTGGTGTTGGTTGCAAACTGGGTGCGATCAGTAGGAACGGGAAGACAGAGTGGGATGGGGCATTTGTTCATGTATCCAAATCTATATAGCACCCAAAGTGGTTCATCCGATTCCATCGCTGTTCCTTCTTTGTTTAGAGGGTTCTCCAAGTTTCCTGGAAGAGGATTCCTTGTTCTATTTGGTGCCGACTAGGGCCTCACTAGGTCACTGGGGCATCAACTGGGATCTTGTATTCGACCAACAGCAGTTCGGACATGTTGGGTTGGGCCTTGGGCGCCTGGGTTCCCTTTCAGCCAACCCCAAAAAGAGTGTCCCTCAACAAGACACTTGAAGCCAACCCCAAACAGGTTTCCTGAACCAAATCTATATATGAGCACTCATATATATATATATAGACATGTATATACATATATTTGTTTATATATATAATTTATAATATATATATATATTATACATTCTCACATACACACGCAAAATAGCCAGCCCTGGGTTGCAGTCTCCTGCCCGGCTGGGCGCCCAGACCAGGCCGCGGTGCCCCAAGGGTCGAAGTGCCAGCGGCTGCCGGCGCCCGCCGGGCCCAGCAGCAGCCAACCGTTGAGCCCGGTGAAGCCCTCGCCGGGCGCTCGGAGCGCTGGACTTCTCCCGCGAGTCTTACCGGCGGCTCGCGGTGAACCTTTTTTGGGTTGCAGATTTTTGCTGGCCGGGGGCGTTGGGGGGCGCAGTGAAGACTTGAAGATTCCGATTTTGGTCCATAAAGGGAAACTCAAGGAGAGTTTGCCGGTGGGTTGCAATGAAAATGGTTGCAGTGAACAGTTGAAAATGCCAATTTAGGTCTAAAACTGGAAAATCAGGGGCCCTGTTGATGGATTCCTTTCCTATGGTGTGTTGTTGGGTGTTGTTTCATTCACCCTCCCCTTTGAAGAATCAACGGCTAGCCAGTGCCCGTTGATGAATTAGGATGGTGGACATTTGGGATTCCTTTCGCCATGATGAATGACTTAAACTGCGTTCCACTGACAATGAACCATCAACTTCCGAAAACGAAACATTCAAAGGAGAACTGAAAAGGGGTTTGTTGCTCTTTGACTAAAGTGGCTACACTCCACATTTGAATTCCAGAATCTGGCTGCTGGATCTAGAGAGAGCTTCTACAATCCCAGAGCAAACTAGCGCGCTGAGGTGCAGAAAACTAATCTCTCCTAGTTACAGCCCCTTGTATGGGTCATGTTCATGGTTCCCTTCGTGGGAGAGCGTACAGTGGTTATCAAAGTCAATCTAAATCCCTTTTAGTGGATCATGACCCAGCCATCCAACCCCAAGTAACCAGGCGTTTGGATCATTGCACAAATAGACCCGAAACCTATCTTGTGGTTCTGCGAACACGTTGATTATGGGGTGTAGAAAAACTCATTAGAACCTGCATGAAGCCAAGCAATAGGGCCCAGTCAACCTCCGGGGCGTGGGGCGCCACTTGACAGTTCGGGTGGCAGCGAGTACCACTGCTTGCTCCCACATACGTTGCCCATGCAACTTGCAACTTGCATTTTGGAACCCGCAAGGAGTGCAAGTTGGCAAGTGAAAATGCCCAATCAGCGACATACAAAGAGTCGGTGGCATTCTGAAGTCGCAAGATTTTGGCAAAGATGGCGGTCTAAAGCAACGTCTCTGGCTTTGTCTGGGCCAGCCATGGTAGGAGACCTTGCGTTCAGAACCAGCAGATGTACAGCCAAGAAGCCCACGCAGTCTGATGATGTCCATTTATAGTAGTTAGGGACCGCAATTGAGAAACAATATACCATGGGTCTGCTTGCCCCCTCGTTGCTCACCTGAAAACTCAGAAACGCGCTGCAACGCGCGGACACGCGCGCCACAAGCTGCGAGCGCCTCTGGAGGCTCTTTGGCATCCAGCAGGAAGTCCTCCTGTCAGAAAAGATGAGGCTCAATGGCATCAAAATCGGGGGCCCGGGACCCAATGGCCCAAAATAGCAGCTCTCCCTTTTTGGTTTCCCTGTAAGCCAACCTGAATAGGGTGCCGAGCCTCACAAAACCACGAAACACACATACGCACACACCCGGATGGATGTCGGCGAGGACCAAGACGGAGCTCCTGAAAGAGCACCGGCGCGTGGAAGTTGGGGTCCACAGCCTCCAAGGTGAGGGGTCAAGGGTCAAGCGCCAAGCAAAGAGTCGCTAAAGTGTGGTATTCAAGGGTCTACCCAAAACGCTTGGTAAAGAATCAACAGGCCGGATATCCCTGCTTGGGTCTTGTTGGGACCGTTCCCCTTAGCCGGCCCTAACCTTCTCTGGGTTTTGATTGTGCATAATTGCGGCTCAGTTGCCCAATCGCCATGGCGAAAAAAAATGTGTGCCGACTTCCGTTTCGATGTTCAGTGGGTCGGGCAGCCAACAGCCAACGAGATCAAAAGGCCGGCTGCTAATTACTCTTTGCGACAAATGGCCTTAACAGGGAAGAGCTCCTCGCGATGAGACCTATCCAGTGTCAGGACTCGCGGCGCATTTGTCCTCATCAAACAATCAGCGAGGCCTTGTTACATGCTCGTTGATGAAAGGACCCGCCCCCTTGACCGATTCGGAATTTGCATTCCATTATGCGTTGTAGGTGGTAAACCAGCACGAAGGGAATCTTAATAAAATGGGGTTCAGCCAAACTCAGTCTTTGAGCTTCCAGACCAGACAAGGCGCTTGCGCCGGAGGCCAGCCTCCAAAGACAAAGCTTGGATTGGGGCAGTGCCTCATCTTCCAGAAATAATTACTTCCATGTTGGAGGGCAGTTTGGAAGTTCCCGCCAATTAAAACCCCCTCAAAAAGCAAATACTCCTGGCCGCCGATTCTGACAAATCCTAGTCACTTGAAGCTCTGCTTTTAACTCCTGTCCAGTCACTCGGCCACAGCCGCGCGCCTGGCGGATGTCGGGATCCAACTCTTGGAAGAGGTACAAGGGCTCGGAGTCCTCCACATTCCCCTTCGACCCCATGGCGAACTCGGACTCCGCCCGATGTCCCATGTCTTGCCACAGCGCGACCCTTCGGTGGACATCTGAGCTGGGGATTTAGGCCCACCAACCATTTCAGAGTTACCCATTGAAGCTCATGGCCACGTGGTTCGGACATCTTTACGAAGGCAAAGCGACCTTGAGGTTTGCGTTTTAAGATGCTTTAAGGCCAGGTGGACTTGTGATCAGTTGGAGCCAGGCAGTCCCGAGTTTTGCCGGTTGAGTGCTTGACACAAGATACACCGCACCATGTTGCATGTCTGAATTCATAGGCTGAAATCTAAAGCGTATTCTGCCGCTCTGAAACCCATGGCCCCCGCCTTTGGGGACCCGACAACCAACAAATAGCCAGCATTCCTCAATCGAACAGGTAGTTTAGTCTTCAAATTCACGCAGCCACGGGGCTTCCTCGAGTCCTATTCGCCGGATGCATCCCGTCCTGATGCATATCCATGTACTTCAGGTACTCATTGAACGGAAGCCGGATGACGGACACTTTGTTCCTGACACGGGGCATGGAGCAAAGCATCTCATGCGATGCCTCGAGAGAGGGTCAGAAAATCTAGGAAATCAGCCACACCAAGGTCAATTCCAGTGCTTCGGTTGTTTTCTTTCAGGAACTACTTGTCGTTCCATTCGAGCAACGTCCTAAAGCTTACTTTCTGAATGATGGGTCGAAGGTAAACCGCTTCTTTTTGCCCACACTCTGAACTTTCCCAACACTCTCCCGATCGAGCGGGTCAAAATGGCGCCAGGTAATCTGTTCTCACCCGATTTGTGGAATATTGCGGTCCAGATTCAGTCCTGATTATGTGAACCTCAAAGTGCACAACATGTGAACCTTAAATTGCATATTATGTGAGCCTTAAATTGCAAAGCCTGATGTCAGTTGCGATCGCACCGTTTAAAGCCCCCTTTCACAAGGTTCTACGCCCACTACCAATGATTACGTTCGACCTAAAAGTTGCTTGGAATTGTTTGGTTGTTGTTTTGAGGTTCCCCATCATAGCATCCAACCCCGTCCCCCAGCCCTTGCCCTCCCCCACAAAGCACCCTCCCGTTTTTGCGCCTTTGGAGGAAACCAAGGGGAAGCAAGAACCCCGAACAAATCGATCGCGCCTGCCGGCGGTGGCCGTAGCCATGGTGTCATCTTGCACATGGCAGCGGCACCTTGGCAGGTGTCCTCTATCGAAGGTTGTACAGACCCCTGGAACATACGCCTGACAAGCCGCAAATCGGAGTAACTGAGGAGTAAATAAGCCCTAACGAAGGCTTGACTTTCTTTGGGGTTTGGTCTGGGGGTCAGTGGAAGTCTTTGACTCTCATGCCAAAGCGAAAGGAAAGACAACGAGGTAGCTAGGTTTGTCTCTGAATACGGACCCGTATTTAAAAGGGAGTTTCCCATTGGTTTCCTTTAACCCCCAAACTGGGCACCCTCAAAACAAGACACACCGCGCTGCCATGGATAACAGAAGAGCTGGGTGGAGCGTCTGGCAAAAGTTGCAATCCTCCAAGGGTCCCACGTGTCTCATAGACACCTGCCTGAAGCCGTCAAATCCCAAGCCCCCAAGCCCCCAAGCCCGGTCATGGTGGCTTCATCGAGCTCGGTTTACCAGGTGAGACTTCACACGTGGTCCTTTGACCCCTAGAAACGCTCTTTCAGGGGGCCCCCGAACTATTTTGTTCTTGAGTAGAGGTTAGAATAAGGGTACCCACTTTTTCTCTAGTCTATTTGGCAGTGGCTCCAAAAACCGGTACCAAAATGGAGCCCTGCTAAGTGAAAACATGGGCCAAAACCTGCGTAACCCCTCCTGTTTAATTTTGAGCCACGCCCATTTTAGTAGGGGAACCCTCCCAACCAAGCAAGAAACGGTCCAAGGGCGCGATCCTGGACCTAGAAAAGGCCAACCGAGCCGCGTCTTTCGCTTAAGGCCCAGGCGGGCGCTGCTGCAAGACTTCCCCCAGCCTCTCCACGGACCAGGCGGAGCCGGAACTCGTGGCCTGCACCGCAAAGTCCTGGATCCGCAACGTGAGGCCCTGCTATGTACCGCAAAGGGTTCTACACGAATTTTGTCGTGATCTTGAATTCATGTGATCTTTTCTTGACTTCCTGTGACTTTACATGCTGTATCCCATAATTTCAGTCGAATTGTTGTTTTATTGTAGGCCATGATAGTCCTCAGGAGGTTATAATCGCAGTTGTAGGACCACCACACCCTGCGAATGCAGGACACCCCCGGCCAAGAAGGGCAACCAGACAGGCCGAGAGAAAGGAGGCCCAGGGCACATGGGGTCCTGAAGCTTGAGCGGCTGGTAGCTTGGTCGCTTGGCGACGCCAACTAAGTGAGCGGAAGGAACCTGCAGAAGAACAGCCCCTTAGTCCTTTCGTCTATTGGAGCCGCCCCACTGAAAAGGAATGAGGTCCTTCGAATCTACCGCCCCCTTACAGATTGGGTGAGGTGGCCGGTGTCTATATCTCAAAGGGCCAGGACCAAGGGCAAACCGAACCGTACTGCACAAATTCCATATCGCACCTGGGATTGAAACCCTTGTCCTGGAAGAATGAAAGAGATCTTAACCTGCTCCACAAAGATACGGTTAAGACTGCAACAAAAAACCCGCCCCTACCTTCCCCACGCCCACGGGAGGCGCCCAACCAACGCAGAAGCGGATTCCGGCGATCGCTTCCGCAGGTCCAAACCTCGTGGGCTCCTGCAGCACCAGGGGCTTGCCGCCAAGCTCGAAGCTGCGCCGGAAGTCTTCTGCGCCGATGGCGCTCCGCCTGGAGAAGTGGCGCGAAGCTCAGCCGGCTCAAACGGGCTCCCTAATTTACGTATTCCGTAGCAGGTCGTCACTACAAGGCACACCACCACCTGGCATAAGGATTAAAGGTACAAAATCGGTCCCTGAAAGGAAGCCAAAGGACGCCAACACATTGTTGTACCCTTGCCTTGTGGTTGATGCATTGCACGCAACGACTCCCAAGGTCTTTCAGAAAAAAGCGGGAGTGTCTCAAAACGGTTTGTTACTTGCCGGAGTGGCCACAGGAAAAACAAAGTGCAACAACAGACGCCTGCTCGGAGCCGTCCAAGGGACCCTTCGATTTTGCCGACGCCCCCACCTATGTTTTGACCAGATGACATGGCGGTCAAAAACCAAAAACGAGGGGTGGGGTTGAAACGAACGGGTACCCCTTTCCCCTTCAACCTGCCTCTCCACCTTGCCACCTGGGAAGTCTCCAAGATCCAGGGCTTCCTGAGCGGAACCCCCAAACCGGCCCCATGGCTGCCTGCACGTGGGAACCTCGTAGATCCTGTGGTTCTCAACAAGTCCAAACTGGTTGTGCGCCAAGATGCGTTGTCTTTCGCCCAAATGCGTACAGACCCCGTGGGGAAGTGACAGATACGCTAAGGTGGTCCAAAGCAACCACTTGCCCTGAAGGAAAGAGATCCACTAGCACCGAAGCAAAGAACCTAAGGTTGACTATGTTGACTCCTTCAAAAATAACAAAGATTCTTGCTGGGGAACCCTTGGGACAGGGCTGCAACGGTCTGGGGACTCAAACTGCAATCATGGTGTTGGGTGTACTGGAACCCAGGATGACTAAATTCCATGTTGATTAACAGGGGGTGTCCCATTTCAAAGGGATCCGAATCACTCTTGGGGCAAACACATCTCGATCAATCTACCAGGTTCTATTGAAATCAGGGGGTCGCTATTAATCAAATCCATTTCCTTGGGACTGCCCTCATTCTTGCTTGTGATTCAGTAGGTGATCAACTGGGGCCTTGGGAATGACCTAGAGATTCCCTGAAAGGAAACCACCAATTGCCTCAGTTTCATGCCAAGGGACCCTGCTGAGGACGAGCAATTGGATCCCCAAAAACCTTAGTCATGGCTCGTTTTGCCAGAGTAAGAAGCATTTCGGTGTGCCTCAAATAGTGCTACCCATTTACCCTCTACAAGAACCAGGGGTTCAAATCCCAAAACGACCCAAATCCAACCCACCCATCCAAACCACCAAAGGCTACCTGACCCAAGAGGGCACCGGCATACCAAAACGCCACCAGCGCCGCCGCGGCGCGGCCGCGCGGCGCAGCGCTCCGAAGCGCAGGCCGAGCTCTGGGCAAGCGACAAGTTGCGCTCCAGGTGACTCGCGCTCGGAACCTCGGGCCGAGGGGAAACCTCGGGCCCAGGGGAAACCTCGGGCCGAGGGGAAACCACCGGGAACCCGAACCCAGGGGAAGCTCTTCCCAAAAACCAGCCGTTGCTTTTCAGGGCTTTTGAGGGTTTTCTACAAAGAAGGATCTGTGGAAAGAATGGGGAAGCTAGCCCTAGAAAAGCAGTTGGCACTAAGGCATGGTATAGCTGGAGCGCCTAGAACCAATTTTCCCCTGAGTAGTGGAGTCGGGGGTCGCCACTCGACGCAATTGGTTTCATGTTGTTCTTGTTTGAACAAATTGCTTCCATCCCCAAACGTCAAGTCTTGAACAGCATTGAAGAGCCTTCATCTCGCCCGACCTCGTTTTTCTCCCGGATCTGTAAACTTGTTGAGTCCTTTGCCAATCGGTCAAGTCAAGCCAGGCTCTGTTGGAGGCAACTGCCAACCCCGGAACTTCCCCAAGTCTCCTTTCACCACGGCCTATCGTTCCCCACGGTCCCTTGAAGTTTGTCATGAGTCAAATATTGGTGTGTAAAAATACATATATGCATGTATGTACGTATGTATATATATATATAAATATGTTATAACCTACAAAGATCTCCGGTCAAAAGATTATGGACAAGTTGACGCCATTTTCTGGAAACCAACAAACCTCATTTCGATGTCGAGCCACTGCGCGCCAGGAGATCCAGGCACGTGAGCACCCAGCCCTGGATGCGCGGAAGGAAGGGGTCCTCCTCGCAGCCCTGCTGCTCCTGTAAACGAGAAAACAGACCAGCCATGTGGAAGGCGGCGCAATTCCTATTTGTCATCCCCTTACATAAAGGGAATTCTGGCCGAAGTGGAATGGGGTATGAAAGCAACTTACCTCATGCAAGTTGCAATTGGATAATACATTTTAATTATGTAGCCCCCTTATGTTATACAAAACCCAGTGCTTCTCTTGGTAGGATTGCGCGAGTCTCCTACATTGTTCTTCAGAACGTCGGGGGCGCCTTCTGCAAACCTAGCTTCACATATGTATGTGTATAGGTAATGTCACATAGATACATGGAAATCACATTGTGTGCGTAAAAGTAAATCGGATTTATCCATATATGTATTATATATATATATGTATGTATGTATATTGAACATATTACATTGTTTGTATATGTGTAAAGACTTAACAAACGGTGTCCGTTCAGGCCAGCCACAGAGGGTGGCGCAAACGGTCACCCAAGCTCTAAACAGGGCCTTTGAACAAAGTGTTTTTTTTCTTCTTCGGAATGGCATTATTCTATGTACCAAAAGCATCCCCGCTGCGTTGGTCAAACAAAGCGTGTGTGAAACAAATAATCATGTATACATATTGTGTCTGTATCGACACCAACAAGCAGCCTATCAAGATAAATTCAACATCTTGGGGGCGACTCAAACGAGATTGAGTACTACCATCAATATGCATTGCATCCTGTCGAGGCTTCAGCTGGATCCGCCTGACTATCATTGCAGCTCTTTGTTTGCTGCAGGGACATCAAGAATCAACAGGAAACCAACCACTTGTGCGGGGCTCCCGTTTTACACGGGCCCCTTGTTTTACACGGGCCCCAATCCGTATTGGTACCCACCAAAGCTGACAACAGTTGCTTGCATCTGGGCAACTATCTCGCGCGTTGCCTGTGCAAAGGCAGCATTTGTGTGCGTGACAGGGATCATTGCTGTGTGACTCTAGCAATGGGTTGAATCTTTCTGTTGGCTGGTTGAACAGGGCAATAATGACACTCATGTGCGTATAAATAGCAGAAGCTTTCAATCATGGGCAGCGAAAAGCGTTCGTCCAGCTGGAGGTTGATTCCAAGATGTTCAGCAAAACCCGCCATCTCCCATGGGGGGGTAGTGGCTCCCTCGAAGGATCCCTGGAAAGATTTGCCCATCCCATTCTTATGGGGTTCTCATGACCTCTGGGTCAGTATTTCTCAGGTTTTCGCGGAACGATTCGGATCGTTTCAATCTTCAAAAACAGTTCGCCCATCGGCCCATCTTCGTTGCCTCAAAATCGGGGGTGGGCCCTCCGTTCACCGGTGGTTTCCCACTCAGTTTCGTCCCCAAGATCTGCTGATCTTTCAGTCTTTGGTTTCCATGTCCGCCCCGCCCTGAAACAAAGCGGGGCTCCGGTTTCCCTCCGGCCAATAACAAAAAACCGGGGGCTCCCACCGATCCGCGGCTCCCACAGGTCCCACATCGAGACTCCGGGTCCCCGAGTCCTGCAGCAGCTGCAGCGCCAGCTGCCGCCACTTGGGCGGCGCCAGGCCCTCCCGCAGCTCCCGGCAGCTCGCCGCCGCCGCCTGCCGCCCGCCGCAGAAGGCGGCCGAAATAGGTGAAGCTGTTTGGCTGGTCGGTAAGATACATGGACAAAGTACCTGAAAACCTTCTGGCTAAGAGCTTGTACGTATTTCTGCATTTGCCCATAAGATAGTGATACTTTACGAATACCCTAAGACATTCGCGCGAAACCAGACCACACACGGACCAGCAGATCAAGGAGAATCCCATAAGATCCGCTTAATCCACTTCAATAGAAGGCGTTCATTGAACAAAACCTGGTTTGCTGAGGTAGAATGTTCATCTGTGCGGCAGAAACAACACCAAACCGAATCCTTCGAGACGACAAACTGCCCCGTTTAAGAGGCGGCCTTCTACTTTTGACAGCTTGGGCATGATATAAACACCCATGCAAGTGTCTATCAAAGGGTCCGACCAATTAAACACCATTCCGACAGTGATCAACGGACAGTACGACCGGAGTATCAGTATTGGGTGAGCCCCTAGGTTGATTCACAGATGCGTATCGGGTTTGGGTAGTCAATGTCCTATCGACATTTGACGATAATACTTTTTAGTTGTTAATTTCGGTAGATTTCTTGAAATCTGGACCTCATGATGGGTTGTTGCTTGATTTACACCTGGATCGGTGAGCTCTTAGAATCTTCCGCAGATTCGCATCCACTTAGCCACCCCCCTGGACACTTAGACACTATTTTGCAAGCCCATCCCTAAAAGCCGAATACCCTGAACAAAGAGGATGCAACATAGACTCAAACTTTCTTTGTCCAAATCAGGGCACTGCCAAAAAAAAAACGTCTGATTCTGTTTCATATTTTGTCCACCCTCAAATAGAAACTGGTTTAGAGGAGACCCCAAGTCACGTGTTCCACCCGGAAGGTCGGTTTCCTTTGCCTGGCAGGCCCGCAGCCCGGCTGCCCCACAGATCCTTGCCAGCGGCAGGCGACCCAAGCGACGCCTGGGCTTCGCTTGATCGGGTCGATTTTCCGTGAGAAATTGGCTCCGGAACGGACCGAAAAGAGCGCTTGAACAAATACACTGTGGAGGACGAACTCCATTTCGCGCCACCTAAGAAACCATGGAAAACCATTCTGGTAGTCAGGGGGGAATCATTGTTCCAGGGTTTCTTTGGTGGTGCAGGAGTTCGTCCATCCGCAGTAAAAACAAATAAACCGCTGTCTAACAAACGCGCCCGAGCGGCTCTGCAAGCTGCTCCCAGTCACCGCCCATGTCCACGTCGGACCGCATCAACGACCTGAGCGTTCGCCGCGAGGCATGGCGAGGTTGAGCCAAGCGCCTGACATGAGACGTTGGATTTGGGTAAGAACCTCTGTCCCAGCATCTTCTCACAGAAGTCTTCAATTGATTCCCTAAGGTTGTTGCCCTTTCCTTGAGCAAAATAGCAGGCACTGTGGAACCCAGTGCCAACTATTGTTCACCTATATCAGGGATGAAAAAAAACCTGGTGGATAAACCACAAATCCCAATCCGTGCCTTAGATCTTTTCAATCCACGGTGACTCGCCTTTGGAAACCCAGGCGCCGGAACAGCTCTGCAATGGGTCGCCCATCCGCGGCTGGCAAGCTTTCGAGCTGCCACGCCAAGTCCTGTCGACCGGTGACACCGTGGCCCGAGTAGAAAAGGCGCTTTGGGCTGACCTGAGTGGTCTCCGAACCCGACAAGGGGACTTGGAGGGGGACACCCACTGAACGACTGGGAGCATCGGGGCTCATTGGGGGGAAACCTCAAGCTGATTGGGGCTTCCCTTTTGGAAAAGGTTATTTGTTTGTTTCTTACAAACACTCTCTGGGCGAAGTACCATAACTCCCAAACTGCTATTGAGGGAACCCCGAGTTCAGGATCTTCATCATGATTGAGCGCGATTTACCCCAAATAAGCTGCGCCAAGATTAGGCTCTGAACAAATACGCCTGTGAAAGCGACCCTTTTTGGGGGAGCGTGCGAAGCTTGATGTAGTTGACCAGCAAGCAACGACCGTGTTTGTTGAGGGTTCCCGGTTTGAGGTTGGTTTAAATTGCCAACACTCCTGAAGCAATAGTTCGGTCCCTGCATCAAGATCAGGAGACGATACACCAGTCTTTCTGCAGGGACTGGTGTTTGTCCACCAAAGGCAATCCCTCGTACATCTTGAGACACAAGCCCCAAAAGGCAGCTAAGCGTGTCTACGTGTAGGAAATCAAGCACTCCTTGCACAAGGTGAAAGCCGATGTGCCAGGGCTGGTCATGTTTCTTGTGAACTCAGGGTCCCTATCAACCCAAAGCAGCGGTTTTGAAGGTGAGGCAGTCTTTGATATTGCATCTGAGGATTAAACAAAAGCAACCCAATTCAATGGCCGCCAATGCAGAGGGGAATCTTAGCCCTCTCGGACTCCAGGGATTGGGAGAAATGGCCGGTGAACACTGAATCTTGGTACCAGGACCTGAGGCTTGCCTTTGAACCACTAAAAACCCCTGGAAGTCTCCAAACAAGAAACGTTTTAGAGGGAAGCTCATATTCAAAAGGCTCCTCTTGAAGCCTGCAAACAGCTTCACCAAGAGGTCATTTGACGGGTCGTGGTCAAAAGGCAAGTCTTGGAAGCATGATGCGGGGTGGCCGTTAAATCCCAGAGTAGCCACGAATGGTTGGCGTCTTTCCCATTTCCCCACTGAGTGGATCTCAGGCCCCGCTTATAAATCAGTTTCCTTGCCATTGGAGCGTCTGAAAGGAGGGCCCCTCAAGGGAAACCCGCCCTCCCTATACGTGACTAGGGGATGGCTTGATTCTCATATTATTCAGAATGCAGGTTTCCCTTCTGGTGGAAAAGTAAGTCGATACGGGTTGCCATCCACATCTGACTCCGTGCCCCGCCCTGTCTCTCCTCGCGGAAGGCAGCCACCCGCAGCTTGCCGGCGCCCTCCTGGCAAAGGCTCTCGACATCTTCCCGCGGGTGCTGGCCGGACCAAAGACCTGGAGCCGCGGTCAAAATGTCTGGTGGCCACAGAGGCCGATGTGCGAGTTCCCCCAGTCACTCCCATATGTAGCGTCGCCTTCTTTCAACGGCAGCTTCAAAAGAGCGTCTTAGTCCCAGGAAACAAGGCACGCAAACCAACCTACAATAGAACGATGGCTAAGGAAAGCGGCAGCTAAGAGAATGCCAAGAAAAATAGATGTGGTATTGACATTGTTAAAACCATCGTTGCTCGGCCCTGGTCTCAACCCCCACCCTCCAAACAAATTTAAAAGACACATACAGCGATGTCAAAATGCGGACCCCAGCTCCTAGCTGCGAAGAACCGCGTGCCCCAATCTCGACAAAATGCGTAGCCTCGCGAACAAAATCAAATGCACAGGCCGCGGTGAATAGAGGGCTTGAGAAAAAAACGTTAATCTTCTTCGGGTTTGCCTTTTGGGGACAATTGCGCCCTGGAAATTCCCAACGGTTCTGGAACCCAGACATGTCACCCACCGGGGCGCATCAATCCGCCGACCATCCTGAGCCATGACCCACTTGTCTCAGCAGCTGGCGCGAGTTGCATGTAATTGGCATTTGCACCGCAAGTGCCGCTATGCAAGTAGCGCAGAGAAATGCAGGTCACACAAGTAAGAAAGGCTGGCCCTTTCGAAAACACGGCCTGGAAGCAGGTCGTCCATGGGGATGATCATCTCTGAGTCCTGAGCTCCACAAGTCCCAACGACGGGGGAGGTGGAAACCACACTACCAGCTGCAAAGGGGTGTCATCAGTCACCCACTCAGTCAGTCAGTCAGTCAGTCAGTCAGTCACCAGTCGGTCATTCAACGGTAGACAATAATGTATATGAGTATGTTTACGCGCATGTATGTGCGCATAGGTAAGTATGCGTGGATGTGATCTGTATATGTGCATGTGTCAAATTGTGCACATACATGTCTCATAGGCGTTTACATACGTGCATGTGTATGCGTGGGCAAAATGTATATGTGTATGCAAATGTGCATGTATACGTACATGCATATGCGCTTGTGTATGCATTTGCGTACGCCTATGTGCTGGCACATGTGTGTTTATGCAGATGCATATGTGAATTCACATGCATGTAGGTATACGGCGCATGTGTGTGTGTGCGCACAGTTGTGTGCGCATGTGTGTGTGTGCGCATATGTATGTTAGCACATGAGATTACATATGTGTATGCACATGCTGATGTGTTTGCATATGCAAATACGAACGTAGATGAATATTACGCATACGCGAATGAACCTGCACAGGCAAACACATATGTATATTTGTATGATATGTGCGCACGTATGTGTGCGCATATGCAGATGCGTATGCATTCGGCGCGTGTGTGCATACGTTTGTACGTGTGTGTGTGTGTGTGCGTGTGTGGTATTTTGCTGGCATTGGCTCGCAGCCCAGACTGCCTGGCGCCTCTTTTGCTTCCGGCCAGGACGAGGGTGAGTCCGTGGTTGCGGCTTCGTGCTGCTGTGAGAGATCACAGTGGCAAGCGCCCGCGGAGAAGCAATGCGGTTCAAGGACGTCACCGGGTGTCACCCACTTATTTGGGTCTCCGAGCCTTCCGGGCGCTTAGCCAGCTTGATCTCCAAGTGCTGCAGGAGGCGATAACGTTTAAGGAGCTCTTGCGAAGCCAGGAGGGATAGCGCCTTAGGCAGTGGCTCTGCACTTGCGCTCACTCACTCATACGTACATTGATGTAGGTGCATAGTACACGTAAAAGTGAATGCACACGTGCTCGTGTGCGTGTGTGCGTGTGCGTGTGCGTGCGCGTGCGTGTGCGTGTGCGGGTGCGGGTGCGAGTGCGGGTGCGCGTGCGCGTGGGCGCGCGCCTGCTTGCCTGCCTGCCTGCCTGCCTGCCCCTGCCCGTGCCCGTGCCCGTGCCCGTGCCCGTGCCCGTGCCCGTGCCCGTGCGCGTGCGGGTGCGGGTGCGCGTGCGCGTGCGCGTGCGCGTGCGCGTGCGCGTGCGCGTGCGCGTGCGCGTGCGTGCTGCGTGCGTGCGTGCGCGTGCGTGTGCGTGTGCGTGTGCGTGTGCGTGTGCGTGTGCGTGTGCGTGTGCGTGTGCGTGTGCGTGTGCGTGTGCGTGTGCGTGTGCGTGTGCGCGCGTGTGTGTGTGTGTGTGTGTGTGTGTGTGTGTGTGTGTGTGTGTGTGTGTGTGTGTGTGTGTGTGTGTGTGTGTGTGTGTGTGTGTGTGTGTGTGTGTGTGTGTGTGTGTGTGTGTGTGTGTGTGTGTGTGTGTGTGTGTGTGTGTGTGTGTGTGTGTGTGTGTGTGTGTGTGTGTGTGTGTGTGTGTGTGTGTGTGTGTGTGTGTGCGTGTGTAGGCATGTAGCAGGCACAAAGGCCGAAGGTCGGTAAGCTCCAGCAGCAGGTCGGCCCCCTCCGGCGACACGCAGTATGCCTCAGGAAAGTCTCCGAACTACTCACTTCCTGGAGTATCAAAGTCAGCAACTGGAGGGAGGTTCCTTTAGCTTATCCCTTAGTGACATTGACAATGGTAAAATCATGCGGCCAGAACTACAAACGCCGTTGATGGACGAAATCCACGCCAGGCATCAGTTGGTAGGTGATTTGACATTGGGTTCCATCAATCCCAGCTGCATGATGTTGTCCATCCACAGGGTCGCTCACGTTTGCCAGATCAGGCAAGTGATTGGTGGATTCATATTTTTGGGGAATCCTGGGGTAGGGCTAAGTTGAAGAGGGCGCGGTGACTGGAGTTTGGAAATACAGACGTGCCTAATTAGCCATTTCCAGCGATGGGCCAAGTCCAATTTGCAGCTTCTTGCTTGCAAAACAAACTCAATCCTTAGCCCTACCCTGCCACCCAACCTTGTTTGATCCTGAGCTCATACCCAGCCAACCTTTACCCCTCGCCTACTCCCGCCGCAAGCCAATTCTCAACCAAGTCCACACCACCAAGATCTGGTAACTCTTGCAACAAACGGGGCCCTTCCCAAAAAAATAAGAACGAATGTCCCTTCCCTCGCAACCTCCGTTTCGGGAAATTCAATCACCAGACAGGAATGCTGTCTCATGACAAACTTCTAATGCGACCGTTTGGGTACTGCTCATCCAAACCACTCAAAGAGTGGTGCTTTCTCTTTTGGTTTGCAGGGCTCAAGCTCGCAACAATTGGATATTGCCCAACATTGTGGCATTTTGTTGTTTCAGGGTACATGTAGCTCCCAACGTACAACATGCCCCCTTACAAAAGGGGCTCCCCAAAGGGCGATTTCTTCACACAAGCTCTTTTGTGGGGTTCCATGTCAAACTGCCGGGCTGGAAGATGAATTTCCTGTCTAAGAGGCCGTGCCATTTTAGCGAGTGGGATGGCTCCCAAATGTCTGGACTTGTTGCTGTGTGTCCCTGGCTGTGGAGTTCAGCGAGACACACACGCCAGAGGTGCTGGCCTTTTTGCTTTTTGCTTTTCGGCGGGATCTGTTTTGTGGGCAAAATATGTTTTGTGCAGCTCGATTCAGGAAGTGTGAGTGGTGTGTCCAACGCCTCAGGCCAAAATGAAGGTGTCCTAAACCAGACCACACGGAATCTAAAGAAGAACTTGCGCCTACCGCGAAGTCTAGCTCCTTCGGCCAAACGTATTGTCTCTGCACGAAATCTCGGAGTTCCCATGTCCAAGTTCAGCCACATCACGTGCAGGCAAGTGGAGAACCCGGCCAGCACCAGGTCGCACTCCCCGAGGATCTTCTCATCTTCCCCAAACCTCGGAACCCAGGAAGGCACAAAAGCCCAGGGAACGTGAGGTTCCCATGTAATTGGTTCCCCAAAATATCCCAAATTTGGGGACCCCTGAAAGTGGTTGATCCTCTTGGACTGCTTTAACATACTAATTATGGGTCCCTAAGTGTTGGGCATGCCCAAGAGGGACATTGGATCAAGCCGGACATCGGGGCTCGCTGGCCGGACATCGGGGCTCGCTGCAAACTGTTTTTTGTACATGAGACCCTTTGCAAGCCGAGCCATTTGCGAGATTTTGAAAGACGGGAAACTCGGCAATTTGGAGCCAACGGGTGGCACCCACTGTGGTCATTTTGACCATTTCTGGGGGTTCCCAAAGTCAGAAACTGGGGTGGTTTCACTGTTTCACCTACCACTTGGGGTGGCTTTCACGCTGGCGGAATCATGGAGCCAGACCCACAAAGAAATCAAAAGCCAGCAAAGCCCAGACAGCTCCCCGAGCTGAGATGACCTACCAAGCACAAGTGTGGCTTGCGCATGCCATGGCGTTTGGTAAATGCCTGCACGAGGTTCCCTAGCCAGATCCAACCTGGGAAGAATAAAGCTGAAGCAATACACGAGTAGGAGGACAGCCTACAACATTCAGGACCTTGACAGCAGCCTCCTTTCTCACCGGACGGTTGTCTCAAATATGAGGCGCAGGGCCAAGGAAACACTGTAGCTTCCAATGGTGAAAACAAAAAGGCAAGCATGTCAACAGAGAAAGCCCAGTACCTATCCATGGCTTGTGGCTGTGCTTCAGGAATCTCCGAGTCTCTCAGCTAGGTTTCCTGCCGGTGCCGACCCAGCAACAGGAGGTGCCAAGGAATCTGCTTGGCCTCGCGCTCTCGGCCGGGATCATCGCTCTCGTAGGGGGTGACTTACAACAAAAACCTCCCCCAGGAACATGAAGCCAAGGACCCGCTTTGGGTGAATCGGTTGGGAACCCACCAAACAAAAGAGGAAAATGGGTGCAACTGGACAACAGGTGCCACCAAGTTGCACAGGGCACCCATTGTGTAACTGACCAAAACGCAGGTCCCCCCCCCACACATCTCTCCATCGGTTGACAAGGACACTGAATCCTGGATTGTGATCACTGGTGTGCACAAGTTGATACACTGCGTCTTGTCAAACCCTGAGGCAGTCACACGCAGGTGATACATTGCGAAATCAGAACAAGTCTTGATGCGCGAGATGCATATACTGAAACAAATGCAAAAGACACCTGGACCCCTCCCCCAAGAAAAAGTCCTGTAGATGAAACCTTCCCTGCGATCCTCCGCCGCCGCCTTTGTTTCCCAGTCTTTTTCCGCTGTGCAGACCATCCGCCCCTTTCCGCATCTTCCCCGCGCTGCCCGTGTTCCGAAAGACCCTCGTGCCTCGAGGGTGCGGATGGCCTCGAGCAGGGCGGCCCACAGAGCCGCCCAGCGCCGGCAGCACAGCTGCAAATAGGCCTCCTGCGCCATGGTCGTTTTGGCCGAGACATGGGTTCCTTTTCGAGTCCTTTTGAACCACATAAAAAGGGTACCCATGTATATGTGTGTACATACATATATATATATATATGCCGAGGCCCCCCGCCCAACCATGTACATCTACAACACACACACACACATATCCATATCTGCAGAAACTACGTACTAACTCCAAAACCTGAAATAACAAGCGCCTCAAGAAAAAATATCGGTAAGCTCGCCTTCGACGCCGCCCGGCGCCTGAGCCTCCTCCTCCTGCGGCGGCAGGAAGGAAACGGGCACCGCATCGTCCTCCAGGATCCTTGGAGCGCTGAGAAACGGTTGGTTCTCAACTGGGGGTGTTGCATGTTGCCTTGTTTGGCTGGTGATCTTTGTTTTGCTGGTGATCTTTTCCTGGGCCCTTTGGTGGACGTCATTTACATAGGGACCCTAAGGATTTATGTCCAGAAGCCATAGCCAAATGGGGCGGGTGCACACAAGCTCCGATGTTCCGGTTTGGCTTCCTAACCAAGAGGAACCCCCCAATTTTGAGACAACAGGGTGGTTTCCCGCTTGCCCTTGAAATCAGCTACCCTCAAAAAAGACACCCTCCAGGTGGAACAATTTGCGCCTTTGACCGTCACCCATGTGGATTGCACCGACTGTTTTTCTGGTCGCCAGCTCTAGGCAGCTGTTGGATAGGGGGGACTGGGGCAGCGCCTGGAAAGTCGACCCCGAATTCATCTGGGTGAATTATAATGGTTCACCAACCTGAAACAAGGTGGTTGGGGGGCTATTCCCCACAAAACCACTATTTGGGGTGAGGTTGTGTGAGGTCGTTACAATTCACCCAGATTCATGAACCAGGCGGAATGGAGAGTGTTCCCAAGCCGAGATTGGTCGCTTGCTGACTTCAACTAGGCGAACTGGACCATGCCCAGGCAACGGCCTGTGGGACGCCCCACTCAAACCAGGGACCACTTCATATTTGGTTCTCAGCAGTATTTTGGTATGTCTCACAACAGGGGGACCACCAAAATTTTGGTTTTCGTGTTGGTGTCCAATCGAAACTACACGAAACATGGGTACCCTCTACAAAGAACACAAACACAAACACAAACACACACACACACAAACAAACAAACAAACAAACAAGCAAGAAAGCAAGCAAGCAAGTAAGCAAACACGCACCACCCATTCGGAGCCGCGTGCGTCTCTCCAGCCGAGGCTCAGAGCAAAGGGCGCCCCTTTCGCCGCTTGCCAGGCTGCGCGGTGGCTGAGGAAGACCCCCACCTCCCCCGTGGAGATCTCACGGCCGTAGAAGCGCCGGATCTCCTGAGCGAATATGACCAGATAGGTGTGTTTGTGCATGTTTAGGACTCACATCGCTAATCTCTCTTGACGCTAAGCCTGTAAGGAGAACAATCAATTCACATGATCGCATTCATCCTAAACTTCGGGGCGAAATCATTTGAGGGCAATCACCCTGTTCAGATTGGCTTAAGTGGTTTAAGTTTAAAAGAATGGCAAAAGGAAGACCACAAGGTGTTGCCGATTTTGACACGCGCGTCTCCCTCCCGAGAACCCTGACATGGAGTATGCTTTTGTTGGGGCAGCCCACCTTGGTCGGTTTTGAAGGCACGGAAACCCACATGGCTTCAACCAACGCCGAATGCGATCCGGGCCGTTCTGTTACCATTCAAAAAGTCCCCGCTTGCCCTCCCACCCCTTGGAGTCTAAGATCCGATCAGAAAGAAATGCGGCTGCTGGAAAAGAGGACCCGGCTTTTTTGAGGTTCAGAGCAACCCTAAACCCAGACAAGATGTGAATATCCGCGGAACCCAAGGGGTACGGCGCCCGGGAAGGGTGGTTGGAGCGTAGGCAAACACGATATATATAGGATGCTTTAAGGAGTCAAGTGACAGTCATACTGAGGATAATGCTGATGATAACAGCAATCGCAATGATAATACCATAAAAAGCACCATTGTAGTAACCATTGTGTCAAAATTGACAAGCAGCACATTCAGAGGAACTACGGAAAGTGCTCCTGACTAAAACCCCAAACAGCTAGGCTGACACACACACACACACAAACAAACAAACACACACGCACATGCAGCAGTGTGCATGTGTCGTACTTTTTATTCCGCGGCGGTGCGTTTGGAGCGGGGGCCTCAGGCTGACAGCAGGATATTCCTCGACCACCATTGCCAAATTCAAGAACGGTATGTGTACAGCAAGTGTTGGTGATTTGGAGGGGCGACCCAATCAAGAGTGTTCCCTGGTGTGGAAAGCCCTTGGCTGCTTTAGCACTTGGATGTTTCTTAGGTACAGAAAATGGTCGTGACCTCCTTTCCAAGGCCTTGGGACCCTCCCCCCGCTCGCTGCGCTCGCTGCGCTCGCCCGGCGCCTTGTGCCCCAAAGGCTCTTGCGGAAAGAGCCTCCGCCAGCGGTCCTCCGTCGCCTGAAGCGGAGGTCTGGGGGCTTGGAAGACGTTGCCTAGGTCCTCCAGTAGAGAGAATGATGGTACCTACTTTTTTCGGTTTTGTCTATTTTAGTAGGGGCACCCTCCCCCCAAAAAGGGTAAAAGGGCACTACTGGGGGACCTAGTTGCTTTGCCGTTCAAACTGATCTGCTCCGGCTTGAAAAGCGGCCAGAAGGATCCGCTCTGTGATTGTTGGAAACAAATGCGGGCGGGACAAGGAAAGGAAGCTTGCGGTTTCCTAAGCCAACCCTTCAGGATTCAAAACTTCAGCTTATCCCCCAATGGCTTGGACTGCTCTGGTCCGGGAAAGCCTACCAGGGTGAGCCAATCAGATCAATGAAAAACAAATCGAGCCCATTGTCGGATTCAATTAGCAATTGTCGGAAAACGAGCAGCTGAGGTGGCCACTGAAAGCAAAGGGTCAAAGGCTCAGTTGTGTTTGGACAGGACGTGGCATGTACCTCTGGGTTCATATCCCGCACAGGCCCAAGATATATGACAGTACGTTTGCCAGCCCCTAACCCCCGTCTCTCCTGTTGACTTGCCTTGAACTGCATTTGCTGCGTTGCGTTGTACATAGTATTTGATCTGAGCAAATTGTAGGGTACACAGCCAGCAAGAAAGCCTGCATCACTAAGTGTGGGGTTTGCACACCTTTTTGGGTATGTCAATCTAGTTTGCCCAAGCCCAACCTGCCTGCCCATTTTGCCCCCTGTGGGGAAATTCGCTAATGTCCCCCTCGCTTGCCCTCTTGAGGGACATCCCGATTGAAGAAACCTCACTCAAGAGTTGTCCAACACTTGCTGCTGCTCTGCAAGGAATGACCTAGGGTTTTGGGAATGAACCCAGGCTTCCCCTTGAAGGAAACCGCAAGGGATGGTCTCTAGGGGTCATTCCCCCATTCCTCCTGAGAACCGGCAAGGAGATTTTGACTTCCATTTGTTTAAGGCTCCAGGAAAAAACAACATATTCCAGTAGTGATGATTTCCTTTAAAACCAAGAAGGGAGAATCACAAAAAAAACATATATTCTCAAGCAAATGGAGGTTGATAGGAGGTTCCTCGGCCTTCAGCTTGGACTCGCTCAGCGGCCACCACGGAGCTGGAGTA
Source organism: Effrenium voratum (assembly GCA_963377175.1). Taxonomy (NCBI): domain Eukaryota; class Dinophyceae; order Suessiales; family Symbiodiniaceae; genus Effrenium; species Effrenium voratum. The sequence goes on along the minus strand of CAUJNA010003293.1, from coordinate 489,289 downwards.
CCCTGGCAAGCCCCATGGCTCCCAGACAGATCTCAAGAAAAATGCGAAACGCAGATCGGCCACCTTCCATGTCAAGGGCCAAAGGTATATCTATAAAAAATGTATGGCATATCTGGTGTAGCTCCTTTTGAGAAAAAGAAACGAAGCCACCGCAAGCTAGAAGAGATCGAGGCAAAGATGCTAGCATGTGCTGTGCAGGAGTGGCGCTCAAATCAGGGCAAACAGAACCCTTGGGATGGTGGTTTGTTCCAGCTTGAAAACTGTTGTTGGGGAAAAAACACATGCCCATACAATCCCTGAAACATAGGTCCCAAACCAGGCAGTTGATAGTTGATGTCCCTTCCACAAACATCAAGGCTTCTCATGTCCGAAGAACGGTGTCCTAAGTTGCCCAATTGGTTACGAACTCTCCCTTCACTCATGCTGAAAGGGATGCGTCCATGTTGCGCCCTCCAGAAAGAAGCGTCCTCAATGGCCCAATGGCTTATGGTGGGTTTCGGGCAGGAGGTCAGTTTTTGATTCAGGGTGGGTTTATGATCGGATTAGGATGGGTTTAGGGTCGGTTTAAGGCGGGGTTAGGGTGGATTTATGGTGGGCTTCAAGCGGGTTTACGGTAGGTTTACGGTTGGTTCCGCAACGCCACACCGCAAGCCCTTCATGCTTCCCAAATTCGTTTGGTTGCAGTTAGCGTCGGCTGTTGGCGAATGTCAAATCACAAGCACTGCTCCCTCATACTTCCTAATCTTGCTTGGTGGGCCCTGCTCCCTTATAAGCTTTCCTATCTTCATTGGTTGCAGCAAATGTCGGCTGTTGTCATGTATTGCTACTTTCTCTTTGCTAGTTGGCCAGCCTGGGTGATGCCATTTCCAAATTGCAAGCGTCGCCCCCTTATGCTTCCTAATCTTGTTTGGTTGCAGGTAACATCGGCCTTTTGCTTCCTTATCTTCATTGGTTGGAGTTGACGTCGGCAGTTGGCACGTTTTGCTATTTCCTTTTCTACTTGGCCAGCTTAGGTGATAGCATCCGCGAGGAATGCAACATCGCAACCCCTGCTCCCTTATGCTTCCCAATTGCGTTTGGTTGCAGTTGACGTCCGCTGTCTGCATGCTTTGCTACTATTTGGCCAGCCTAGCTTTGACGTTGCCAGCCTAGGTGATGCCGTGAGGAAACGTGAGAAGATGCCCACTTGCAAGCCCCCCTTGTGCTTCCTTTCCTTGTTTGGTTGCAGTTCACGTCGGCTGTTGGCATGCTTTTCTACTTCCTGTGCTACTTGGCTAGGTTAGGTGATCCCCTGAGGAATGCAACACCGCATGGCCTGCTTTCTTGTTTGGTTGCAGTTTGAACAGGAGATCTGTTTGGAATCATAGAAAGAAAACCAAAACGAAACGAATCCACCCAACTTAAGTTTTTATGGATGGGAACTGCCATTTTGAATGCCCCTTTTTGACAATATCCTGGTATCCTTTTTCTGTTGTTTGGCAGGTAAGCAAAGGACATCACGCCCATCTTTGGAACAACACACGTGTGGGTATTTTTTGTATTGGCACCATTTCGCAGAAAGGCCCATGTGGTGCGTTCCCCTTAAACTGGGCTGCCTGCTACACTTGACGGGCCAGACCAAGTTTGCCTTCTTGTTGAGCCTTGGCGAAAATGATGAAGGAAAACACTAGGAAACTTACTTAAACCAACTCGAAGTTTGCCAACCAGGATCAGGCCATCCCCGTGTTGCTGTTCATTACATACCGGATGCTCTCAACAACTTGAAATCAACACACCACCCCTCCTGTTTAAACATTTGTGTTTTGTTTTAAAAAAGCCCCTATGAGGCCTGAACAAGTATGATCAAGAGCTTGATGGAGGATAGCACCCCCCATAGCCCCCCGTGAAGGGTCCACGAAAAGCCCCGCCGACCCCCCGCCTGCCTTTTCCGTGACCGTCACGGCTGGCAGCAGCGCAGCATCCGCTCCCGCCTCGCTCAGCGCCGGTAGGCAGCTCCTGTGACCAGTGAAGGCACCTGTTGACCCAAGATTCATGCACGCATAAATGGCCTCTGGACAAAATCCAAATCGTACCCGCAGTGAACATCCTAATCCAACCACTAAAATAGGTTCTAAAATGGGTGGTGCACCTTCCAAAAAATGGTACCATTGGTTTTGACCCACAGCCAAATGTGTGTATGGATATCTAATTACATAAATATGTGTGACTGGTGTATAATAACATGTGTATATATATATATATATGTATGTGTGAATGGTTAATCATGATATATAGAGAGAGAGAGAACCTTGTTGTTGCCTCTCCAGTGCACTATTTGCCCACCTAGGACTGCAAGGAAGCATCTCTCAAGTAAGACGATTTACCTCTGATTCTTATAGTAGTTGAATTTCAAGTTGAAGTATAACTTCCGGTGGAATGTCCTTTGTACTTTCTATTTATTTCAGTAAACTAGGACCAAACTAGGACTAGAGTCACTGATCTCTCAACTGGGACTAGGATCAAACTGGGACTAGACTACTGAACTCTATTTCTCATAGTACTTGAATATAATACTCAGTGATTCGTTTTGTTTTTTTTCCACCTCTAGCCTTTTGATGGTCACCCTTGGTCACTCGACATCGGGTATGCCGAACTCGTGATGCGAAAAAGCCCCGATCTCTGACTGCGAAAAAGCGCATTTAAATATGTTACACAGGAAATCCTCTTCAATGGAACTGCATCTTGCAAATCAGACAACATTAAAACACAGCATATTCAGCATATTTGGGACCTTTGACTTCTTTCCTGATTAGTTTTTCTTGATGGATTTACCAAGTTCTGCTGAATTTCTAACAGAAATTGAACATTATTCAAGAGGGACATCATCCAATCAGTATGTCTATTTCAAAATCGAATTTAAATATTGATTATTATATTTCAATTTAAATGTCACACATCATGTCCTTTCCAATAGGGATAAACATGCCTCCACAGGTTTCCTCGTCCACAATCCCAAATCGGCAATCCCCTTTCGGGTGGCGTTTAAAGATATCTCACCCTCCCACGAATTAACATGGAACCTGACAGCAGGTCCCTTTACAAGGAAAATTGTCTTCCAGCACCCGCGCTCTAAACAAAACCGGCTTTAAAGGGGCGCCCTCCAAATCTATTTGGCGTGTTTGCTTCCCTTAAGTTCGCCACAAAGGAAGGCCCCACAAAAGGAGCCTCCCTCATCTACCTTAGCGAACCAAGCAAAGTATTTGTGATTCTGCTCTATACTTGGTTGACCCTGTTCGTACCTTAAAATGCAATCACCATTTTTTATCCAAAATAATTGAAATTGACCTTCGTTGAGCGAAGCATAATTCCGTATCTTTGGGACTCCCGCAATCAAAGAATTATCACGCAAGGCGGAAAGCTTCTTCCTGCACATCCATCGCCGCCGGTCTGGTCGGCTCTCCAAATTGATGACCTTGCAAAGCGGGGAACATTTTGCGGCCTCGGTGACTTTGCTTTCGGGTGGGAGTCATTTATTTGCATAATTACTTGCGGACCTAGGTGCCCAGTGCACGAAACATGGCATAGTGTGTGGGTGTGTCGTGTTTGTTGTGTTTGTTGTGTTTGTTGTGTGTTGTGTGTTGTGTTGTGTTGTGTTGTGTTGTGTTGTGTTGTGTTGTGTTGCGTGTTGTGTTGCATTGCGTTGCGTTGCGTTGCGTTGCGTTGCGTTGCGTGGCGTGGCGTGGCGTGGCGTGGCGTGGCGTGGCGTGGCGTGGCGTGGCGTGGCGGCCCGGCGCGGCGCGGCGCGGCGCGCGCGGCGGCGGCGCGGCGCGGCGCGGCGCGGCGCGGCGCGGCGGCGCGGCGGTGCGGTGCGTGCGCGGCGGCGGTGCGGTGCGGTGCGGTGCGGTGCGGTGCGGTGCGGTGCGGTGCGGTGCGGTGCGGTGCGGTGCGGTGCGGTGCGTGCGGTGCGGTGCGGTGCGGTGCGGTGCGGTGCGGTGCGGTGCGGTGCGGTGCGGTGCGGTGCGGTGCGGTGCGGTGCGGTGCGGTGCGGTGCGGTGCGGTGCGGTGCGGTGCGGTGCGGTGCGGTGCGCGGTGCCGCGGTGTTGCGTGCGTGCGGTGCGGTGCGGCGTGGCGTGGCGTGGCGTGGCGTGGCGTGGCGTGCGTGGCGTGCGTGCGTGGCGTGCGTGTGCGTGCGTGCGTGCGTGCGTGCGTGCGTGCGTGCGTGTGTGCGTGCGTGCGTGCGTGCGTGTGCGTGTGCGTGTGTGTGCGGTGTGTGTGTGTGTGTGTGGTGTGTGTGTGGTGTGTGTGTGTGTGTGTGTGTGTGTGTGTGTGTGTGTGTGTGTGTGTGGTGTGTTGTGTGTGTGGTGTGTTGTGTGTGTGTGGTGTGTTGTGTGTGTGGTGTGTTGTGTGTGTGTGGTGTGTTGTGTTGTGTGTTGTGTGTGTTGTGTGTGTGTGTGTGTGTGTTGTGTGTGTGTGTTGTGTTGTGTTGTGTGTTGTGTTGTGTTGTGTTGTGTTGTGTTGTGTTGTGTTGTGTTGTGTTGTGTTGTGTTGTGTTGTGTTGTGTTGTGTTGTGTTGTGTGTGTGTGTGTGTCTGTGTGTTGTGTTGTGTGTTGTGTGTTGTGTTGTGTGTTGTGTGTTGTGTGTTGTGTGTTGCGTGTTGTGTGTTGTGTGTTGTGTGTTGTGTGTTGTGTTGTGTGTTGTGTGTTGTGTGTTGTGTATGGGTGTGCGTGGGTGCGTGGGTGCGCGGGTGCGTGGGTGCGCGTGGGTGCGTGCGTGCGTGCGTGCCTGCCTGCCTGCCTACCTGCCTGCGTGCGTGCGTGCGGGCGCGCGCGCGCGCGGGCGTGCGTGCGTGGGTGTGGGTGTGGGTGTGGGTGTGGGTGTGTGTGCCTGTGCTTGTGCTTGTGCCTGTGTGTGTGTGTGTGTGTTTGTGCGTGGGCTTGTGTTTGTGTTTGTGTGTGTTGCGTGTGTTTGCGTGTGTCTGCTGTGTGTGTGTCTTTGTGTGTGTATGGTGGGTGTGTGCTTGTGCCTTTTCTCTGCGTGTTTTGTAGTTCTTGTGTATGTGTGTGTGTGGTTGTGCGTGTGTATTGTTTTCCCCTTCTGTTTTTCCCCAAACAGTTTACTGCGAGGGGTTCTAAATTCGTTTAAGAGCCATAGCCTGGATGCCTGGCACGGCTCTCTGGGTGGACGAGTTCATTTGTCTCCCTTTGTCTCCCTTCATTTGTCTCCCGTTGTCTCCCAGCCTGGATGCCTGGCACGGCTCTTTGTCTCCCTTCATTAGTCTCCGGGTGCCTGGCACGGTCTCTGGGTGGACGGGTTGCCTCCCTTCATTTGCCTCACGTTGTCTTTGAGCCTCTCCCTTCATTTGTCTCCCGTTGTCTCCCAGCCTGGATGCCTTGCACGGCTCTCTGGGTGGACGGGTTCATTTGTCTCCTTTGTCTCCCTTCATTTGTCTCCCGTTGTCTCGCCTGGCACGGCTCTGGCTGGACGGGTTCATTTGTCTCCCTTTGTCTCCCTTCATGTGTCTCCTGTTGTCTCCTCCCAGCCTGGGACAACGCGCAACTCTCTGGGCTGTTTCTTCCGGGCTGGGAAACAACACGAAACAAATGGGACACAAAGGGTGACAAATGAGTCCGCAGACAATGGGAGACAAAAATGAACTGTCCGCCGCAAATGAATCCGTCCATCCGGGAGACAAATGAAGGGACAAAGGGAGACAAATGAAGCTGTCCGCAACGGAGAGCCTTGCCAGACATCTAGGGAACACAAATGAATTCGTCCACAGACAAAGGGAGACAAATAATTCGTCCACCCAGAGAGCCATGCCAGGCATCCAAACTGGGAGACAACGGGAAACAAACAAAGGGAGACAAATGCATCCATCCAAGAGCCGTGCCAGGCACCCAGACAACGCAAGACAAACGAACCCGTCCACCCAGAGAGCCGTGCCAGGCATCCAGGCTGAGAAACAACGGGAGACAAATGAAGGGAGACACAGGGCCTGTCCGCCCCGAGCCTGGATGCCTGGCAAGGCTTTGTGAGTGGACGGCTTCATTCGTCTCCCTTTGTCTCCCTTTATTGGCCCGGTTGGCTCCCAGCCTGGATGCCTGGCGCGGCGCTCTGGGTGGACGGATTCATTTGTTTCCCGCTCTCAGCTTGGACTGCATCCCGGCGCAGCATGTGTGTGTTTTCGGCTCAGAAACGCGTGTCTGAGCGCGCGCATGCGCTTGATCAAGCAACGGGCAGCATGCTGCGGATGCACGCATGAGTGCTTCAAGTGAACGATTGTGTGTTCTTGGTGTGTTCTAGCTGACCACATCGGCGCGTTCCAAGTGAACACGTTTTTTTGGCATGTGACCGCATGAGTGTGTTCCACGTGAGCACATATTTGTGTTCCAGGTGAAAGCATGCGATTGTTCTGATAAAACGGTCAAAATTCTGAATAAGAGAGCTTTGTCTACAGAGGCCGCCGTCGCAGTCACTTTGTGCCGCGTTTCATTCATACAAGGCGGAGTCCTGCAAATACCAATGGATTGCCCGCTCCTCACTGGAAGCGCTAGGATGGCTCTTGATTTGCGCTAGGGTCTTCGGTGGTCTTGGTTTCCAAGAGTTGGCGCGTGGGTTGCTGCGATGGGCTTTGTGTGGCCTTACTTAGTACTTGAAGCCAGCCTGCACGTTTACCTTCATCTTACGTGGCCTTAATTTGTCAAATCCACACAGATGGCCGCCGTGACTCCAAAAATACGGCGAAGACGCACTAGCCGCGCGCTAGCAAGGCGCTAGCACAGTGGCCAAGCTACGCCTCAATGCAAATTTGCTTCCGCTCTCCTCACATGCAATTACCATGGCGTGCGATTTGCTGGACCAAACGGGAAAAAACGGCTGAGGCAAGAAAGCAGGGATGCCTTGCAACGAGCATACGGAAGAATTCGGTTGTGTATTTCCCTGCGAAAGCAGATGCTTTACTGAATCGATACGAAGAGTTGCCAGAAAACGATAAAGGCACTTTAAAGCGTTCTATCGAGCAACAGATTGCTCGATACGAAAGACACTGCGCAGCCAAGCGAGAAAGAAGCGCAATGGGAAAGCTTTTGCTAAGACGAAGCCTGTAAATGCTGGAGACGCACCCGATACTGATAGTATTAGCGTAGTAGTAGCGGCAGCAGCAGCAGCAGGCTCGCGCTCCAGCAACGTGTTGCAAAATTGCTAGATTGATCGCACACGAACACTATTTCCCTACTTGGAACATGCATATAAAACATAAGTGGTGTTCAAGGCAGAGCCCCGTGGAATAATGTAAACTCCATGTCATGTGAACACATTTTTGTTGTCCAGGTGAACGCACGTGTGCTGCACATTTGTGTTGCACATGTTTCTCCACATGCGCGCATACGTGTGTTCCATGTGTACACAAAAGTGTGTTACAAATCAGCACAGAAGTTTGTTCTGGTTAAACATGTTTGTGTGATCCAGGTCTGCAGCATGCTTTAATCGCACACGCAGTGTTCCTGGACACATATTTGTGTTCCAGTGGTATACATATGTGCCCCACGTGTACACACATGTGTGCTTTTGTTGCACGTGTTTGTGTTCCAGGTGAACACGTGTGTTCCACGTGTGCACACATGTGTGTCTGAATTGGACACGCGCTTCAGTGTGTTCCAAGTGAACACATGTGTGTTCCACGTGAACACATTGACGTGTTGTAGGTGAACACATATGTGTGTTCCAGGTGTACGCATGTGTGTGTGTGTGCTTTACAAGAAGCACACGTTGGTTTTCCAGCTCAACACACATATGCGTGTGCCGCAGGTGAATGTATATGTGCGTGTGTGCTCACGGGTGCGCATCTGCGCGTGCCGCTTGTACTGTTTCCGTCGTGCAATATGTGTGTTCCACATGTACACACACACACACGTGTGTCTGAATTGGACATGTGTGTCTGAACTTTCCATGTGACCGCGCGCTTGCGCAGCCACACTTGCGTTCACGCGCGCGCGCGCTCTCGCCCGCTATCGCACGCGCTTGCCCAACCTCAGTTCCTGCGCGGCGCTGAAGCGCGAAGCACGCCAGCAACACACGTGCAGCCACGCAGCGCTTGCCCGTAAGTCCTCAACTGTTTGGGTCTCTGCTGGTGTAATTTTTGCGTGTGTGTGTGTGTGTGTCAGTGGGAGGGGCGATGATAATCTTCGCGTTGGCATGAGTAACCGTATTGAGTCAGGTGACGCTCCCCCAAACCTGACCAACAGGTGTGATCTTTGTGTTTGCAGGGGGAGGGGGTGGGAGGGGGTTGTGTCTGTTGCTTCAGCGGGGCTCCACTCATAGGCTTTGCCATGGCCATCTAGCTCAAGCTTGAAAGCTCTCCATCCATTGAGACAAAACAGAGCCTACGCTTGCAATTGTGTGGTCACTGCGTCCACACTCATGCCAAACTAAACACTGCGTTGCCTACCGATCCCCATGCTGAGAGTAAATAGAATCAGTAGCAGACAGAGACTTGTCTTTGAGGCGTTTATGGTCGATTCCTGGTGAACTCCTATTCTGACCCTTCAGGGGGTTGGAAGGGCGGGGGCAGGAACTGAGACAGCGACTTTGGCTGACGAAGGGCGTGCAAAAAAGTGCGCTGCCGTGAACTAGGCTGGGAAAGAGAACGGTGCGCAAAAAGCATTTCAAGGGCGGCATTCAAATTTATCCTGTCAAAGTCCCTGTAAATGTCCAAACATAGCTCCAGGAATCCACTTGAAAACGAGCTGATCCCGTCAAACCTGTGGCCCTCCCTGTTGTGGCTTATTTATCCCTGGCCGAAAGTGCAACAACACAAGAGCCACGGTTGTGAGAATTTGGAGCCTTCCATGTCCCTCATGGACCATGGAGATTTGGACCAAACCTCTCGAGACCAATCCCGAGCACAGCCAAGGTGCCAAGGCTCTTGGCCCTCCGACGCGCTCACCTAGCGAGCCAGAGCAAACCTCTTGGCCCCATGTACAATCTTCACCCTGGTGTGGTATTTTTTGGGGAAAGGGCAGAAATGATTGAGAAGTTGATAGCCAGAAACGGTCTCAAAAATAACGCCGGTCCCAAAAATGTTGGCCCCTTCTGAGATGCTTTGGGAAGTCTGAGATGGTTTGGCTAAAAGTCACAGGGACCTTGATGAAGGCTTTCTCTGAATATGATGGGAACCCAGGATTGATCAACCCCCGATTGATCGTACCTGCCGCCACGTTAGAGGGAATCCTGCACTTTTCTCTGGAGGTGAACTCCAACGCATTGACAGTCACCCCCCCCAAGTGGGGATTCGTCGGCCGTTTTGGAAATTTGCTCGAACACCTGGCAGGCGCAACACAGGCTTTGGTAAACGAAGGGGAATGGGAACTGTCCCCGGGAAAAAGTGCTTTGGTCCCGCAAAGGATCTTCCACAAGTCGTGCATTTGCTCATGTGCAGCCAGAGCAGTCGATATCTACAGGGAGCCCAATCCCTCCTCGAGTGGCTTTCCTGAGGTTCAGGTTGCTTTGCCATGCTTGCTGTTTGGCGGGATGCTGATGTTGTAGTGGTTCTGTCTGCCCCAAAAAGCGGTAACACAAACACATCGAATACTGACCCACTCACCTCGAAGTACTGCCAGCTGAGTGAACGGTTGATCATACACGCAACCCTTCAAACATCAAGCAGACAAATGAGCGCTCAAATGCTCAACCAGGAGGTGCTCACCTGAGATCCCAGTGTGGCTAGATCAAGAGGTGGTGTCGTTGCCCTGGGTTGCCTGGCAGAAAAGCGAACGGTAAGAATGTCATTCGGACAACTGGTCTTGCATTCCATTTCGAAGATCCAGACCAAAAGGTGTCTTGCACGGAACCAAGACCATCTCTTGTCCACCAAATCACCAACGGGGCGACAGGCTGCTGGGATTCACTGAAAGAAGCTGTCACTCGCCAGGGCCTGATTCGGAAAGGTTAAACTACCTAGTTGAAACCCAAAAACAGCAACATGTTTGCTCCACACATTCCAAGCTGCTCGAAAGACACCTCGGCTCAACGGCATGTTGAGGCCCTGTAAAGGCTACCCGGCTATGACTCTCTGGCTGGACACTTCTGCAGACCACCCTCCCTTCCAGCCTGTGAAGGTCATGGCTCATTGCACATTTTGCGGACAGGCGGTCCGCATCTAACTGCGTGCTGTCCAGCCGTTTCAACGTGGCTTGAACAGAAACCCAAGCAACCCCAAGCCCGGATCAGCGGCACCACTACAGCTCCGAGTGCTGTGTTCATTGCCGAGCAAGAAGGACATGGTATGTAGTTTTGTATTGTTCAACATGTAGCATGGCTGCATCTCCTCCCGTCTAATCTATCTTTCCACTGATTGAACTACTGACATCGCTACATCCCAATAGACTTGAGGCATTGGACATCATTGGGCGATTACGATTGTATTGTCTACTTAGGGGCAGTCAGAAACTGACAAGCTACTTACTGATTCAACCAGGTGTCACCATGTAAGGCTTGGATTGGTGCCCTGTCCTGGTGACTTGTCCACTGGCAGCCTATGGCTCAAGCGAAAGCCTCTGGAGCCCCGACAGATGTTCCAAACAAAATGCGAGTCGGGCCAAAAAGCGAAACCAAAGGAGCGGCTTCGATTTTCGGTTGGGACCGTTCCGATTGATTGTGGCTCAATTGAAGCTCCGGCAAAGCCGCACGTCAAGTCTCTGCTGACTCAGGACCGCCTTGCACGTATGCAAGCCAGAGAGCCTTGATTATGCGTGGGGCCCACTGCCCGGCGGGGTCAAGGTATTCTGCACGATGTTAGACATTTCATTAGTAAACCATAGCACACCAAAGGGGTCCCTGACTTTTGAATAGCCCATCAAACCAGGAATCTACCAGTGGTTGTTTCTTTCAACGTCTGTTTCAGGGTACATGCACTTCATGGACAGGTGTAGCGCGAAGTTCTCTCCTGGCTTCTATTTGTCTCCCGGGAAATTGGACTCGGGGCTCACAGTTTCAATAGACTTGGGTCTCCCGGAAGCACTCATACACCCCAAGAACCTTCACACAAAAATATGACTGTTAACTCAAAACCATAGGTTCGTCCAAGGGGTTAATATATGAACATATATATTCTGATTTGAGACACTGGACAACTGTTTCAGCACCTTTATGGTCTACCAAAGCGAGATGACTAGTGGCCGAGGGAATGGCTCAAAGGCAACCGGCGCTGATGGCTGTCCCTAAGCCTTAGTCCGAGTGTCCCCCCAGCGCTTCGCTTGGAAAATTTGGCTACATTCGGCCTAGCCATGTTTGGAGACCCTTGCAAATAATGTTAACCCCGGATTTATAAACCCCTGGTTGATTCATAGGGTGTCCCCTTTTAGTGGGAGTTCATCCCTCTTGGAGGGAACACCCCCCTAACAGTGGGACGGGTAAAACTAATCCTGGGTCAACATTAGCTCGTTTCCTCTTCCACAAAACATGGCATCCTCTATCCAATGGACTCCAAAAGCCCGGGCTTCCATCCTAAGTCCCAAAGCGCGGGTAGCACCCAAATGCAGCAGCCTCGCAATTAGATGTTGCAGGATTTTCGTGCGGATTGCCCGTCAGCCAAAAAACATGTGACCTGCTAGCAATCACGGGCTGGTATGTTCGCTTAAGAATTGGCTGTGGGTCAAAACCCTGTACCCCTGGTGAACATCAGAACAAATGGATGTTCATCTACCCCAAAATGAAGCCATAGGTTTTGCCCCATGGCCAATTCAACCGAAGCCGAAGCCCTGGACTGCATCAAACATTGATGGGCACCGACTCCCTTTCAAAAGGGTGAAAGGAGTCGCTAGCCCAATCCCCCCTGGCGCTCCGTTCGTCAATTCCCGTCAGCTGCGGGACTTCCTCTTTGCGTCCAAAGGTTCATTGCTTGCCTGAAGCAGCCTCTGAACTGTCCAGGAAACCCCCACATTGGGTTAAACATCCCCCTGCCTTGAGGGCTTAAGACGGGTGTTTGAAGGAATAACAAGGGAACTTCAAAAAAGGGTTTCCATATTTTGGTTACCCACAGACTTGAACCTAGGGGCCCGTGGCAATCAACCACTGGGTTTCAGTCTACCCTGTAACGAAACGACTGAAGCGGGCGTTTCGACCGCAGACGTCACCTTCCCCCGCCGCGCGCAGTTTTGGCCGCGCGTTGCGGCCCACGCTGTGCGGCCGACGCTGTGCGGCCGAGTGCTCACCTGAAACGCGAGGCCAGACGTGCTACCAAATTGTATCAACGGAATCGCCCAATCAACTGATAAATTGTCATAGAAATAAAACCAATACAATGATTGTCACAAAAACACACACATATCAGCAATGCTAGTTGACAAGAATGAAGACTGTGATACTGTGATTGTCACACAAAACACAAATATCAGCAATGCTAGTTGACAAGAATGAAGTCTGTGATACTATGATTGTCACACAAAACACACATGTCAGGAATGCTAGTTGAAGAGAATCAAGTCTGTAATACAATGATTGTCACACAAAACACACATGTCAGGAATGCTAATTGACAAGAATACAGTGTGTAATACAATGATTGTCACACACAACACACATGTCAGGAATGCTAGTTAATGAGCATACAATGTGTCATACAAACACATGTCAGAAATGCTAGTTGACGAGAATAAAGTCTGTAATACAATGGTTGTCACACAAAACACACATGTCAGGAATGCTAGTTGACGATAATACAGTCTGTAATACAATGGTTGTCACGCAAAACACACCAGGAATGATAGTTGACGATAATAAAGTCTGTAATACTATGATTGTCACACAAAACACAAATATCAGGAATGCTAGTTGACGAGAATCAAGTCTGCAATACAACGGTTGTCACACTAAACACACATGTCAGGAATGCTAGTTGACGAGAATACAGTCTGTAATGCAATGATTGTCACACAAAACATACATATCAGGAATGCTAGTTGACAAGAACAAAGTCTGTGATACTATGATTGTCACACAAAACACACATATCAGGAATGCTTGTTGACGAGAATACAGTCTGTAATACAAGGATTGTCACACAAAACACACATGTCAGGAATGCTGGTTGACGAGAATACAGTCTGTAATACAAGGATTGTCACACAAAACACACATGTCAGGAATGCAGGTTGACGAGAATACAGTCTGTAATACAATGATTGTCACACAAAACACACATGTCAGGAATGCTAGTTGACGAGAATACAGTCTGTAACAGAATGATTATCACACAAAAGACACATGTCAGGAATGCTAGTTAACGATAATACAGTCTGTAATACAATGGTTGTCCCGCAGACCAAACATATCAGGAATGCTACTTCACGATAATAAAGTCTGTGATAAAATGAGTGTCACACAAAACACACATGTCGGGAATGCTAGTTGACGAGAACAAAGTCTGTGATACTATGATTGTCACACAAAACATACATATCAGGAATGCTAGTTGACAAGAGCAAAGTCTGTGATACTATGGTTGTCACGCAGACCACACATATCCGGAATGCTAGTTGACGAGAACAAAGTCTGTGATACTATGATTGTCCCACAAAACATGCATATCAGGAATGCTAGTTGACAAGAACAAAGTCTGTGATACTATGATTGTCACACAAAACACACATATCAGGAATGCTAGTTGACGAGAATACAGTCTGTAATACAATGGTTGTCACACAAAACACACATGTCAGGAATGCTAGTTGACGAGAATACAGTCTGTAATAGAATGATTATCACACAAAAGACACATGTCAGGAATGCTAGTTAACGAGAATACAGTCTGTAATACAATGGTTGTCACGCAGACCACACATATCAGGAATGCTAGTTCACGATAATAAAGTCTCTAATACTATGAGTGTCACACAAAACACACATGTCAGGAATGCTAGTTGACAAGAACAAAGTCTGTTGTGATACTATAATTGTCACACAAAACATACATATCAGGAATGCTAGTTGACAAGAACAAAGTCTGTGATACTATGATTGTCACACAAAACACACATATCAGGAATGCTTGTTGACGAGAATACAGTCTGTAATACAATGATTGTCACACAAAACACACATGTCAGGAATGCTAGTTGACGAGAATACAGTGTGCAATACAATGATTGTCACACAAAACACACATGTCAGGAATGCTAGTTAACGAGAATACAGTCTGTAATACAATGGTTGTCACGCAGACCACACATATCAGGAATGCTAGTTGACGAAAAAAAAGTCTGCAATACAATGATTGTCACACAAAACACACATATCAGGAATGCTAGTTGACAAGAACAAAGTCTGTTGTGATACTATAATTGTCACACAAAACATACATATCAGGAATGCTAGTTGACAAGAACAAAGTCTGTGATACTATGATTGTCACACAAAACACACATATCAGGAATGCTTGTTGACGAGAATACAGTCTGTAATACAAGGATTGTCACACAAAACACACATGTCAGGAATGCTGGTTGACGAGAATACAGTCTGTAATACAATGATTGTCACACAAAACACACATGTCAGGAATGCTAGTTAACGAGAATACAGTCTGTAATACAATGGTTGTCACGCAAAACACACCAATAATGCTGGTTGACGAGAAAAAAGTCTGTAATACAATGGTTGTCACGCAGACCACACATATCAGGAATGCTAGTTGACGATAATAAAGCCTGCAATACAATGATTGTCACACAAAACGCACATATCAGGAATGCTAGTTGACAAGAACAAAGTCTGTTGTGACAGTATGATTGTCACACAAAACACACATATCAGGAATGCTAGTTGACGAGAGCAAAGTCTGTGATACTATGATTGTCACACAAAACACACATTTCAGGAATGCTAGTTGAAGAGAATCAAGTCTGCACTACTGTAGTTACTGAAAGACCCCAACAGAATGTCTCAAAGGATTGCCTGGCAGACTTTCTCATGGGTGAGCTTGCTATCCCCACAGAAGCTCGCCATGTGTAGCGAAAAAAAGCTGTTGTGCCCATGTTCCTGTACATGTCAAGTAAGTTCTCATGAGGAAGTGGCATGTACATGAATTTGGAAGTAACCCGTCGTGTACAAGTCTGGATCTTCCGTGTCCGTTTCCTCTCACTGCGTGTCTGCTCTTCCGTGCTTGAGAGACTTAAAAGACAAAAACCTAAAAGTACAAACAGGAGACTAAGAATACAATTCTTCATGAAAAACAAGAAACAAAAACTGTCAGGCGACCATGGGCAAGGGAATCCTTGGGGTATCACAATGGAGGTCCCCTTAGTCCCCTGAAGCTATCTCACTTGCCCACAGCCACCCTTCTGACATGATGGTTTGCAAACACTTTCAGACAGCGAGCCAGACCACGTCCGCCAAAAAGCAGCTACTACAACGTTTTACAAATCAAGAAAACAACATCTACGGACTTTCTGGAGGCGTAGTTCAGCCAGGCTGGAGAAATAATTCAGCCAGTGACTGACATATCTTTGAAGGATGCAAATTGGACCATAAATCGGCGATGCTTGTGCTGTATTCAAAGAAGGCAGCCAAACTTTTTTGCAGACAAGGCCCAGCGCACGTTCGCGGAGTTGAACCAAGAACGCACAAGCAGGCCGCATTGTGGAAAGCCGTCCAGCTTTATTAGGAAGGTCGAGGGCGATGAGGGTGCTGATGTTCACATGAAGGTTTACCTTCATTTCAAATTGACGCAAAATACATGCAAATATGGATGATATATCGACCTTCTTGCTGTTTGCGTCACAAGCTGCTGAGACTCAAGGAGCTCCGAGTCCGACCGCGTTGCTTTTAGCCTCTGAGCCCCTTGCTCTTCGGTCCGAACAAACTGCCACGTATCGAGCAACGCGTGGCAAGTACAAACGCTCAACCGGACGTCCAATCGGGCGACCAAAGCTGAGGGAGACACCCTAAAGGTGTTTGTTCCTTTCAACCCTCCTAAACGGTGTGTAAAACTGCGAACGGCGGATGTAGCCGCCCACGCCTGGGGCTGAAGATGGACCAAATGCCGTAGGAAAAGAGGAGGACCTTTCGCTCGCACGTCCCTAAGGGAGGGGAAACAGGAGCCTTGGGCCTTGGGGGTTCTGGAGGTTTCCGGTGTTCCGGTCATAAGTGGGGAAGCTGATGAGTTACCCTGCCCCCTGATCCAGCTTTTGGCTGTCGGCTTGGGCTTTTTGTACGTTTATTTAAGACGTGTTCTGTCCGGTTTTGTAGCCCGTATTATACTGAGCTCAGAGGGAACTTGAATCTTTGTTTCAGCGTTTGGCGAATGCACGAAGCAACGAGCACGGCTGCTTGCAGTTTCTCCTCACTCACAACACTCTAGCCTTACCCGACATGTCTGTCTTGTCCATTCAAAACAAATTAGCGGGAATGGATGGCTCCAGAATCACAAGTGGAAACAATGAAAAGCGAACCTTGCCCATTCTAGCGTTGGACACCTCCTTCAAAGTTAAACCTGTCCTCGGCGACCAACCACCGAGACTTCTTCAAGATGATGCACACCCGCCCTCCGACTTGTGGCCTTTTAGAACTAACGTGGACATGACGACGGCCCCCATGGACGTGCTGCTCAACATGTTGCCCCCCTTCGGTTCAAGGCACGGACTTCAAGAAAACAAAACACAAGATCCCGGCGATGGGCAACCGGGAAAACTTTGCCACTTTATTGGGGAACCGGGATTGGTTTATCCCAGGGTTTCCTGAATCCTAACTGCGGGATTCTCGGCAGGATGTTTCAAGCCAGCGGTTCTGCCATCCGAGGCTTCCCGCGGACAAGCCCATCCGCGTGTCGGCATCGGGGGGCATGTCGCCCTGGGCAACGCATGGGAATGCTCACCTGGCTGAGTTGGGAAACCCATTTTTCTGCCCCATGGACACACCACGCAAAGTGGATGGCGATGGAGATTGTTTGCAGCCAAACTTCTAGATCAGGTCAACATTTCGTCCAAGAATGTATCCTCTAAGGGACCCAGGGGAAAATTCTGGGACACCGGGGCCAGAGCCTTTCGACTGAAGAAATTCGCCTTTCAAGGGCATCCCATTTTTGGATTTGTGAACTTTGCAAGCAAGTGAGAACATAGTACTGGCTTGCACCTCCCACCACGCGCTTACTGTCCAATCTGAAGATAGATTGCTACCTACGTTGGGCTCCGGCTAAATTCGCACCGGCCTTGTCCGGTGTCCCTCAACGACTTAGCTGGATTGCCTTCTGAAAAAAAAAAGAAACATGCCAAACAGCAGTTTGACATGATAATCGGTAGATAAACAACAAAAAAAACACAGTGTCAAACACACTATCGGACATGGACGGCACCACGCCTCCAAACACGCCCTCAACCTAATGGATCTTCCGCAAAGGTTGAGCTGCGCAGGTCCAGCTTCCAAGAACCCAGGATTTGCATGGCAATGGTTGGCGCAATCTAGGACCCCTGATATGAGCATGGAGGACATGAACTAGGCTCAACATCGACGATACTAAACATCTGCTGATCTGTGTTCAATTCAGGGCAATGGGCCGGTTGCCGCGCAGGAAGAGAGATGCTCCCGTTCAACTCGATCGTCACAAGGGTGACCCAACACATCCTCACCCCTAGCTGGAAATTATGTGGGTCCCTGTGGTGCCATTCTCTTGAGCTTCGAAGCACCTCGAGGCAGCTGGGGTTTTGGCCAGCATTTGCCCCGCACCGAAGCTGCCGCAAATGGCACCTGCTCACATCAAAACGTTTCTACTTTCACTGGCTAAAACAGGCCCGTCCGAGCGTTTCCTGACATAGGGCAATACTGAATTTGCGACAATAGGGGGCGGGGGTTCCCTTTTGGCTTCCTGCAAAATCCCCAATATGAGGAAACACCCGTGACAGGACGCTTCTGGGAGAAGGAATGTAGGTGTCCTGCGGACAAATTGGTGGCACTAGTAATTAAGCCATGTTGAGGTCCAAACATGGGGCCCACCGGTGGCTTCCGCGTGTAGATAATGTCGAGCAGGTTGGGAATTCCCGCGTGGTTTCACAAAGGTGTTGCGCAGTGTTCAGTGGTTGTGGGTGGAGGGTGGGGAGTAGTCGGGGACCGGGGTGAAGAAAAGCTAAAATGACATATAGCCACTGACCAGGGTCTGGGGCCCCCATCTGTTTCAACATGTTCGCACATGTTTGAACCACTGTGTAAACAAGCTCTTTCTGGCTAACCCACTGCCCAAGCAAGCCTGCCAACCTGCAGGCCTGGCAAGGTTGCAAAACTGCAGCCCTTCCCAACCTGCCAAAGTTTCTCAACTCACTGCCCAAGCAAAGCTGCCAAACTACAGACCTGGCAGGCTTAAAGAGATCCACTCTGGTTGTTTAAGACAGTGGTACTTGTCGAACGACTATTGGCCCAACTTCAGCGCGGCTTCGCACACGCAACAATAAGTGATCACTGGGTCTGTCTAACATAGGAAACCCGATAGAACGTGTTTATGTTAAGGGAGCGAAAAGGGGGCAACGGTGAGCTCATCACAGGTACGCGGAAAAAAACCCTCTCTGTGATTCCATGGGTTTCGCATGACTTGATCACTTCAAGGAACCCCAAAAACTCAAAGACTCAAAAACTCACAAAGATCAACAATTCAAAGACTCAAACAGAAAGTGACGAAGCCCCAAAACCTCAAAGTCCCCTGCCTGCCGCCAGAGGGAAGGCCACCTGGTTGGGGTCCACCACGTGGCCCAGCAACCAGTGCCGCCACGCCGCCGCGAGGCCTCGGCCACTCTACCAGGCGGTCTAAGCTGATGTCCGTCTGTCTGCTGGGAGACATCTTCATTTTTTTACCCCCCCCCCAAAAAAAAAAAAAAACGACACTCTGGGATTTTCAGGGTTTAAGATGGTTTAAGGTTTATGGGCAATCCATGTGAGAAACACTTCCGAGACTTCTTGAGTCTAAACATCCGACCAAAGAGCAGCCAAGCAAAATGGGGGTGGTGTTCACGGGTCATTTTTCAAGCGGGTTTGAACTGAAGCAACACGCAAACTTCACCATTTGAAGGGTGGGGGCATCTCAAGAATTGTGACTTTTGCGGACATCCTCTGCCGTCACTTTGCAATGAGTCATTCCCCATAGGCTGGTACACGTTTCTGATGGGATAATGGGGGGTGTCCCGTCCTTCAGTGTTGGGGAATACGCCATTTTACCTCTGCCAGGTTCAACATTGACCCAATTCCATGTTTGAGAAACCCAAAAAAACGAACCCGGTGCCCCTTTACTCACAAAAAATACGAACTGTCCCTTGAATTCGTTTTCGCTTCACCCAATGCCCGAGCACTTGCTGGAATCTTGCTCCACTTGGCCCACTCTTCGCCCGTAGCGGAGCGTGTTGCATTTGTTCTCGAGTTGCCCTGGACCCAAGCAAACAGTACAAAGGAAAACACGCACACCTGAATGATTCTCACCCTTCTGAACATATGCCTAACATGCGTCGATCAGCCATAAAGCCATTGTTCCAAGCAGCCCAGGTCAGTTGAAGCATGACTGGCCGGAATGAGGATCCCCACCCCATCTCATCATCTTATTTCTACGAAAAGTCGACCAGCATCTCCAGCAATACCAGCATCGCCCAGAACATGAGAACGCAGGGTGCATCCCCTGCATCATCTGCAACCAGAAAACGGCTAGAATGGGACCTCAAAACAAGAAAGAACACGCAGTTGGGCTCATTCCAGCGTATTTTTTGGCGCAAACAGAACGCCACGCAAATGTTATTCCGCACCTTGCCCACCCCCCCCACCCCCACCCCCACCCCCACCCCCAAAAATACAGAAACATATCTTGATAGAACTTCTACACCCCATCATTTTAAAATAATAATTTATAAAAATAGTCCAAATATTAAATAAGGTTAGTACATTATTAATGTTCATTAACCTTATCTAATTCCAGAAAATAGTTTTACTTCATACAAATATGATATAAGGTTAATAAGTTATTCTACATATTAACCTTATACAATTTTATGTAAAATATATATTGATTAAAATAGTGTCATTTTTTATTCTGCCTGTTTCATTTCTTTTTTTGTTATGCTTATCTGTTTTAAGATGTTGATAATAACTGTCTTGCCTCATTGAACGATTACAAACATCACAACTTACAATAATTATTGACCTTTCCTTTTTCGCTTCCTGCTTTTTTGTTCTATATTCATCATCTTCTTCATATCTTCTTCGTTGCTCCTCATTGTATATGTCTTTATGATTTGCTCTACGATTTACAGTATATTCATTACATTTTCTACAACATAACCTACCTTCTTCAAATTCATCTTCTGCATTTTTATTTCTACATTTATCACAAAATTTAGTTTTATTTTCTGCCATAATCCTTAATATATAATATCTACATTCCTTTAGACCATTTTCTTATAATCAACAGTTTCTAAATCAACATTCCTTGAAACCAAATCTCCATATTCTCAAAATATAAATCACATAATTTCAAAATATGGATCTTACAATTTAATTGTATTGTAAGGTTTATGGGTTGAAATAATAGTCAGGCAATATGTCTTCAAATATGCAATCTACATATTTACCTATATCATCTTCATCTATATATATTTGATATTGTCTTTTCCTACTATTGAATGAATATATTCCCAGAAAAACAAACTAACTAATAGACATACTCTATATTTAGTGTTTTAGTAATACCATATACTATATTTAGTTGCTCTAAATTCGTTCAAGACCTCGTTTATTTTATCTTTGTTTAATAAATGCCAGTCAATCCATTCAAACAAATAACTTTTTTTGACAAATGCTTTATATGGTTTAATTGCGTTTGTCCCTCCAAACCTCCTACTTAAATCTTCATTACTAAATAATTCATCAATTTCTTTTTCAAATGACTTTCTGGCAATCTTATGGTAAAAGTGTCTAGGATATCTTGCTTGGTATTGCATAAAGAATTTTAATGTTAACTGAAACTTTTTATATCCCTTATCCTTGTGTTCTTCAAGAAACATTTTTCCAAGGTCTCTTGTTATACAGCATTGATTGCAATATACATTATATTCACTTATTTTATTGCAAACATTAGCAGGTAATAAATGGTGTAATGTTAAACTAACATCATTCATTTTGCATTTACAGCATTCGCACTTGTTATAGTTAAACAACATTTCACTATAATATATTATATCATTATTTCCTTAAGTCATTGTTTAGCGAATTAAATTAGATATTTTATGTTTTTGTATTTCTATAAGTCTTTCATATCGTCTTACCATTCCATCTGACTAAAAAACAATTTACAGAACTTTCACCTGCTAATTCACAAGTTTTTATCAATTCATTAAAGTATTTTTCAACTGCGTCTCATCGTGCTCTAATGCAAGGCTTGATTTAAACCCTTCATAAAAGTCTTTCTTGTTAGTTAAAGTACTTAACATCTAGCAAAGCATACTTATCTCTTTCATCTTCATAGTGTTCTTTTACCTTTCTCATTTCGTTTATTAATTCGATTTGTTCTTTTATTTCTGCGTGTATCTTCATTACTACATTAAGTCATCATCTCTTTAATTATCCAGTGTCCATATGCTAAACTATCACCTGTATTTGTCCAGTATCTTTTGTTTTCATAACTATTCAAACTAACTTTTTTAGTTGTAATACTATAAATTTTATGGTTTTTACTTCTAATACTATTGAATGATTTATGTATAACTTCATTAGTTTGTAAAACCTTATCATATTCTTTATATGTCAGTTGCCTCTTTACTACGTGCTTTGCTGTGCCCTTGCATTTCTTATGTTCTTTTTCTTCTCCATAGAAATGAAAAGCGTAACACTTAGGACGAAGACCAATAAACCCTGTAATAATTTTGCTACTGCATTCATCCTTAAATTTACCCAATGTCTATTTATGTCTAGTATCATAGTATTTATGATAAATAGGATAATCTGAAAAGTCCATTTCATCTTGAATATCATTAAGGTCTTTATAAATGTCATCAGTTTTAGTATGAAATAAGGTCTTTATAAATGTCATCAGTTTTATTCTGAAATACAAAACTATCAGTGTCAGTATAAACCATTCTAATGTTATCTCCGTATTTAGGTTTCATAACATCATAATAATACTTATACATATGGTGCTTACTCAAATCTAAAATACTCAATCCAATGAGTATAGGTTTATCTAATTTCAATTTGGTTTCTGTTTTTCAACTCCTACTAAATTCTCGCTGATAGTATGACTATGTTTAAATGATGGATTCTTGACACATTTCATAAATCGTGTTTCATCACTAACTATTTCAAAATATAAATGTTTCCTTGTGTCTTCCATTGGTTTTCCGAACACGGCATTATTCATTAATTTAAAGACATCTTTATCAAAATCATGTCTGGCTTTCTTTCTTTTCTCAGTGTTAAATTCAATGTAAGGTATCTCTTTCTGACTGAAGTTTATTGCTCTATGTATTTTCTTTAGTTTCAATCCGTGTTTTAAATAAAACTGTAAAGTTCTAATATGGACTACATACGTTTCTTTGTCTTTTAAATTCAATATTAATTTATTTGTTTTTTTTTCATCTTTAGGTTTTTTCTTATTCAGTATTTCATAAATTTCAACTTGTTTATCTGATAACATATCTGCGTTAACATTCATAGTTTCAGGCGCTAATGGATAATCATTATGTAAATCGTGTAGTTCTTTCGGGTATTCTAAATCAACGTCTAAGATGTATCCAGTATTATCATTATCATAGTTTAAAATATCATCTGTTATTTTAGTATCCCACTTTAAATTTTTGTCTGGTAGTTTTTGTATCATTGCTAATCCATATAAGTTATTAGCATCGAAAAAGTTAATATAACTACTTTCTTTGCTTTCGTCAAAATCATCGCCCATATAAATATGATTTGCCTCTACTTTTTTACAGGCAGTCTGTGTCATCCCACCACGAAGTCCGGTCTCTATCATTTCATACATATCTTGGTCATAAACTAAATCTATTTCAACACCAGTTAATTTTAACATAGCATCAAAAGCAAAATTAGGCAGTGTGTAGTCATATACTGGGTCTAAACCGTAATCTTGAATACATACATCTCTGAAATTTGCAAAATCCGCCGACCCCTTCTCCTCAAAGGGGAGGCGCACGGGAAGGGTGGTTGCAGTACAAGCGCATGGATTAATCTTTGAGGCAAGCATATGACTACTGGCATCATACGGATGCCCATCATCATCATCATCGATATGATCCTTCATCATTCTTATCGTCAACATCATCATCATCATTTCTATATCCTTCAACATCATCATCTCTTATTAGCCGGCACTGGTGATGCCGAGGATGTCATCATCATCTCTTATTAGGCAGCACTGGTGATGCAAAGGGTGTTATGATGATAGTTGTCATCATAATCATCATCATGATCATCCTTATTATGATGTCATCGCTCTTCTCATCATCATCATGATGATCATCATCATCTCATTCTTATTCTTATTCTTATATGCATTTCAAAAGTAACGTTAGGCCCCATTGGCAATGCAGAGGATGCTACGATGATAGTTATCATCACAGTCCTCATCCTTATCATCACTATCATCATGGTCATCATCATCTCTTGTTAGCCGGCACTGATGATGCCGAGGATGCTACGATGATAGTTATCATCACAGTCCTCATCCTTGTCATCAGTATCATCACGGTCATCACCATCTCTTATTAGGCAGCACTGGTGATGCAAAGGGTGTTACGATGATAGATATTATGATGTCATCATCATCATCATGATGATCATCATCATCTCATTCTTGTTCTTATTCTTATATGCATTTCAAAAGTAACGTTAGACCCCATTGGCAATGCAGAGGATGCTACGACGATACTTATCATCACAGTCCTCATCCTCATCATCACTATCATCATGGTTGTCATCATCTCTTATTAGCCGGCACTGGTGATGCCGAGGATGTCATCATCATCTCTTATTAGGCAGCACTGGTGATGCAAAGGGTGTTATGATGATAGGATGACAATCATCATGAAGATGATATGGATGATGACTCTTATGATAACTATCATCGTAGCATCCTCTGCATTACCAAAGCTGCGGACTGTCATGATAACTATCATCGTAGCATCCTCTGCATTACCAAGGATGCCTAATACCGCATTTGAAATGATAGAAGAATATCATGATGACGATGATGAAGGCGATGACTATGATGACAATCATCATGAAGATGATGAGGATGATGACTCTTATGATAACTATCATCGTAGCATTTTTTGCATTACCAAAGCTGCGGATGACTGTCATGATCACTATCATCGTAGCATCCTCTGCATTACCAAGGGTGCCTAGCGATGATCATGACTACGCATCATTATCGAAACGGCACCTCGCCTCAGATGCCATTTGTGTCATTGAGATTTGGAGTCCTGCCTTGATGATAATCATCACTACGCATCATTCGCAGCATCTCTGGCAATCATGAGGATAATCATCACTACGCATCCCCAGCATCTCCAGCAGCGATGATCATAATCATGACTACGCATCACTGTCGAAACGGCACCTCGCCTCAGATGCCATTTGGGTCAAAAAGAAACCAAAGAAACCAAAACCAAGGGCACTGTTTTTGGTTGCTCGAAAACCACAACTAAATCCCGGGGTCGGCGGCACTGGGCGGCAGCCCTTAAATATCAGTTAATAATAACACATCTGTTTTCAAATGCAAATCGTGATATTCGCCCATGTTTTTAATCTTAAAGTGTTTCCATATTACTTTTGCTTTTTCATAGTCTTCATCCGTTATATTATCCTCACTTAATGTACTGTAAAACATATCTTTAGTTGGTAAACTTTCATCTTCAAACTTTTCTATTGAATTCATATAGTCATACGGATAAACTCCTTCCTCTGTTAGTAAGTCCAAACATTTTTCAGTTTTATTAATATCATTATTTTTACTAAATCTGAAATTGTTCTGCCAGTTGTCTTTAATATCCATTGTATTTTATCTTTATCATCTGTGTTATCATATTTTGTCAATGGTACTAATTTATCCAAAGAAACAAATATAAAACTAAAACTATCCTTAACACTTAAACAATCAAAACCGATATTAATAAACTTTTCACTGTTCTGTGCTAGTACATCTATTTTCTTCTGATTATTTAACTTATCAGCATTTTGAATAATTAAATGTCCATCATAACTTTTCATATTATGAAAAAACACTGGTATTTCAAACTATTTATGACAAACAATAAATTACAAATGCTATGAGCACAACCCCTATATGTACCTGTGAAATGGCAATGGTCTCGAACTTTCTTATATTTCTCTGCTTCCTTTTCATTCTTATAGTCATATCTGAACGCATCACCACAAATAAAACAATGAGTGGCATTTTTAAAGTCTTTCTTATTTTCATCAGTCATATCAATTTCTTTATGTTCTTTCAGTTTGTCTTTAATGTCTTCTCTTATCTCATTAATTTTATTACAAAACACATCAACTGCATCACTTCCTCGGTATAAATATTCATAATTAGAACCATCAACTGAATTAACCATTTTTAACATAAAAGCACAGGGTCTATGCTCCTGATAATTGTAAGTTTTAATACTTGCATCTGTTGGCTTATCAACTTCCTCAGTTAAACATTCAAAGTCAGCATAAATAACAAATGGACACATTAACTTTTTAAAGTGATGCTTGAATTTCACTTTTTCTTCCGGCTTTGGCATGTGTACCCTTTGTCCTTCTACTTCCATACCACCATTGTCATAGTGCTTTTTTAAAGAGTTCAGGAGTTCCACACCCATTTTGACAATATTTACAGAAAAATGAAGCACATCAAAATTTGCTTTTCTGACTGTTCATAAGTCTGCTCATACGCTTAATATAGACATAATGACCAGCAATTCCGTGGTCAATTCTTAACAAATCAAAATGACAGGAAGCATCCTTATTTGTTCAATGGTTTATTTTTCACTATGTGCGCTTTAACTTCATCAATTTCAAAAACATTAATGGACACCTTAGGGGTTGGTTCTTCAAGCTTATCAATAATCATTATTCACAGGATAATTTATTCCATCAAAGTTCAAATCGCTTTCCACTTTTTGTATAATGATAAAAATATTCTGGATGCTTCATTTCATAGATTTTATGATAAGCACATTCAACAATATTTAAATCACTGTTCATCTTTATTTTGAGTATTAATACACGCTCTTTTGGACTTTACCCATTTTGGTAGTTCAATATATTGTCCAGCTCTTGTAGGGTTGTATTTGTTATACATAATGTGGATGCTTTCAAATTTAACTATCATCAATCCTGATTGATACAGTGCCATTTCTAAAATTATAGTTTCAATGTCTGGTTTCATATTGTTCAATGCTTTTTCAAATCATCTTCATTATTTATGGTATATGACCTTGTCTTTGCACTAACTAATTGCTCTTCTTCAAAGAAATTGTTTACTCTTAATGATACAACAGCGTTTAATGTCATACCCTTATGTTCTTTTAAATATTCATTTAGTTTATCAAACTGATAAACACAATAAGTCAATCCATTTAAACCCTTCAATTTGATGTTCGAAATGGTGTAAGCATTGGCGTATGCTCTAAAAGCGCTTCTTTCCTCTGTTATTGTTGCTTTCTTCTTGATTGCGTGTTTTAAGACTGTTCTTGTTCCCTCTATTTCTCTTATTTGATTTTCTCTGTATTCATTAGTTTTCTTTACGCTTTCAAGTTGTTTGATGAGTTTTTTGCTTATTGGTTTATCAGCGTTGTATCTGTATTGATTGTTTCCTATGATTATTGTTTTTATTTGTTTACCTTTATCTAATTTATATTGACCTACATTGTTTTATAGAATGTATTTTACAATTTTAGTATGTTCATCTGGTAAATCTCTATTCATAATGATAAGTATATGTTTATTTATAAGAATATCTCCTTAAGTCAAAATCATTTTTTTATATTTTCAATGAATTAACGCAATTACTCATTTACTAAAAATAATTCGTGTCTTAAGAAATGCTTTTTTAATCCTTCTAAAATATAATATTTCTGTAGTGTCATATCTCGCTCTATCTTTTCTACTTTGTATTTTGCTTCACTCCATTTTGATATTGTCTGTTTTCGTGTGGAATAATTATCTTTACCTTTCTTATAGACTTTTACCTTACTTAAAACTTCCAAGGGGGGGTATTTTCTCATATGCTTCTATTATCGTCTTTATGTGCTTCAGTTGGTTTCATTCCGGTTGATGAGTGTATTGTATCATCATATTTCTTGAGTATGCGGTCTCCTATTCCTTTCTTCATGCTTCTAATAAATCTCTCTGCGACATTCGTGTGTGTCATTGTTTTCTTTTGACTTATGCCTAGACTATCCAAATATTTTTTGACAGCCGAGTACATGCTCCGTCATCATCACTATAAAGTTCAGTCGGTTCACCCATAATTTCAACACTTTCTTTCAATGCTTTTAAAACATTTGGACTGTCTCGCTCAGGCATTGGAACAACATTACCTAATTTACTGAAAGCATCAATTACAATTAAAGCATATCTTTCTTCACATTCTTTCTTAAATATGTTCATATCCATAATATCTAGTTGAAATTCTGCTCTGCTATAAGGCACTAAGAAACTATTATATTTTTGATATCGTTTAATTTGTTTATTAGGTTGTTTCTTCATAAACTGTTTGACTTCTTCTAATGTTATACCTGCTCTCTTTTCGTTTGCTTGTTCATACAACGATTTAATACTGATTAGTTTTTTTTTATTAATTTCATTTAATAAATAATAATCACATTCTTGTTCTTGCTTCTTGGCACTTTCTAGACTTGTCGTGTCTTTTGATGTTTGAAGAATTACTCATCGTTTTTCCACACATATTGCAGGTGTAAGGATGGTTCTGCTTTTGTTGAAAATATTTACTCTGGTATGCTTGTTCTTTTGTTTTATTTAATCTCTCTTCCTCACTTGATGTTGGTATTACATCAGCATCTGAACTATCACAATGTCTTTGAATGTCTGCTCCAAACCTGCTATTCATATATATATATATATCATACTCATAAAACTGCTATACTCATCATCATCAAGAGTGCTTAAATAATAGTTGTCGCTTATACCATCTGAATGTCTGCTGTAGAATGGCATTTTATTATCTTATAATATTATGTAATCATTTCCTTAAGTTGCGACTATCACGCGAAGCTCGTCTCTCGCACCTTTTTATATTTTATTTTAGATTTTATTTTCCTTTTTCTTTATCCTTATCTTCTTCATCAGTTTCAGCATCAGTAGGGACAGGAATGTCGGTCGGCGGTGCTATTTCATAATTAGCATTTTCTTCTGACGATGATGAATTAACAGTATGCGTTGAAGAACTATTAACAGTGATAGGCGGAGAACTATGAACTCTAACAGGGGGAGAAGTGTTTAACTCAACTTCCTCACTAACATTTGTATTCAACCAATTCAATATGGCAGTTGCTATATCATAAGACGATACTAATGAATTCATTGTCAAATTAACTAATAACTCTGAAACTTGAATTGTGGTTATTGTAGTGTGATATGTTAAATGTGCTACTATTTGTCCTATACTAAAAACTGCCCTCATCATAAATTATATAATCCTCATCAGCATAAGTAATTTCTTTCCATATTTATCAATATCATCATATTTGTTTTTATCATCATCATCATCGTCGTCATCATACAAATCAGGGTCATATGTAAATGCTAATGCTTCTGCTTCTGCCTTGTTCATCAGTTTGCTCTTAAACTTCTTTGAAGACCCACCTAATAGTTTTGTCATATCATCAGAATTATAAGTAACTGCCATCATAACTTCTGCGTTCATATATATGTATTTCTTTACTTTGATAATTCATTAAATCTATTTCATCAAAATTAAAATTTTTCAATAACATATCTTTATTGTATTTATTCCGTATAACTGTTTTTTAATTTGCTTGTCATTGCTTGTCTAAGCATTTCATCATAAGTTGGGCGTTTCCTTAACTCGTGTTTGAGGTTGTTAATCATTTTATATAATTATTGATAAATTATGTAAAATGACTTTATTTTTCCCTTGTTGCTTTGCCTTTTCCTTTCATATCTCTCCAATCTTCCATTACTTTTCTTAGCAACTCATCATTTACCCTTGTTGTCCATTTTCCACTGTTTACTAGTTTCTCCACCAGTCTAAGTAAATAAGCTCTACCCGCTTCACCTCTACCTCTTCCTTTCTTCTTTTGTTTGATATATTCCTTTTCTTGTTCTTCAGTAATCAATCCTCTTAAATGTAATTGATATAATAAATCTCCTTCCTGAACGTTCGTTGTTTGGTCCCAGTGTTCCATATCAGTTGAATAATCAATGGTGTCCTTGCTTCTTCTTGATGGTCCTGCTGGGATTGTGGATGAACTGTCAGCGTTGTCCATTTTTTGCTCTGTTCTTTTTTCTGCCTCTTTTATCTCCATTGGTTCAGGACTGTCTTTATCTTCATCAATAAATCGTTTCAATTTCAATCTTACTCTTGCTTTTTGTAAACTTGAAACTCTTTTTGGTTCAGGACTGTCTTTATCTTCATCAATAAATCGTTTCAATTCCAATCTTGCTCTTGCTTTCTGTAAAATTGAAACTCTTTTTGGTTGTAAATCTTCCAATGGCGGTAAATCATCATAGTTGCTTGATTTTGATGATACTACTGACTGCCACTCATCTCTCTCGTCTAATTGTCTTGCCCGTTGCGCTCGTTCATGTAGGTCTGCTATTTGTTCGCTACTAAGTCTTTTTGAAACTTGACTGATGTGTTGTTTGTGTTGTTCCTCGGCATCGTCCGTTGTGGCACTTAGCGGTTGTATTGCTCCGCCTCTTAAATCATCCATTTCATCGTCCTTCGCTATATCAAAATGTTCTGTTTGATTTTCCACATTTAACATTTTTTTGAAAGTGTTGTTGTCTCAAATCTACTGTATTATTATCATAAACTGTTCCTAATGGACTGTCACGAAAATAATAGGCGTTTCGATCTATTACATCTCTGATAT
Organism: Effrenium voratum; assembly: GCA_963377175.1. Taxonomy (NCBI): domain Eukaryota; class Dinophyceae; order Suessiales; family Symbiodiniaceae; genus Effrenium; species Effrenium voratum. The sequence goes on along the minus strand of CAUJNA010003293.1, from coordinate 459,206 downwards.
TCTTATTTTTAAATTATTCCTTTGTAATTTCCTTGATGAGTTCATTATAAGACGGTCTTAATCTTAATTGAGATTTTAATGTTTTGATCTGGGTATTGTCTAATCTCATTAGTATATAAAATTAATTAGATTAAAATTTGTTAGATTAATTTAATAAATTAATCTAATACAATGAAATTAACAAACTTTATTAATCTAATTAATTTAATCAAAGTCACGAAGTTTCGTGAGGTTCGTTAGAAACTCACGTCAAAATCCTGTCTTAATTGATTGATTTGTCCTTTCTTCTTCTTAATAATTTCTGAATAGGATTTACCTGTTTCACTTGATGGATGATGTCTCAATTTTTCACCTTCCAACGATTGAATTTCATTAAAATACGCCTGTGCTTCATCTTTTTTCTTTTATTTTGAAATACAGCATAATGTTTTTTAGCGGTATGACGTTCTAATTGTTCTTGTAATTCTTTCAAATATCTGTAATTAGGTTGATGTTAATAGTACTGTCGAGTTGATTTATATTTATTATTCTTTTTTGGTTTGTTTGTTTCAAAAACTGCTTTTCTATCGATAACATCACTGATATGTGGTTGATCTTTGTTTTGTGGTTCTGCTATTCTGTTTGCAACATTGTCATAAATTTCTCTACGGCGCATAAGCAATTGTTTCTTATCAAGAATCATTATATATAATACTAATTAGGTTATAAATTTATTTGTCAAATAATTGTACTTGCTAAATTATTAATTTTCTGTTTGTTTGTATTATCTCGTTCCATTTTCATATTATTGTATCTATCTTTCGCTGTTTCAAATACTTTATTAGCAGTTGTTTCTAAATGTTGTTTCAATCGTTCTTCAACTCTTCTTTCTATTTCTTGTTCATCCACTGTTGGAATATTATCTTTAGCTTGTTCATATACGTTATTTTCAATTTATTTTGCTTGTTCAGGATGCATATTTTTTCTACGAACAACTTTGTTAGGGTCTGCTTCTGTTTTAACTGGTATGCCAGTTACAGTTATGACGATACTTGAAAGTGTATTTCGTTAAATATGCTTTTACGCTTTGGACACTCCACTTTTTCCGTTGAGTATGTTTTAGATTTTAATTATTGCTTTGGTTCGCGTTCTTCTTCTACTTGATTCTCTTCTTCATTTATAATATTATTAGTTTCTACTTCTTTACTTTCTTCATTCATAATAGGTTCTTCTTCTTTTGTAATTTCTTCTACTTCCTTCGGTGCTTCATTATTTTCACTGCCTACATCTACTATTTCAATATGTTTAACCATATAATTAGTATATAATAAATATTTATGTTAAAATATTTAATATATGCGTTTCAACTCTCAACAAATGTTAAACTAAAACTACTGCCCGCTCCATGTAAATCTACTGTTTTTTTTCCATAAGCATCAACATGATTAAAATGTAAGCGTCTTAAATGTCTCATTGAAACATCATAAGCATCGTTTAACAGAACCTGATTATCATAGATTACATTACGAAACCCAACAGTAATGGAATTTTCTTCAATACACGAGCAACTCCATAAGGTGCTAATTGGTTTCCACTAGTTAAACTATCACTGGTTAAGTAAATATTTTTCATTGGTAATAAATTAACAAACCACTAACAAAAGGGTCAGGTGCAAAATTATTTTTTCGACAGTGTTTCCTAAAACATTGGTTAATAGACATTGTATGACTTCTGTCATAATCAATACTAAAACCGTAGTTAGTTTGCAATTCTTTATCCGTATGAATTATGTAAAAGTAAGAAACATAATTACAACTTATAGTTATAGTATTTGTTTTTAATGAATAACTACAACTACAAAAGTCGCTATTTCCATCAGTTCCATTAGTAGCAGTATTCAATTTATATTGTAATTCGGTTGCTAATTCACTACCTACATAACTACCTTTATCAGGTGCTACAACAAAATAATATACTGGCGCTCCTCCTAATATTCCTCCTAATGTTAAATATGATCTATTATTTACATTTTCTTCAATAGGATAAATAGTATTAGGTAGTGATAATTCGTGAACATATAATTTTGTATGTGCTCCTGTTTCTTGGTTTTCTGGCAAATCTATAACAAAGTCAGAAGTGCTTAAACTTTCATTTAGATTTCTATGTCGTGTATCAATGTATAATTTTCTAAATCTTGTCATATGTATATTAATTAATTAGATACAAAAAAAGCAAAAATTGATATAATGAAAAATAAATATATGTTTTATTTAAAAGAAGGTAGCTTAAAATCATACAATCCACTTCATCAAGGTCATAGCGAAACATCTAATAAAATTCAACACGATAAGTCATTATTCAAACCTAAATATAATAATAATTTATCTGACACAGAAGGATTAAACAAAGCATATACAAATGGTAAAGGTTATTATTTGGATGATAATAAACTATATGTTGCTGGAACATTTAGAAAGAATAATATTGTATCATCAATTAATGACATTTTAAGTGATATTACAATTCCATTTGGTTTAAGATCATACAGTGAAAGGTATAGAGATATTAGTGATATACTTGATGAAAACCAGAATATAACTGAAGTGACTTGACTAGTCTTGGAGCATCCGCTTCTGCTAAATATTTACAAAATAACCCTGATAGAAATATTAGATTAACTACTTACGGTGCCCCGTTTGTTTCAATGTCAAATAAAAATAATGTCAACTACACAAGCATACGAAATTTTGGAGATATAGTCAGTATTTTAGATAGAGGCAGTATAACGACAAATAGGGGAGGTTTAACCCATTAACAAATCATCAACACTCATTATATGGCGATACAGGCAAAGATGTATCAAGAAGTATTGAACCTGTGAAGATTTTTTTGTAGTCTTATATATAATGCCTAATAATGACATTAAAAGTAGTATAAATCCTGAAAAGAAAATCAGGTATGATGACATTAAAAAGATTGTAGAAGAAGGAAGTGAAAATAAACATTTAGATCATAATATCAAAAAATCTAACAAACTATGAAATAAAAATGATAAAAGAAGTTATAGATTATTCACATTTAAAAAACAAATAATAATTTAATAATATAATGATATAATAATTTTCTATTATTAAATATATATGTTATGGAAACATTATATATTTCAGATGTCCTTGTTGAAAAGAATTTAAGATTTAAATTAAAAGACGGTGGTTCTTATGTCCGTTCAAAAGAAAGTAAAAACTTTTACCCTTCATCGGTTTCTACTTATACCGCTGATACAAATTATGTAATTAGATTTAACATTACCGGACCACCTAATCAATGGTTGTCCTTACCATCTCTATTATTAGGATTTACTCTAAACAACACTGGTACCGCAGCACGTCACGAACTAAGACCAATTCACACAGCCGGTTTCTTTGATAGGGTGCGTGTGTTAATGGGTGATGTCATTGTATGTGATTTAAATTCTCTTTCTCGTGCAAATGGAATGAAAGATGTATTAAAATAATCAGAAGAAGAAAAAAAACATGATGAAGCATTAGGTTTTGGAAGTACTCTACTCAATCACGATGGACGGTTTTTAGTTTGCGATGCTACTGGAACCTCTACTACCCAAGCGGTAACTAGAAATGTAACCAATGGTAATTATAGGGAAATTAAAACAGGTAAAAATGCTAATGTCTATTTTGATTTAAACTTAAAATGTTTCAAGACTTGTGAAAACTGGATACCTTTATCTTATTGTCCCATCCCAGTTGAATTATATTTAACCACTATTGTATTAAAACCAATTGTTAATAGAACAGGACTTTTTACTGCTTCAAATACGAGTATCACTTGGTCAGTTACAAAACCTTTATTTAAGGGTAATGTTTATACTATTGATGATAGTTTGTATGCCGAGTATGCTAAAATCTTGGAAACCGGTTCTCTTCCAATGACTTTTGAAACTGAAACCCTACAAGAACCAACAGCATCAACATCAAGCGAAATATTCACAACTATTGTCCGCAATGTATCTAAATTGAATACACTGTTTATTTCTTTTTCAAATACTAAACCAAAAATCTATACAGGAGGTTCTGGAGAACTGTTAAAATAATATCAACGTATGTATCACCTGTTAGGTGTTGTATCACTTGATAAAGGTTTTTTATGACCCCAAATATGATTTGTCTGCTTCTTTGATCATAGGTAATCAAGTTATTCCGAGTCAAGAAATTCAAGGTGTTCGTGAAGCATACGTCCATTTGATGCATTGTGCTGACAAACCCATGTTAGTTAGTGCAGACGAGTATAGGTCTCATGCGTTTATGTTCGGCTTTAATCTTCAAAAATTAGAGAGTGCTAATTATACTGGAATGAATTTGAAAAATAATTCAAATATGGTGGTAAAAATAAAGACGATGGACAATTCAACATTGTATAATAACAATTACATGGCTGAGAGACTTTACATGCTCATGGTTCATAACTTTCTAAGCTGTTCAGTTTATAGGGACTAACAGTGCAATAAGTCTTAACAATGGTTCATATTGAATTTTTAATAATAATGGTTCAATACGAAGCTATAGAAGCTTTATATATGGTTCATAATAATTGTGTTGCTGTTAGCGTTGGTGATGTTAGTAATTCATCTAACGAATATATGATGTGTGATGGATTAGTGAATAAAACTATTTTTCATAAACCTGTTGATGTGTTAGGTAATATTTATACAAATGCTGATGTTAATTGTGATAATGTCAATATTGCTACGGATGGTAAATTAACAATTGATACAAACTGTGAATTATACAGATATGTTATGCGTTTTCATCTTTTGATATGAGGAATACTGATGCTAATTCTTCAATTAGGTTCATTTGTGGAGACCCCGCCGTTCAATCTATCATAGTTGGAGCAGTTAATATTTCTACCGGATGGACTTTTAACACTGCTACGGCAGATGTTATGGGTAATTTATTTGCTGACGATGTTTATGTCAAAACTGGTGGAGTATTAAGAAGTAATCATATAGCACCTAATGGAGGTACATTAGTAACCGTTGATACTAATTTAGCAGTTCAAAACGCATATTTAGCAACTAATACCATTCAATCATTCGATTTAACAACGGTTTCATCTTTAAATAATATTTCAATGACTACAGGAACAGATATAAAGATGGGTACAAGTGAAATATCAACTTATTATGATGGAACTAGTTTATCTACAATTGATGTAATATTTAGAACATCAAACACAGCGTTTAGAGTAGCAGATAGTTCGACTACACCTTCAGTTTTATTATCTATTGATAAGACATTTGGAACGACAGTAAATACTGGAAGTTTTACAAATAATGCTCCATCGACTTTCAATGAAAATGTAACAGTTGTTAATACAAAAACATTACTTGTTAATGATATTCAAGATGCTTCAGGCGATGCTATTAATATTACTGCTGGAACCGTGACCATAAATGGAAGTCTAATAGATAATTCTGAGGCAAGATTAAAAATATGATGTAGATTTACTTAAAAGTAATTGTATTAGTATGATTAAGAAATTCAAACCTAAGAAAATCAAAAGAAAAGATAGAGACGATAAGGATGCAATCCACATAGGTTATATTGCTGATGATTTATTAAAAGCAGTTCCAAAAGAAAATAACAATGTAGTTCATACCGAACGCGAATATGTAGGTATTGAATATACAAAAGTACCTATATTATTACTAAAGCTTTACTGGAAGTGATAGATAGATAAAGTTGAAAAAATAGAAAAATAAACTAAGGAGTTGAAAAAAGAACAAATCTAAATAATAATATATAATGGGTATTGGTCAAAGTAAAAACGATGAAAATAACAGTATGGAAGACATTAAGAATTTAAGAGAAGAAGAAAAAACAAGAGCAGATACTTTAATAATCAAATCTATTCAGGAATGCGTGGCAAGGATTGAAAAAAATAGAAAATCAAAAATCGGACAAACTAATATAAATTACCTGCGTTGAATTTATGCAACGCTTCATTAATTTAAATTAATAACATTAAAAATAGGTTTAATGTTATTGATTATTGTTATGGTGTTTCTTCTGCTTGTTGTATTGAGTTTAAATAATTACAGTGTTTAACTGTTTTCTTATGTTTTGTAAACCAGTTTAGAAACAACACTACCGCATTCACATTCAATCTTTTCAAGCAGTTTTTCTCTATTGTCTTCTCTATATTGTTTTACTCTGTGTTTTACATATTCTTTGTTTTGTTGATAATATTTCTTTTTGCCATCAGAAACGTTTCTTTATCGTTTTCCCTGTATATTTGAACTGTTATGTGTTTTGTTCCTTACGATTGTCTCTATGTATTTGTCTTTTTGGTTTAATAGTATCTATATTTTATTGATACTTGTTTTGTCTATACTCTTTTAAGTCATCATCTGTTACAAACGGTCTTGCTATATTTAAGTTTGGTTTCATCAAATCAATCAACTCTCGTTCATATTTCTTTACTTCAAATAAATTTTCACAAAACTTAGTTTCAACTAAAATCATATCCCAGTTATGCCAATGTCCTTGGTCTCTTATGTATTTATATAGCGGTAAGTTATAATGTGTGCTACTTTCATTACAACAACAACTTTTATGATTGTTTTTCTTGTAGTAAAATTAGTGGTATGTCCAATATACATTGATAAGTCATTAGTGTCTTTACAAACAATTTTATAAAAATGAGTATTAGAGTAGTCCATAACCTTTTTAGGCATCATATAAGATGATATAAGACTTATTCTTTAAATATTTTTTTATTTTTTTAATGCTTTCTCAAACCTGATGTAATACATCTTATTAATGTCTTTAGAATTCATATTTACATACATAAATGAATATGGAGCATCGCCCACTGCCGTGTGATACAGTTGTAATAATTTCTTTATCAAGGACTGCTGAATTTTCTTCTATGAAACTCATTAACTCACTGGCATTCTTCAACCTGAAAATATACAATGAACTGGCATTTAACCTAATGATTGGTGCTAACACATTGTATTTTTGCGTTGAACAAATAACACTAATGGCGTCGTGCCTACCTCTTGAAAATAAACCGTGTAATAATTTACTATATCTGACAAATTTAGTATCATCAGCGTGGTCATTAATAACAATAAGAATTGAATAAAATTTATTCATTTTAGTATTTATCATACAATGTACTACTGTTCTTTGTGTATTAATGATATTGTCCAATTCTTCTGGTCGGTATTCATCAAAATATACTTGCTCTTTTGTATCATACACCTTCATTTCTTCTCGTTGGTATTTCTTGACTTCAACAAAAGTAGGGTCATTATGAACGCTAGGCCTATCAGTAAAGATACGAGAGACACAGTTTTTATATACATTTAATATCAAATTTTGAATTAGAACTGTTTTGCCACCTGTTGAAGAAGCAACTAGAATGCTTCTAAAAGGTAGTTATGGCACGTGCTCATATTTAGACTGTTTAAATTCATAGTCAGTTATGTGTATCGGTTTTATAATGGGAACTTCTGACATAATAAAATAATATTACAAATACTTATTTTAAAAAAGATGCTATATCATAATGTCAAGAGAATATATTAATTTAAGTGATGTAAGGGTTATTCAAGGTTTATTTCAATTTGGTGATGTCATAATACCTTGGACTAACCAAATGTGGTATGATACAATGTTAGATTGTTTATCATTAAATACAAGAGAAAATATCGTTAATGCCAAAATCAACATCTGACAGTGATGATAAACTAAACTTCAGAAAGCTAGAAAAAAATGAAAGATTATCCTGATAGATATACAAACGAAATGATAAATGTTGTACAAGAAGTTATTAATAATAACATTAGAGACATTAGTGTATCAACCGCAATGAAACTTTAACAGAAAGGAACAGTTTAAATAACTATTCTAATTAGTATTAGATGGAACATCATTATGTTATGAGTGGCGGTGAACAACATAATGGAACAGGCTTTCCATTGCTTCAATCAATAAGCATTGAAGATAATTAGTTTTGTGTCTTGCTTGCGTGTGCAGTGAAAACCCCAAGTGCTGAGCCCGAATATTCTACCATGCATGAAATAATTATTTTAATAATTGTTTCATCTTCTTATTTAATATGGAACGGAGTTATTCAGATTGTATGAATATAATAGATGAAGTAGAGAGAACAAGTGATAATAACTGACAATAAAATTAAAAAATGCTGTTATTATTCGTTAGAATTAATAAAGTTAGGAATGCAATATATCAAAAATAAAAATGTAAATATTAATATAAATGAGAAAAATGAAAAAACCAAAATAATAAGACGGTTTAAGTGTGTCTTCAACAGATGAAGATAGCGGAGAAATTGTTAAAGAAACAGCAGTAATTGAGGTTGCTTGTCCTATGTGCAAAAAGATGTTAGAACTTACAAATGAATTAGAAATACACAAGAAATGAAATTGTAAATGTTCGTGTATTCCAACAAGTTTCAAAATAAGTAAAAATGATACGAAAATGAATATTGATAAAACTAAGGACGGCATCAACTTAGAAACATATGTTCATAATATAACTTTTAAATGAGCATGTAAAGTCTTAACAACTTAGAAACATTTGTAGTGTGATATGTTAAATGTGCTACTATTTGTCCTATACTAAAAACTGCCCTCATCATAAATTATATAATCCTCATCAGCATAAGTAATTTCTTTCCATATTTATCAATATCATCATATTTGTTTTTATCATCATCATCATCGTCGTCATCATACAAATCAGGGTCATATGTAAATGCTAATGCTTCTGCTTCTGCCTTGTTCATCAGTTTGCTCTTAAACTTCTTTGAAGACCCACCTAATAGTTTTGTCATATCATCAGAATTATAAGTAACTGCCATCATAACTTCTGCGTTCATATATATGTATTTCTTTACTTTGATAATTCATTAAATCTATTTCATCAAAATTAAAATTTTTCAATAACATATCTTTATTGTATTTATTCCGTATAACTGTTTTTTAATTTGCTTGTCATTGCTTGTCTAAGCATTTCATCATAAGTTGGGCGTTTCCTTAACTCGTGTTTGAGGTTGTTAATCATTTTATATAATTATTGATAAATTATGTAAAATGACTTTATTTTTCCCTTGTTGCTTTGCCTTTTCCTTTCATATCTCTCCAATCTTCCATTACTTTTCTTAGCAACTCATCATTTACCCTTGTTGTCCATTTTCCACTGTTTACTAGTTTCTCCACCAGTCTAAGTAAATAAGCTCTACCCGCTTCACCTCTACCTCTTCCTTTCTTCTTTTGTTTGATATATTCCTTTTCTTGTTCTTCAGTAATCAATCCTCTTAAATGTAATTGATATAATAAATCCTCCTTCCTAATTTGTTCGTTGTTTTGATCATTATTCATATCAGTTGAGTAATCAATGGTTTCCTTGCTTCTTCTTGATGGTTCTGCTGGGACTGTGGATGAACTGTCAGCGTTGTCCATTTTTTGCTCTCTTCTTTTTTCTGCTTCTTTTATTTCTATTGGTTCAGGACTGTCTTTATCTTCATCAATAAATCGTTTCAATTTCAATCTTACTCTTGCTTTTTGTAAATTTGAAACTCTTTTTGGTTCAGGACTGTCTTTATCTTCATCAATAAATCGTTTCAATTCCAATCTTGCTCTTGCTTTCTGTAAAATTGAAACTCTTTTTGGTTGTAAATCTTCCAATGGCGGTAAATCATCATAGTTGCTTGATTTTGATGATACTACTGACTGCCACTCATCTCTCTCGTCTAATTGTCTTGCCCGTTGCGCTCGTTCATGTAGGTCTGCTATTTGTTCGCTACTAAGTCTTTTTGAAACTTGACTGATGTGTTGTTTGTGTTGTTCCTCGGCATCGTCCGTTGTGGCACTTAGCGGTTGTATTGCTCCGCCTCTTAAATCATCCATTTCATCGTCCTTCGCTATATCAAAATGTTCTGTTTGATTTTCCACATTTAACATTTTTTTGAAAGTGTTGTTGTCTCAAATCTACTGTATTATTATCATAAACTGTTCCTAATGGACTGTCACGAAAATAATAGGCGTTTCGATCTATTACATCTCTGATATTCTTATTTTTAAATTATTCCTTTGTAATTTCCTTGATGAGTTCATTATAAGACGGTCTTAATCTTAATTGAGATTTTAATGTTTTGATCTGGGTATTGTCTAATCTCATTAGTATATAAAATTAATTAGATTAAAATTTGTTAGATTAATTTAATAAATTAATCTAATACAATGAAATTAACAAACTTTATTAATCTAATTAATTTAATCAAAGTCACGAAGTTTCGTGAGGTTCGTTAGAAACTCACGTCAAAATCCTGTCTTAATTGATTGATTTGTCCTTTCTTCTTCTTAATAATTTCTGAATAGGATTTACCTGTTTCACTTGATGGATGATGTCTCAATTTTTCACCTTCCAACGATTGAATTTCATTAAAATACGCCTGTGCTTCATCTTTTTTCTTTTATTTTGAAATACAGCATAATGTTTTTTAGCGGTATGACGTTCTAATTGTTCTTGTAATTCTTTCAAATATCTGTAATTAGGTTGATGTTAATAGTACTGTCGAGTTGATTTATATTTATTATTCTTTTTTGGTTTGTTTGTTTCAAAAACTGCTTTTCTATCGATAACATCACTGATATGTGGTTGATCTTTGTTTTGTGGTTCTGCTATTCTGTTTGCAACATTGTCATAAATTTCTCTACGGCGCATAAGCAATTGTTTCTTATCAAGAATCATTATATATAATACTAATTAGGTTATAAATTTATTTGTCAAATAATTGTACTTGCTAAATTATTAATTTTCTGTTTGTTTGTATTATCTCGTTCCATTTTCATATTATTGTATCTATCTTTCGCTGTTTCAAATACTTTATTAGCAGTTGTTTCTAAATGTTGTTTCAATCGTTCTTCAACTCTTCTTTCTATTTCTTGTTCATCCACTGTTGGAATATTATCTTTAGCTTGTTCATATACGTTATTTTCAATTTATTTTGCTTGTTCAGGATGCATATTTTTTCTACGAACAACTTTGTTAGGGTCTGCTTCTGTTTTAACTGGTATGCCAGTTACAGTTATGACGATACTTGAAAGTGTATTTCGTTAAATATGCTTTTACGCTTTGGACACTCCACTTTTTCCGTTGAGTATGTTTTAGATTTTAATTATTGCTTTGGTTCGCGTTCTTCTTCTACTTGATTCTCTTCTTCATTTATAATATTATTAGTTTCTACTTCTTTACTTTCTTCATTCATAATAGGTTCTTCTTCTTTTGTAATTTCTTCTACTTCCTTCGGTGCTTCATTATTTTCACTGCCTACATCTACTATTTCAATATGTTTAACCATATAATTAGTATATAATAAATATTTATGTTAAAATATTTAATATATGCGTTTCAACTCTCAACAAATGTTAAACTAAAACTACTGCCCGCTCCATGTAAATCTACTGTTTTTTTTCCATAAGCATCAACATGATTAAAATGTAAGCGTCTTAAATGTCTCATTGAAACATCATAAGCATCGTTTAACAGAACCTGATTATCATAGATTACATTACGAAACCCAACAGTAATGGAATTTTCTTCAATACACGAGCAACTCCATAAGGTGCTAATTGGTTTCCACTAGTTAAACTATCACTGGTTAAGTAAATATTTTTCATTGGTAATAAATTAACAAACCACTAACAAAAGGGTCAGGTGCAAAATTATTTTTTCGACAGTGTTTCCTAAAACATTGGTTAATAGACATTGTATGACTTCTGTCATAATCAATACTAAAACCGTAGTTAGTTTGCAATTCTTTATCCGTATGAATTATGTAAAAGTAAGAAACATAATTACAACTTATAGTTATAGTATTTGTTTTTAATGAATAACTACAACTACAAAAGTCGCTATTTCCATCAGTTCCATTAGTAGCAGTATTCAATTTATATTGTAATTCGGTTGCTAATTCACTACCTACATAACTACCTTTATCAGGTGCTACAACAAAATAATATACTGGCGCTCCTCCTAATATTCCTCCTAATGTTAAATATGATCTATTATTTACATTTTCTTCAATAGGATAAATAGTATTAGGTAGTGATAATTCGTGAACATATAATTTTGTATGTGCTCCTGTTTCTTGGTTTTCTGGCAAATCTATAACAAAGTCAGAAGTGCTTAAACTTTCATTTAGATTTCTATGTCGTGTATCAATGTATAATTTTCTAAATCTTGTCATATGTATATTAATTAATTAGATACAAAAAAAGCAAAAATTGATATAATGAAAAATAAATATATGTTTTATTTAAAAGAAGGTAGCTTAAAATCATACAATCCACTTCATCAAGGTCATAGCGAAACATCTAATAAAATTCAACACGATAAGTCATTATTCAAACCTAAATATAATAATAATTTATCTGACACAGAAGGATTAAACAAAGCATATACAAATGGTAAAGGTTATTATTTGGATGATAATAAACTATATGTTGCTGGAACATTTAGAAAGAATAATATTGTATCATCAATTAATGACATTTTAAGTGATATTACAATTCCATTTGGTTTAAGATCATACAGTGAAAGGTATAGAGATATTAGTGATATACTTGATGAAAACCAGAATATAACTGAAGTGACTTGACTAGTCTTGGAGCATCCGCTTCTGCTAAATATTTACAAAATAACCCTGATAGAAATATTAGATTAACTACTTACGGTGCCCCGTTTGTTTCAATGTCAAATAAAAATAATGTCAACTACACAAGCATACGAAATTTTGGAGATATAGTCAGTATTTTAGATAGAGGCAGTATAACGACAAATAGGGGAGGTTTAACCCATTAACAAATCATCAACACTCATTATATGGCGATACAGGCAAAGATGTATCAAGAAGTATTGAACCTGTGAAGATTTTTTTGTAGTCTTATATATAATGCCTAATAATGACATTAAAAGTAGTATAAATCCTGAAAAGAAAATCAGGTATGATGACATTAAAAAGATTGTAGAAGAAGGAAGTGAAAATAAACATTTAGATCATAATATCAAAAAATCTAACAAACTATGAAATAAAAATGATAAAAGAAGTTATAGATTATTCACATTTAAAAAACAAATAATAATTTAATAATATAATGATATAATAATTTTCTATTATTAAATATATATGTTATGGAAACATTATATATTTCAGATGTCCTTGTTGAAAAGAATTTAAGATTTAAATTAAAAGACGGTGGTTCTTATGTCCGTTCAAAAGAAAGTAAAAACTTTTACCCTTCATCGGTTTCTACTTATACCGCTGATACAAATTATGTAATTAGATTTAACATTACCGGACCACCTAATCAATGGTTGTCCTTACCATCTCTATTATTAGGATTTACTCTAAACAACACTGGTACCGCAGCACGTCACGAACTAAGACCAATTCACACAGCCGGTTTCTTTGATAGGGTGCGTGTGTTAATGGGTGATGTCATTGTATGTGATTTAAATTCTCTTTCTCGTGCAAATGGAATGAAAGATGTATTAAAATAATCAGAAGAAGAAAAAAAACATGATGAAGCATTAGGTTTTGGAAGTACTCTACTCAATCACGATGGACGGTTTTTAGTTTGCGATGCTACTGGAACCTCTACTACCCAAGCGGTAACTAGAAATGTAACCAATGGTAATTATAGGGAAATTAAAACAGGTAAAAATGCTAATGTCTATTTTGATTTAAACTTAAAATGTTTCAAGACTTGTGAAAACTGGATACCTTTATCTTATTGTCCCATCCCAGTTGAATTATATTTAACCACTATTGTATTAAAACCAATTGTTAATAGAACAGGACTTTTTACTGCTTCAAATACGAGTATCACTTGGTCAGTTACAAAACCTTTATTTAAGGGTAATGTTTATACTATTGATGATAGTTTGTATGCCGAGTATGCTAAAATCTTGGAAACCGGTTCTCTTCCAATGACTTTTGAAACTGAAACCCTACAAGAACCAACAGCATCAACATCAAGCGAAATATTCACAACTATTGTCCGCAATGTATCTAAATTGAATACACTGTTTATTTCTTTTTCAAATACTAAACCAAAAATCTATACAGGAGGTTCTGGAGAACTGTTAAAATAATATCAACGTATGTATCACCTGTTAGGTGTTGTATCACTTGATAAAGGTTTTTTATGACCCCAAATATGATTTGTCTGCTTCTTTGATCATAGGTAATCAAGTTATTCCGAGTCAAGAAATTCAAGGTGTTCGTGAAGCATACGTCCATTTGATGCATTGTGCTGACAAACCCATGTTAGTTAGTGCAGACGAGTATAGGTCTCATGCGTTTATGTTCGGCTTTAATCTTCAAAAATTAGAGAGTGCTAATTATACTGGAATGAATTTGAAAAATAATTCAAATATGGTGGTAAAAATAAAGACGATGGACAATTCAACATTGTATAATAACAATTACATGGCTGAGAGACTTTACATGCTCATGGTTCATGAGTGCATACTTGAAATCCGTTCAATTTATGTAACATTTTACGATTAAATAAAAATATGATATTATGAATTTTCTTATGAAATAATAATATTATGAGCAAAAACTTAATGAACATCTTTGATATTACAGCGAATAGAATTAGGGAAGTAAAAGATGGAGCAGTCAATGATATAGAAGACCTTTACGCAAGTAAATCCGACATTCAAGCAGGATTAGATAGTAAAGCAGACCAAATAGACACCTACACAAAGGAACAGATAAATGCTAATTTCTATGACATAACAGAAACATATAACAAAACAGAAATTAATGTATTATCAAACAACATGAGTTCAAACGCTTATCGAGTAGTTTAGTTACTGTTTCATCAAATACATTTTAATAGGTAATCTAACAATAACTTCAAATACATGTTTTAATAATATTTCATCAAATACACATTTTATACATAATTTAAATTCTACTATAACAACTGATTTTAATAATATTAGTTCTAATACTAATTTACTTAATACAAATATTAATAATATGTCTTCAAATACACATTTAATTTTTAATTTAACTTCTACAATAACAACTAATTTTGAGAATATTAGTTCTAATTGTAATTTAATAACAGGATTAAATAGCACAACAAATTCACATATTACAGCAATATCAGATTTACAAAATGGAGGTGCATTTAATAGTAATTTATATTATAATAAAACATCAACTAATAGTTTATTATCAGAAAAGTTAGATACATCAATGTTAAATAATACATTAATACATAATATAACAACTACTGCAACATGTAAAATAGCAGAATTTGGAAGTTATACTGATTTTATTGAAATGTATAATAATTATTTTGATAGTTATGTTTATGGAAGTTTGACAGGTTCGACCATGTTTTTAAGTCAGCGAGGTTTTGGAGATGTAGAAATTAATAATTCTTCAACTTTTCAAAATGATAAAATCATATTAAATCATAATACTACAATATTAAGTAATTTACAAGTGTCAGGTTTATTTTCTTGTTCGTCTATCTTAAATATAGCAGGTTCAGATGCTCGTTATGTTTTACAATCAGATAATTTTGCAGGATTGATAACAGGAAATACAAATACAATTAATTCAATAATTACTATCAACAATTCACAGGATACATCATTAGGTCAAAAGTTAGACAAATTAGATACCAACACTCAATCAATAGCAGGTGCTATTAATTTTAGTGATAATACAACTTTACACAGTAATTTAAATATGCTGACTACTGGTTCTATAATATGTAATAAGTTTAGCACTACATCGTCGCCTAATGTTGGATTGCAAATGTCATTTCAAATGTTTCACCGTGAATTTAATATTAATAGAGATGGTAGAATGTGGATGAGAAGCGCAGGAGGTCAGTGGGAAACTCAGATAGGAGATGCTAATGTTGGTCGTGTGTGGGTTAAGGATAGGTTCGGTTTAGGTGCGGTCGGTGTTAATGGTTATGTTTTAAACTGTGCCGGACAAGCGAGATTTACAAGCGCTGTTCAGTTTATAGGGACTAACAGTGCAATAAGTCTTAACAATGGTTCATATTGAATTTTTAATAATAATGGTTCAATACGAAGCTATAGAAGCTTTATATATGGTTCATAATAATTGTGTTGCTGTTAGCGTTGGTGATGTTAGTAATTCATCTAACGAATATATGATGTGTGATGGATTAGTGAATAAAACTATTTTTCATAAACCTGTTGATGTGTTAGGTAATATTTATACAAATGCTGATGTTAATTGTGATAATGTCAATATTGCTACGGATGGTAAATTAACAATTGATACAAACTGTGAATTATACAGATATGTTATGCGTTTTCATCTTTTGATATGAGGAATACTGATGCTAATTCTTCAATTAGGTTCATTTGTGGAGACCCCGCCGTTCAATCTATCATAGTTGGAGCAGTTAATATTTCTACCGGATGGACTTTTAACACTGCTACGGCAGATGTTATGGGTAATTTATTTGCTGACGATGTTTATGTCAAAACTGGTGGAGTATTAAGAAGTAATCATATAGCACCTAATGGAGGTACATTAGTAACCGTTGATACTAATTTAGCAGTTCAAAACGCATATTTAGCAACTAATACCATTCAATCATTCGATTTAACAACGGTTTCATCTTTAAATAATATTTCAATGACTACAGGGACAGATATAAAGATGGGTACAAGTGAAATATCAACTTATTATGATGGAACTAGTTTATCTACAATTGATGTAATATTTAGAACATCAAACACAGCGTTTAGAGTAGCAGATAGTTCGACTACACCTTCAGTTTTATTATCTATTGATAAGACATTTGGAACGACAGTAAATACTGGAAGTTTTACAAATAATGCTCCATCGACTTTCAATGAAAATGTAACAGTTGTTAATACAAAAACATTACTTGTTAATGATATTCAAGATGCTTCAGGCGATGCTATTAATATTACTGCTGGAACCGTGACCATAAATGGAAGTCTAATAGATAATTCTGAGGCAAGATTAAAAATATGATGTAGATTTACTTAAAAGTAATTGTATTAGTATGATTAAGAAATTCAAACCTAAGAAAATCAAAAGAAAAGATAGAGACGATAAGGATGCAATCCACATAGGTTATATTGCTGATGATTTATTAAAAGCAGTTCCAAAAGAAAATAACAATGTAGTTCATACCGAACGCGAATATGTAGGTATTGAATATACAAAAGTACCTATATTATTACTAAAGCTTTACTGGAAGTGATAGATAGATAAAGTTGAAAAAATAGAAAAATAAACTAAGGAGTTGAAAAAAGAACAAATCTAAATAATAATATATAATGGGTATTGGTCAAAGTAAAAACGATGAAAATAACAGTATGGAAGACATTAAGAATTTAAGAGAAGAAGAAAAAACAAGAGCAGATACTTTAATAATCAAATCTATTCAGGAATGCGTGGCAAGGATTGAAAAAAATAGAAAATCAAAAATCGGACAAACTAATATAAATTACCTGCGTTGAATTTATGCAACGCTTCATTAATTTAAATTAATAACATTAAAAATAGGTTTAATGTTATTGATTATTGTTATGGTGTTTCTTCTGGTTGTTGTATTGAGTTTAAATAATTACAGTGTTTAACTGTTTTCTTATGTTTTGTAAACCAGTTTAGAAACAACACTACCGCATTCACATTCAATCTTTTCAAGCAGTTTTTCTCTATTGTCTTCTCTATATTGTTTTACTCTGTGTTTTACATATTCTTTGTTTTGTTGATAATATTTCTTTTTGCCATCAGAAACGTTTCTTTATCGTTTTCCCTGTATATTTGAACTGTTATGTGTTTTGTTCCTTACGATTGTCTCTATGTATTTGTCTTTTTGGTTTAATAGTATCTATATTTTATTGATACTTGTTTTGTCTATACTCTTTTAAGTCATCATCTGTTACAAACGGTCTTGCTATATTTAAGTTTGGTTTCATCAAATCAATCAACTCTCGTTCATATTTCTTTACTTCAAATAAATTTTCACAAAACTTAGTTTCAACTAAAATCATATCCCAGTTATGCCAATGTCCTTGGTCTCTTATGTATTTATATAGCGGTAAGTTATAATGTGTGCTACTTTCATTACAACAACAACTTTTATGATTGTTTTTCTTGTAGTAAAATTAGTGGTATGTCCAATATACATTGATAAGTCATTAGTGTCTTTACAAACAATTTTATAAAAATGAGTATTAGAGTAGTCCATAACCTTTTTAGGCATCATATAAGATGATATAAGACTTATTCTTTAAATATTTTTTTATTTTTTTAATGCTTTCTCAAACCTGATGTAATACATCTTATTAATGTCTTTAGAATTCATATTTACATACATAAATGAATATGGAGCATCGCCCACTGCCGTGTGATACAGTTGTAATAATTTCTTTATCAAGGACTGCTGAATTTTCTTCTATGAAACTCATTAACTCACTGGCATTCTTCAACCTGAAAATATACAATGAACTGGCATTTAACCTAATGATTGGTGCTAACACATTGTATTTTTGCGTTGAACAAATAACACTAATGGCGTCGTGCCTACCTCTTGAAAATAAACCGTGTAATAATTTACTATATCTGACAAATTTAGTATCATCAGCGTGGTCATTAATAACAATAAGAATTGAATAAAATTTATTCATTTTAGTATTTATCATACAATGTACTACTGTTCTTTGTGTATTAATGATATTGTCCAATTCTTCTGGTCGGTATTCATCAAAATATACTTGCTCTTTTGTATCATACACCTTCATTTCTTCTCGTTGGTATTTCTTGACTTCAACAAAAGTAGGGTCATTATGAACGCTAGGCCTATCAGTAAAGATACGAGAGACACAGTTTTTATATACATTTAATATCAAATTTTGAATTAGAACTGTTTTGCCACCTGTTGAAGAAGCAACTAGAATGCTTCTAAAAGGTAGTTATGGCACGTGCTCATATTTAGACTGTTTAAATTCATAGTCAGTTATGTGTATCGGTTTTATAATGGGAACTTCTGACATAATAAAATAATATTACAAATACTTATTTTAAAAAAGATGCTATATCATAATGTCAAGAGAATATATTAATTTAAGTGATGTAAGGGTTATTCAAGGTTTATTTCAATTTGGTGATGTCATAATACCTTGGACTAACCAAATGTGGTATGATACAATGTTAGATTGTTTATCATTAAATACAAGAGAAAATATCGTTAATGCCAAAATCAACATCTGACAGTGATGATAAACTAAACTTCAGAAAGCTAGAAAAAAATGAAAGATTATCCTGATAGATATACAAACGAAATGATAAATGTTGTACAAGAAGTTATTAATAATAACATTAGAGACATTAGTGTATCAACCGCAATGAAACTTTAACAGAAAGGAACAGTTTAAATAACTATTCTAATTAGTATTAGATGGAACATCATTATGTTATGAGTGGCGGTGAACAACATAATGGAACAGGCTTTCCATTGCTTCAATCAATAAGCATTGAAGATAATTAGTTTTGTGTCTTGCTTGCGTGTGCAGTGAAAACCCCAAGTGCTGAGCCCGAATATTCTACCATGCATGAAATAATTATTTTAATAATTGTTTCATCTTCTTATTTAATATGGAACGGAGTTATTCAGATTGTATGAATATAATAGATGAAGTAGAGAATATAGAACAAGTGATAATAACTGACAATAAAATTAAAAAATGCTGTTATTATTCGTTAGAATTAATAAAGTTAGGAATGCAATATATCAAAAATAAAAATGTAAATATTAATATAAATGAGAAAAATGAAAAAACCAAAATAATAAGACGGTTTAAGTGTGTCTTCAACAGATGAAGATAGCGGAGAAATTGTTAAAGAAACAGCAGTAATTGAGGTTGCTTGTCCTATGTGCAAAAAGATGTTAGAACTTACAAATGAATTAGAAATACACAAGAAATGAAATTGTAAATGTTCGTGTATTCCAACAAGTTTCAAAATAAGTAAAAATGATACGAAAATGAATATTGATAAAACTAAGGACGGCATCAACTTAGAAACATATGTTCATAATATAACTTTTAAATGGGGTAAGGATGCGTCACTCTCGGAAAATGGTGATAACGAAGCACGGGAAACTATACGTGAAATGATGAATAATTAGTATTTAAAGAGTAGTGTCAACATAATTGAACTTTATAAATACATATTTAAATACATAATTATATATATATATATATAAATGTCTGAAGTTGAGAATGATGCTATTGCTGAACTATCAAAGAAGGTAATGACGGTTAGTAAAAATGTTAAACTGCTATATGAGATGATGAAAACTATTGACCAGAAGCTTGATGCAAAGGCATACGAACCAAAAAATAACAATGAAGAGAAGGAAAATATTCATAAAATCTCTGAAAAGAAACAAATAGGGCGTCCGTCTGGCAGTTTTCAAGATAAGCAAAAGCAATATATGGATATGGTAAATAAGAACAAAATTAAATCTCCAAAGCCAGAAACTATTGAACTTCAAAAACAGTTTAAGAACGAAGAAGGATAATACGAATTAATATATTAAATATCTAAATAATTCTAATAATATGAATTTATTAGAATTATTTTCTGGCACAGGCTCAGTTGGAACGATTGCGAAGTCATTAGGTTTTAATGTAATATCATTGGATTTGAAAAATGCTGATATAAATACTGATATACTCGAATGGGATTATAAACAGTTTGACAGAAACCATTTTGATTTTATTTGGAGCAGTCCCCCGTGCACCGAATACAGTAGAGCAAAAACGACAGGAATTAGGAATATTGAATATGCAAATAGTATTGTCTTAAAAACTATTGAAATGATCAAATATTTTAATCCTAAATATTTTGTAATCGAAAATCCACAAACTGGATTATTAAAAAATCAGGAGTTTATGGACGAGTTTAAATTTAAGGATATAGACTATTGCAAGTGTAGTTTCCCCTACAGAAAGCACACCCGCCTCTGGTGTAATCTAACAGCGTGGCAACCAAGATCATTATGTAACAAGGACTGTGGTAGTGTTAGAAATGGCAAGCATATAGAAACTGCCCAACGCCTACCACCAAAAACCAAGGCAGAATGGGGCGACAATCCAATAATACATAAACAGGAAGACCTATACAGAATACCACCCGAATTGATTTGTGAGATTTTGACGAGTTTGACGGATTAAGGATTTCGAGTTTTTGGCACCAAAATGAGCCCTCAAGGGGAATTTTGCTCTTTACCCCGGATTTTGGGGTACGCTACCATGGTTTCAATGGTACGCTACCCTAGGTAAACTACCATGGTTTCGAGGTTAAGTTACCATGGTTTCAATGGTAAGTTACCATGGTTTCAATGGTAAGGTTTCAAGGATATATTTGGCACATACTTATTATTTTAACCCATAAACCTTACAATAAAATTATATTGTAAGATTTATGATGTGAAGTAGTTTGATAATAATTTAAGTTGATAATAATTAAAGTTTATACTAATTCTTTGACAATGACTGAAGGAAATAATGACTTAATATATTAGTGAGAAAATAAACGGTTTTGAAATCAATAAGTATATTAAACAGAAATGCTATGACTGTTGCCACTTCAAAAAAGAAAATATGGAACTATACAAATTGAATTTACCTAGTGGAATAGTTAATAATAGTATTGATTATGGGTTAGGCGAAGAAGATGTATGTAGAACTTGTAGAAGATGGAGACGATATCAACATATAATATATATTTTTTGGAGATTAAACAAATAGATGAAATAAATGTTGAAGATTAAATTTTGGTATTAACTGTGTATGAAATACCACCTTATGATTATGTTAAACAGTTTCTGAAAATCAGTAAGACAAATATGAAATGACTGAAGGTATATTGAGGATGTTTACTTCTCATAGTAGGGAAGGGTTTGATGTAAAAGAAGACATTAAATCATATATTGAACGTAAAAAGTTTAATGTTAAAAATACAGTGAGAGATATGCATATTATTTTAAAAATGATGTATGAAAGAAGTAAAGAACATAGAATCATCAGTTAAATTATTATCCTGAACTTAAATTATGATTTAATCCATAAACCTTACAATAAAAAAAAAACACATTGTAAGATTTATGTTTTGAAATTAAGGGGATTTGTATTTTAGGATTTGGTGGTTTAGTTTCAAGGCATGTTGATTTAGAAACTGTGGATTATAAGAAAATGGTCTAAAGGAATGTAAATATTATATATTAAGGATTATTGCAGAAAATAAAACTAAATTTTGCGATAAATGTAGAAAGAAAAAAAAAGCAGAAGATGAATTTGAAGAAGGTAGGTTATGGTGTAGAAATTGTAATGAATATAATGTAAACCATAGAGCAAAGCATAAATAAAATACAATGAGGAGCAACGAAGAAGATATGAAGATGATGATGAACATAGAATAAAGAAGCAGGAAGCGAAAAAGGAAAGGTCAATAAATACTGTAAGTTGTGATGTTTGTAATCGTTCAATGAGGCACGACTGTTATTATCAACATCTTAAAACAGATAAGCATAAAATAAATTTAGAAATGAAACAGGCAGAATAAAATTGACATTAATTTTATTAATATATATTTTACATAAAATTGTATAAGGTTAATATGTAGAATAACTTATTAACCTTATATAATATTTGTATGCAGTAAACTTATTTTATGGAATTAGATAAGGTTAATGAATATTAATAATGTATTAACCTTATTAAATATTTTATGGACTAGTCTTATAAATTATTATTTTAAAATGATGGAGTGTAGGAGTTCTATCAAGATATGTTTCTGTTTTTTTTCCCCACCCCCACCCCCACCCCCACCCCACACACACCCATCCCCTACTTTTTTAACTCCAACCTCTCTCGACCCAAAGGTTCGCTTTCCTTCATTCTACAACAAGACTTGGATCCTCTAGTAAATGGCCTTCCTGGCTTTCGCTTGTTTTACCTGTCACTGAAATGGCCTCCCGGCAAAAAGTCAGGGACCACTCCAGCCAGGGAGTTCAGACTGGGCTGAGAACCCAGTTGAAACCCAAATTCATCTCGCAGGGGCGCCGGGCACGGCAGGATCATGGCCATGGAGCAGGTCCTGCTCCAAGAAAAGCGAAAACGGAATGTGATTTTGATTCGGGGAGAATTGGAAATTAAGAAGAAGGAGATATACCAGAAAAAAAACATGTCTTTAGAAACAGAGGTAACAAAAGTGGCACCTAGATAGCCAAGCTACATTTTGCCCGAAGTACAGGCATAGTCACTGGGGACACAAACAGCGACCGGCGTTCCGGGCCCCTTTTGGGGGGTGACAATGTTTAGTGGGAACCCGCCAAACAGGGCAAGATGATGCCACGGAAAAACGGAGATGGGGAAGCAGACAACACATCATGTCCATGTTCAAGTCAAATGTGGGAAAAAGAAACCAGTGTGTCTTTATGGTTTTAAGGAATGCCCTGTTTGGAGAGTTTCATAGCAAAACCAAAGGGAAATTCACAATGTGAAATTTGAAGGGTTCCCTATATTGGGACAAGCCCAAATGGGAATTGTAATTCATTCCCAAGTCTGGGCAGCCACCTCTTGAAAAAAACCCAACCAAGACGTTGGAAGACTCTTCTCACCCAGAAAATAACTCCAGGTATGTCAGCGATCGGCCTCCTGCTATCATCGAGCCACTTCGCACGCATGGCTTACCATTGTGTACCCGACAATCAAATCCATATTGACCTGTCAAGGCCACCGAAGGAACGCCAACGATTTGGGGCCAACCATGGCCAAACCCACATACGCTTTCAGCAGTGTCTTTCCTGCCCAAAGGACAATCTCAAAAAACTGTGCGTGAAGCCTACTCTGCTAGCTATAGATCCACCTGCTTTCTGGAATTCGAGTTGCAGGGCGCTCTGAAGCAGTTTCTGCAGCTTCAGCATCTGTCCCAAAAATCTGGATCCCCCTTCTGGTCTTTGGAAGTCAGAAATGCTTGCGCAACAAATGGCGTTATTCCCCTTTTTCGGATAGATCCTTTTGGCTTTCGGAGAAAACAACTAAGAGTGTGCCATTTTTTGTCGCTGCTCCGCAGGCTGAAAGCCCCCCAAAAGCGCGGTTTCTGTGGCTGGCTCCTGCGGCGATGAACATGGGAGCCCCAAACTGATCGGTTGATAGAAAATTGGGCGAGATTGTGAGGGTCCAATCTGAGTGTGCCCTTCTCGTCCTCGGCAAAACACTGCCAACAAGTTTGTCCGTTGCGCAATTCATGAAATAAGGACAGAGTTCAGGAACCGACGCAAGATGCAGGGCTGCTGCTCGTCATTTGCCGGAGGGGCAAACCTTTGGGAGATCTAAGAACGGCACATGCTGCAAGCCTGCACTTCTGTTTTGCTGAAGGTGATGTTGAAATCTGCATCTCTCTAATTGTTAATCTATGTTTTTAATACATATATATATATATATATACATATATAATTTGTTGATTGGAGTATTTTTTCAGGTTAACATTGGCACTATCAATAGAACATGACTGGGACCACAGGAAAACTGCTTTCACAAAAAGGGGCTCTTCCAGAACCCCAAAGAGTGGCATTGACAGCCGTGACCCAAGCCAAAACAGAATTGTTGGCCTTTGACCATCTCCAGCCAGGCAAATAATAAACACCTTGTGCAAATGGACGGGCAAACCCAACACTGTTGAGTCAAATCGCGGTTTATAAGCTCAGCTGGATTCCCCCGACTTGCAAAAAGAACCACTCCCCCATCAAAATCCCATGTTAGCAAACAGTCGTAGGAGCCCAGGTAGGATTCCTGGAGCATCAAGCTCGTGTGCGCCATTCTGCTTGCGGCTGTGACATTGCCACAACCAACATGACCAACCACAAAGCCTGAGCTGGCAGGGGTCAAATCACTTCCCGAAATGCAAAACCTGGTCTAAGCTGGTCCACTCAAAACCATTTGAGAAACTAAAATGGCAGTACCATCTACTCATATTTTTG
This sequence comes from Effrenium voratum, assembly GCA_963377175.1. NCBI lineage: Eukaryota > Dinophyceae > Suessiales > Symbiodiniaceae > Effrenium > Effrenium voratum. The sequence goes on along the minus strand of CAUJNA010003293.1, from coordinate 434,080 downwards.
AGTATGGTCAGGAATGGCAGGCCACGAGATTGAGCACCCGAGAATGCCGCGAGTCCGATCCACAGCCCTCGATCCGGGAGTCGTGAGGCGTCAGGCAACACCGGTTTGCAAAAACAGGTCTCCACTTTGTCACTCCTTTCTCCCTGCTACGAGGTATGAACTGAAGGTTCCTTTCTTCCCGAACCCCTTTGATTGACCCTCAACACCGGTATCGTTCTGTTTGTTCCTTCTCGTGTTACAGGTATTTGGAAGCATGGCATTAGATGATACTCTGTAGTAGTAGTAGAAGTAGTAGTAGAAGCAGTAGTTGTGTATTAGTAACACTTGCTGTAGAAGTAGTGGTAGTAGTTGTAGTGTAGTGGCAATAAGTGCTGTCGAAGTAGTAGTGATGGTGGTAGTAGTAGTAGTAGCAGTAGTAGTAGTAGTAGTAGTAGTAGTAGTAGTGGTAGTGGTAGGGGTAGTGGTAGTATTACTAGCAGTAGTAGTAAGATAGTACGAGTAAGTAGTAGTAGCAGCAGTAGTAGTAGTAGTAGTAGGACAACAAGCGTTATTTTTGTTTCCTTCCTCGAAGTTTTACAGGCGTTCCACACATGCGCCTCCCCTCCGGACGAGGACTTGCAGAATGTAAAGGCGCGGGGTTTTCATACAACCTCACTTGGCTTTGGGTCTAGTTTGAAGCCTGCCGCCCAGAAAGAAAGGCGCTCCCTGATGTTCAAACGGCCCCAATGAGCCCTAATTTGTATGACCACCTCATGCAAGCATCAATGGCTCATGCAAATATCACCACAAATTGCAATTTGCTGGAAAGCAGGATGTCCATCCACCAAGAGAGAAACAGCTGCCCAATCCCTCCCCCGCTTTACTCTCTCTCCTCACGGTGCACACCGCCACAGTCTGCCCCCGAGGGTTGCGGTTGTCGCGTGCTGAATTCTGGAGTTAGACGAGATAAAAATTTCAGCGTCCAAACCTTGGGCTTGCCGGCAGCATTGCTATCCCGCAGGGCCCTAGCTACAGTTCCATTTGCCAAGTGAGACTTTGCACGGGCATCCCCCTGTGCGGCCTCTGGAATGAGGGGGTGGTTTCTTTTTCGCAATGGGCCTGGCTCGTTCCGGCATCGACTAAAGGTATTTGGCGCTGCGCTGGTTTTCTTCGGGCGGCCACGAAGTAATCAGATTTCTCATTACGTCAGACCTCGCAGTGAGGACAAGCAATGAAGCCGGAACGCTACTTTTATTTTGAGATCCCCGCCAAATATTTCGTTAAAGCCCAAAAAGCATGATTCCCCCAAAAAATGTTGGGTTTAACTTGACGACAGGTGGCCCGGAATCATAGAAAGACGTTAAATAAACCCTGGCGCCTCTCCCACCTGATGAGAGACGCTTCGTAAACACAATAATGTCCCTGCTCAAGCGTAGCTTCTGCGAGTTCTGATGAGCAAGCTTAGCATCATGCTTCACAAGCTGTCCTGTCAACTTCTCGCGCACGCGCGCTGCTCTGGCTCATTCATGCTGCGCGCGAAGCTGTGCGTGATGTTGCCCGTGATGCTGCGCATGATGTCGCATGGCGTTGCGCACCATGCAGCGCATGATGCTGGGCATGATGCTCTGCAACCTCTCTTGCCAAATCTCTCTTGTCCTCTATTGAAAGGTTGGCGGTTTTAGCTGCGAAGTTTTATACCACTTTGGCGCTACAAGTTGTGGTTTTCGTGCTGCAGATACGGATGTGTCATTGGCGTGCTGCTTTTCCACTTTAAAGTTGCGACCTTTTCGAGCGGGAGATGCGAGAGCGCACTTTCCGAACAATGCTTTCGCGCCTAAAAGTTGTGATTCGAGCCGGAGCTGCGGGAGAATGCTTCGCACCTTAAATTTGCATGTAGCCACTTACTATTTTGTAGCCAGAGCTGCGGGAATGCACTTGGCGTACCACTTTGGACTTAAAACTTGCGAGTCTCGCGCCAGAGCCATGGGAACGCACTTCGTACACTCCTTTGACACTAAAAAGTTGCAACTTGGGAGCCGGAGCTCGGGAGCGCACTTCGCGTACGACTGTTGCACGTAAAACTTGCCAAGTCTTGCCAATTTCCGAACTGGAGCTGCAGGAGCGCACTTCGTGTGCTACTTTTGAGCTGAAAAAAGCGATTTTCGAATTTCACGCTAGAGCTGCGGGAGTGCGCTGTACTACATTTTGTACAGCCTGAGCTTTGGAGTTTTCTTCGCGTGCTACTTTTGTACTTACAACTTGCGAGCTTTCAGCCAAAGCTGAGGGATGTACTGGGCGAACTGCTTTTGTACTTAGGAGTTGCGAATTTCGGCCGGACACGCGGGAGTGCAATTCGCGTACTACTCTTGTACGTCAAAGTTGCGATTGCGCAGCCGGAGCCTGCACACTTCGCGTAGACTACTGTTGTGCGGAACGCCCTTCCCATACTACTTTTCCACCTAGAAGTTGCAAATTTCGAGCCGGAGCTGCGGGAGTGCACTCTGCGCTAGCTTTGTACGTACACGTTGCGATTGCGCAGGTGTCCATGAGCTGCATACCAGCGAGAGCGCTTCGACACGCACGATCTGTGCAGAAGGTTGGCTGCCCTCATGGACACATTCGCACGGCACCACCGCGAGAGCGCTTCGACGCGCACGATCCCCGCAGAGGGTTGACTTTCGTCTTGCAACGCATGCAAATGTGCGAAACCCTGCGCCTGCCACGAGAGTCTCAGAACCTGTTGCTGAATATGCGCTTGCCACGCAACCCCTAGCAGCAGCGCAAAACATATTTACGCAAAACGCAGAATGCGGCGCCACACCGAGAGCACAGTTTTGAAGAAAGATCCGTTTCATGCCAAGCTGTCACATGCAAGACAACTTTTTGCGACAACTGCCATGGCTTTAGAGGTCCGATTGTCCAAGCGTCGCGGCCTGACCCGACAAGAGGCATCCACCGCGTAGCGGCCCTGCAAAAAGCACATTTGATCCCAAACAAAGCGGGTTTGGCGCGAGGCTTCCTGAAACAACACACCCCTTCGTCGCGCGAGAACCTCGGCGCGCCTGAGGCTTCCTTTGCAAAAACACGAGTTTCGCACGAGGCTTCCTAAAAGAACGTAGCGGGCACCTTTACAAAAGCCGAAAAACGAGCACGGCACTACAGCGAGAGTAGACCGCCCGCACGAATTCACATTTCGCGCAAGACTTTCGCATCGAAGACAACTTTTCACGCACAGGGCCAACACTTCGAGCGCGAACGCCTGATCTAACCCAGCCTTAACTCCTACCGTAAGAATCCCTTAGTGTAAACACTATTTGGGGAATAAAGAAAAATGGACAAACTTGTTGCGGGAACCTTTTCAAGATTGTTCCCTCGAAACTTCAGTCTCTTCCACAAGTGGGCAATTGTTGGATGGGTTTTCCAAACGGTGACTGGGGCCCAAGCTCAACCTGCAATAAATTCGCTTGCGAGATGCTTGATCTGGGCAAATCCAAGTGGAGCATAATTTCGCCAAAAGCTCCCAGCAGGATGAGCTGCCACACGCCGGCCTCTTCAGTGGGATCTGCTAAAAGCAGATCCATGCGTCATCCAGGTTGTCCTTCTGGGTAGATGTAGAACAGCGAAACAAGTCTCTATGATTAGCCATCACCTAAACGGACACCTATGTCTGCTCGGTTTCAACGCGGATGGCGTAAAATGGCAATGCGTTATTGTTCCCTTACAAGCTAGTTGACAACACGAAACAAAGGTGCTTTACTGCTTCCCTCTACCATGAATTCATCATTGAGGGAAGGCCGTCGACATGATGGATGTCCTCAGCACTGAACAAGGCCATCTGCCTAAAATAATCATCCTTTCAATAGAGTAACATAATAATGTGCAGATCGATCAGACACCGCGAGCTGTCTAAACTCCGAACTGGAATCACACGCTCACAGGGACAAACTAACCCTGCCATTCAAGGCCTGCCAAGCATTTTCGGACCGCTTTCTTGGTGCTGCTACCAACAAAAAGGGTCCTTGAATTGACAGACGCATTTCCACCGTTTCGATTCAACGCCTCCCGGCATATGCTCCAATTAGCTCAAGTTGGACCGTCGGGCCCGCACTGAAGGTGTCTTTGAGATGGCGCTGGCGCTCAATCCTGTTCTACGAGCAGCCTTCTGAAGAAGGCAGGCACATGATTTAAACTTGTAATTCGTCACAAAAGGCGGTGTTTGGCTCGTCGGCCAGTCAGGCAGCATTTCTTTACAGGGGCACGTCAAGCAAAACAATCCCTTTCTCCTTGTAGACAAAGGTCGGGAACTTGGACGACCCCAATCTGAATCGATGAACCTCCCACTCGCCCAACACTCTTGAGAACGAGTTGAATGAGTAGTTTGTTTTTGAGATTGGGTCGGTCTGACGGCCCCAAGAAGACTGGGATTCCTCAAGTTTTATGAACACTTGCCTAGGGTTCGGTTGCCTGAGGGAGAAAACAGCCATGAATGTATCAATGAATCTGGGTGGTTCTTCACCTGTGCCCAGAACGTGAAGCACTGTTTGTTGTTCCTTGGCTGAAAACACTCATTTTCGAGAAAGTCATGACAACAAAGAAATAGATACAATACAGAGCAGCCAAGCAATCCGCCTTGGCAACAGCTGCAGACTGGCTTCGAACACTAGGAACATTGCCACAGAGAGGTCACGAGGAGGCGAGTCGCTAGGAAGGGCCAAAGAAACGCAGAAACGAAAGAAACACAGAAACGCCCTTCAGAGTGGTTTGGGCTTGGGTTTACACAGCGAAGCGACTCTGGCGACGGGAATTCCGAGCAGCTTTCTTACATCTGCGTGGGTCCATCGCGAGCTCTCCTTAGGCCGAGTATCCAGGGCTTACGACCTTGAGATAGGTGAGTGAAATACTGCACCATGCTGATTCCCACGATTTGGCCCAAAGGAAAGGCGGCCTGAATTGAGCCTGCTTTGGCTGATTGGGGAACCATTGCTCCAGATATTTTTTAGCTGCCTCCCACCCTGTCTCAACTTGGCTGCTTGCGGCCCGAATCTGAGTAGGGCGCGTACTTGCACCGCGCGGTTCGAATTTTGTGCATTCCAAGAGGCGAGGGCTGTGAACCAAGACACTGGTTTGAGCTATGGTCAACATGAAGCATCGTCTTTCAACAAAACGGGATGGCCCAAATGCACCAAAATACCACTTGGGAATGGGAGAAGGCGTCACACAAACCAATATCAAATATGACTAGGGCATAGGAACGGCCAGAATTGCTTATCACGGACACAGAGGAGCAGGAGTAGCCGGGGTTGTTGAACATGGAGCCATCCCTAACTTCAATCCGTCATCTGTCGTAGTGAGACAAAACTACGTACAACAAGGGAAACCGATACCATCTGGCCTAAGGATCAAGGATTGGCTTTGAACAGCCCCAGGTAGCTTTCAGCGGGTAGTTATTCCGAACACACCCAGTCTCGATTCACATCTAAAGACTAAAGCTGAACCCATTTCTGTGTGCAGACGGCAGTTGTTGTATCCTGAGCCAATAGAGTCAATAGAGCGTCATGCGCCCCTTGTTCGAAAAAACGCTCACACATATCAGTGTAAGGAACTTGACAGCCGGGTTCCCTTCACCCACCCAATGTTGGCCTCTTGAAGCGAACATCTGAGAACTTGGCACAAAAAGTGTCATTTAAAGAACAAACAACAGGGACTGCTACCACTTTTCAGCCCTCCGATTTGCTTTGCTAACACCTTCAACCCTCACCCTTTCTTGCAGAACTGCTGGTACTCATTTATCCGTGATTTCCAAGGGGTTCCGATTAGCAGGGCTCGCTCGCTCGCTCCTGAGGATAATGGAAACTATCACTTCAGTCATACTACACCAGGATGCCAGCACATGTCACAAGTCCTCCGGCAAGTATAAGGGATAAGTCATCCAAAATGGGCTTATCTGCTTTAACCCAACTGTACTGCAGGAAAAAGGCCTTTCTGACGAACCTCCCGAGTTGCGGGCGGTTCCGTCACAACTAAACCAGCTGCCCCCGCCCCGCACCCGTCTCATCTCTGGGAACTTGGATGAGCCAGCGCTAAAACCCTCTTGTCGCTCGATCCTCCGATAGGCGCAAAGTGACAGACGCAAAGGGCGCCGAAAACGACGGGAATGTGTGAAAGATTGCTGAAGAGCTCAAGGAGGAGGATGTCGATTTGGAAATTCGTAGCGCCAACTCTTTTGAAAAGCACTGCGCCATGACTTTTATAGGACACGGCTAGTTGGTTTACACGCCTTCACCAATTACGGTGCTGAACAAAAGAGCCAACACATGTCAATGTTGAGACTGCGGTGAAGGCAGTGAACACACTGAAACTCAAATATGAAGCCAAAGATGCTGAAGCGCAAGACAGCAAAACACCAGCGGAGAAAAGCTGAGGAAAGGGTCTGTCGATTTGAGGGTACCCTCTGCTGGTGGGTTTGAAGGGAAATTTAAGGGCAAACCAACTTTTGGGGGTTCCCTAAAAAAGACAAGCCCACAAGGAATCTGATGTGGGGCATCGGGAGTCTTTCCCGCTTCCCGCAAGGATGAAAGCGCGACGCGAGAAGCGCATGCGAATCAAGAGGACAGCCGACACTGTGTGCCTGACATGTTGCCTTGCACAAAGGAGTACTTTGTCGTTTAAGTCTTCAAATGTTTGATACGCACGCAGCAGGTGAGCCACCACGTGTACGCACTTGAGCAGCTTGCGCTTGTAAAAGCAAAACTATTCCCATTATGGTTTTCTGTATGATATCAATGCCTGCTTCACGTTGTCCCCTTGCACCGAAAACCAAGGCCCCGATTTGCAAAAACGCGATTCAAAAAGCGCAGCGCTCCCTGAACAGAAAGTCAAGCCCTCCGAAGATTGCGAATCATGATCGTTTGCAGGTCAAAAGAAAATCCCATCATTTGGCTGGTTCCTACTTACCAGCAGAAGATCAAAGGATCGAAGCATTAGAATAAGAAACAGTTCATGAGGAAACAAGCAAAGATTAGTGAGCGCAAGGTCTGGCGCCAGACGGATCTCGGCGAGTCTGCATTCTGCCTTGTACGACCCACATGGATCCGGGGGTCAACTCCACTGGAACGTCTCAAACTGGTGCTGAGGGCAAAAGCGTACCACTGTCCAGCTTGGCCGTGCCACACGTTTCCAGGACTTTTATCCAGTGCCAGGATGGAGATGGAGGCGATTCCTTCTTAGCAGAGCCACGTGTGGCTTTTGGGTGCGGCATTGTTTGTGTGAGCCTGGTAGGGCGTGGCCCGAACAAGGCACGAATTGAAGCTGTTGAGGGCGCATGGTTGGCCCTTGCCAGGCTTCAGCAAAACGTTCAACAAAATGCATCCTGTGCAGTACTTGACATCCTCAAACATGCCCGTGGGCATCAAACCTCTACACCATTTCTGTTGAAAGGAACCTAATGCCAAGTTCCATGTCGGTGGTGTGTTTAGACTGAAAAACAATTGCTTTACCATTGCCCAAGTCACTCCCTCAAGTGATCCTTTCAGGGAATGCACATATCGAAGCGTGGTCAACTACCGTCTCGCATCCTTGCTGGCCAAAGAATCCAACATGCGTGTCAATGGACCTTACAATTGCTGGTGCATGGTTTTGCTTAGCCTTTTGCCTCTTTAAATAATGAGAGAATCTCTGCAGTATCCATCAACCAGGTTCTGGATACCAACGTTTGCAAGCATTTGACATAGTTCAAAATGAGCACAGTTGAGCTGGTTGTGTTGACATGGGCACAATCTTGTGCAGCAACTTGTTGGAGCCCTCTACTTGGGGCTGTGTTGTAATCTGGGGGCCCGCCAAGCATTTGGCACTTGGCACTGTGCTGAAAGGGGGTGGGGCTGCATCTTGCAGCTGGGGCTGGGAATCATCCTTGCTTTGTCACTTTGTTGAAAGCCAATTTCCAATTGCGATATGGCTTGGCATGCTCAATGACAGGGGCATGGAGGCCAATCTGAGCTGCGAGCAAGCCATCCTCTGAGCCGCAAGGAGGCCCAAATCTGTATACTGGCCTCTGGTTTTCCCAGTTTGCATTTGGCTCAAAGAGGGAAGGCGAGACAGCGAGCCGCACGTTGGTTCCCGCTTCCGGAGCTTGTGCTTGTATCTCTCGCTGGTGGCATTTCTTGATAGTGTAATCAAACCTCCAAACCTCGTTTTGCATCAGCTGTTGGGTTTGCTTGACGCGTTGTTGAGTGTTGTTCTCTGCGGTTTGCTGCTTTCACCCCCCCCCCCATTGACATTAAATGACATCCGGCCTCCACAACCAGCCTGTCCGCCGACAGGGCCTCCGGCAGAGTGACTGTGACAAACAGATCTTACAGAGCTTGTGTGACAGAGCCTGACAGACATGTGACAAACAGCTGTGACACAGCTTGTGGCGGACAGCTGTGACAGGCCAAAGCTTGAGGCCTCCGTCAGCGGTCCCGGCCCACGGCAGCCGACAGCTCGAATCTTTAGGGCTCCGGGCATCATTTTTGCTCGGTTCAGGTTTTGCGCGGAAATCTTGATTTGGTCGGAATTCTTGCGGACACACGCCGGACAATTTTCCAACTGAGCCTTGTTTTCTAAATGAGCGTTTTAGGGTGAAACGAGCGTTTTGTTGCTCAATACAGAGAAAAGTGCCCGGACCTAGAAATTCTGAAGTTGCCAGCTGGGGGGACAGCTGCGACTGTCCAAAGACTGAGCCAGGAAGATTGCTTCAGGCTGGGATGCTGATGTGACATTTGCAAAATCAGGTTTGCAAGCGCTGCAAGTAAGCTTGACGTCAAGTTACGTCACCTTCTTGGGAGCTTTCGTTTTGTTGTTGTGTCGCTTGGCTGTAGCATCTCGTGGGCGCTCAAAGACACGCTTTTCGACAAAGATCGAGTGCGCCTCAGAGGCACAGCAGCTGAAGCTATGCTGGGCGACAAGCTTGAGGGCTTGACTTTTTCAGTCTTGGCAACCTTTCGCCCACGCGGCGCAGCTGGTTTTCAGCTGCTATCAGCCCGTGTAGTTGGATCTTGGGGCTACAGGTGATGTGTCCTTGCAAGAGCCTGCCTGGTGTCTTGAAGAATTGGACTGCCCTGGACTGTGCCGGATGAAGGGAATCTCCACCAAACAGGAAGCTTGATTTCGGTAACAGCTACTGCTGCTAGTGAGTGGGCGTCAACGCTGCCTTGGTTCCAATTTCGTTTGACTGAGTTCTTTGCCATCACATCAGCCAGTATTCTGCTTGAGGCTCCGCACGCAGTTGGGTTTACTTTTTGGTGCCTGTGTGGCTGCAGTTTGCATGTTTGTGGGTGGGGATTGTTCGAAGTCAAGTAATTGCTTTTTGTTTGTCTTTGTTGCTTGTTGTTGTGCTTTTAGCACATATCTGCGGGGGTGGGGTGGGGAACTTGTGCTTGCAACTGGCTAGGAAACCGCTGTTTCAGAGACAAAAGGAACCCTATCAAAACGTGGAAAGGAAACCCACCGCCCAACGAGCAAGGCCAAGAAAAAGCTGACACCCTGATATGTTGTGGAATTCTGATATCTCCTTTCCTTGTATTCATGGAACCCACAAAAACACGTCCCAAATCAAGTCCCAGGGTGCTTTCGGGGTTCCGCCCGCTCAATTGAAGTCAGAGTTTCGTCAGGCAAAACCACCTGGTGCTTTGCCAAAGCAAAGGGGCTCCGAAGCAAGTTCAGTCCGTGAAGTGGACGACCCAATGCGACTTAGTTGCATTCCATGAGGCCCGAAATTCCCTAGCTTCATTGAGTCCCTGGAGCCTTTCAACATGGGGAATTGTACCAATACCAATGAAGGCGTTTTTCAAAATTAGGGACTGCCTCAGGTGCTCGGTTTCCTTTAGGTTTCTGTAAAACCGTGCAAACGGGGACCCTTATTTTGCGAAACGCCGATAATTTCTGCTCGCGTCGTGGTGGCCTGGTTCATGCGCGCAGTGTGCAAGATACTGTGGGTCAACGGAGGCATGGAGAGAGTGCGAGTGAAGCGGTGCAGTAAAGGCATTGCACATGCTTGCTTCGCAGGGCACGTGGCGGTGGCATCTCCAGGCTCGATGCATAGAGCAAGAGGGATGGATCGGCGCAACGGCGCCAAAGCCCAGGTGCCATTGGCGCAGGAGTGCCAGGTGCGACGTTGCCGTTGTTCGTCTGTGTGTGTGTGCGTGTGTTTTCCGGCTGTGTCTTGGCCAGGCGTGCTTCGAGCGGCGGCTGAAGGCACGAGAGACAACGGAGGCTTGGGAACGACATGCAAACCTTGGAGAAGGTTGACACAGGCCATGCTGCCACCGTTGCCATTTTCGGGCCATGTCAAGACAATGCTTAATGGCAAGTCTGTGCACTTCCCGGTTATGATGGATGTACAAAATCCTGCACCGGTTTGGATGGATGCACCATTTCTGGAAGCCCAACAACAGCATGGCTTCAGTGCCATCGACACTTTCATTTGGGCCCCGAAGCTTTGAGTTCTGCATTTGCATGGGTGAGGTGAACCATGGCGACTAGAAGTCCCAAGCACGCCATGGATGGAATATTTACCTATATACTACTGTATATTCATGTATTACGTGGACTGTGTGGGATAACTCACGAATCAGCAGAAAATCATGTGCTTTCGCTGCCCCCGAATCGGTGTCCCAATTCGCTGATCTGATCAGCGCCATAGAAAGCTTCGCCATCCTTACAAGTTACTTGCCCATGAGAACAAACGGAGCCCTGTTCGGGTTATAAGTTAGACATGGTATGACAATGGCATGCGATAAGCTCGATTCATCATTCACAATCTCGCACTGCATTGAGGCCCTACTGCAGATTAATTGGATGTCGTCCATCCCGGCTGGTGCAAATGTTTGTCCGTCCAAAGTACTATTCTTTCTACAATGCTGCGTCTTCTCTTCCTCCAATTCTTCGTCTGCTTCACCCTTCATCTGCTTCTTCCTTCGACGAATTGCCCTTGTGGTCGCAGCCATAGATATCACATGCTAAAAGGAACCAACGCGCGCCTTGGATCAGCACAAGCTACATGAAGACATGAATTCGACTTACCTCGCATCACCGGGCAGAGGGTGAAACGCGAGGGTAACAGACTCTCATGCGAACTCGCGGGCGAGCTATGGACATGCTACACCTGGTGACGGATGCAGCCAGGTGTTGCTGGATGCGTTGCCGCGCCTGTCTCGTATAGGGTTGGACTCGGGCTGCAACCATCTCAGATCTCGGAAAAAGAAAACATGACAAAGCATGTCAGTCAACAGACATGTAAGCAAGTGACATCTTCCTGCCCGCGAAGAAAAAAAACAAAATACATCACATGTTGCAAGCCCAACCCGTTGTAAGCGCGTCAAAGCCGGCATTTGTTCGAAGTCAGCAGGTCATGCCTGTCCAAAGAATACGAGGCTCAAAGTGCGAGTCAGCAATTCAAGCGAGACCTCAATCACCCACCTTAAAAACAAAGACTTGCTTCTTCGGTTCCTGCAAAAGCCTGGCAAAAGGTTGAAATGTCCTTGGCCATATCCTCATCACTCTTGCCAAGGATTTCGTTTTCAAAATTGACCTCTCCACAAGCCTAGCAATATGTTCAGTTCTGAACAAGAACAAAGGCTGAAGGGACTGATTGATGGAGTGAGCCCCGAGGCGAGTGGGTCTTTGGCACACCATCTAGACTCAAGCAGTCCGGAAGCACGTTGCGTTGCACAAGCATCCCCAAAGAGACTCAACCACCAGACCAGGAGCCCAATTGACTTCAGCATCAAGCATGACTCGGTTGCTTTCTGCTCCCCTGCTAAAAGCTTAACTTTTAGTGGTTTAATTGAACACCCGATAGTTGGCAAAACGTTGAAGTCCTAACATCCCTTGGCATGCACCATGATCCAGCATGGCCCCATGGAAGGCACCTCAACTGGTTGGTTCTACAAATTCCAATCCTAAATTACACGGCCATGGGTCAAAATCCCGGTTGGCCTCCAGTGATCATCCCCAATCCAACCACTAAAATAGGTTCTAAAATGGGTGGTGCATCTACCCCAAAATGGTACCATTGGTTTTGACATGTCGATTCATTCCAGGCCGGCCAAGAAACGGGCACGGCTGTCCATAGTTGTTTCGGGAAGGCGTCCTTCAAGACTTGGAGAAGCTACAACATTTCAGCGGTGTCCAAAAACCCATGCACTTTCGGTTCCATCAAGAATGTTGCAAGGGTGCTTATCTCCCTTTCTAAAAGCTCAATCACAGCGAGTAGTTGAACCACCTACTAAAATGGCTAGTAGGGACTGTGGGTGTTGCTCAACTCTTGTTCCGCTGCCTTGTCTTCATCGTTCTCTTTGTTCGGCAGCTCTGATTTCGTTACGAGCGCAAAAGGGGAGGGCGATGGGAGATTCTGAGGTTGAGATGATGCTTTTGAGATCTTTTGAGAACGGATGACGAGTTGAAGGAATGTATGGGAAAATGCTTGAAATCAAAAATGCGGTGTTTCCCGAAAACATCGCGTTTTCCAAAAAACATCGTGTTTTTGGTAGGTATGACATTTTCATCGGTTTTGAGGCTCCTGGTAGTGTTGGTTTGGACTTATTGATGTTGCCACCAGGAACGACGCTTTTCTGAATTCCCTCCCTATCTCGGTCCTTTCCTCATATCAGTGAACAATTGCCTGTAATCCTTCGCCACAGACCAATCACAATACAGCAGAAATTGCTGACAACCTGGAGTCTTGGCAGACCTTGTAAAGCCTTGTGAAAGGGGACGCTTTGGGAGTGGGATATTTCTCAGTTTGAACCTCCCTACTAAATGGGTGGTTGAGGCACTGGGACTGTGTCAACACTCGGCCCCTTGCATTGTTGCCCTGAATGACAATCCTAGGTTTCATGCTCAATGATTCAATGATCTCCAAAGGATGGATCCATGCACTAGGAATTCGGCCGCATCTTGTGGTTGTGCAAAGGGCATCAAGTCCCTGAACAAATGTCTGTAAGGGTGCCGCTTTTGACCAAACCGCACCTGGATTCACCTAATGTGGGCCATAGGCAATTGTTGGGCGCTTGTGTCTTTTAATGTCGACCCCAATCTTCTCTTCAAGAGGTTTCTCCTAAATCAATCCCCCCCAAAAAAGGACCCCCTCATCCCCTGAATCCTTTGTCAAATGGTCGGTCAAAAATGCGTACCCAAAATGGAACCCTGTAAATGGACAAATCCGGCTCAACCAACTTCTCAGTTCGGATCCGCCCCATTCGCCAGGCCTGCTGGTAAGATCGCCGCAGTGCCTCAATTGCCTGGCGAGAGGTGACGTGCCGCCGCACGATTGGGAATAACCCCCCCCCCCCCCGTTTTGTGGGCATGGTTTAAAGGAACCAAAAAGGAAGGCCACCATTTTTTGGGGTCCCCACATTCTGTTGAAATCTATGGTGCTCGCTTCAACTTTAGCCAGCGAAATCTGATATGCATCCTAACTTAAATGGCCCAGGCTAAAGCTTGGTGTTTCAAACAGGAGGCCACCGGACAAAGTGGGTAGCCCACGAACATTGAACTGAAGAAGGAAGAGAACTGTCATCATCTTCTACCCCGCAACCGAGTACTCACAGAACCAGAAGGATTGCGTTCTTGAGCTTGTAACATGCTCATGAAGAAAATGTCTGTAACTTTAATGTGGCTGGTGGGATGCCCACGTCTAGTATTTCAGAAACACGTCAAATCAGTTTAGTCAGAATCCCCCCCCCGCGGTAACAGAATGATTTGTTAATTTGCTTGTTTGCGTTCTTTTTTATTATCAAATCACCGTCAGTCAGTCAGTCAGTCAGTCAGTCGTCAGTCAGTGAGTTGGTCGGCTGGCTCTGGCTGGCTGGCTGGCTGGGTGGGTGGGTGGCTGGCTGGCTGGCTGGCTGGCTGGCTGGCTGGCTGGCTGGCTGGCTGGCTGGCTGGCTGGCTTGCTTGCTTGCTTGCTTGCTCGCCTTCAAATGGGACAAGGGTATGATATTGGGGTGTCGCTTTCGCAGCAAATCAGCATTTACCGGTGATTTGGCACGCAGCTACACATCTTGGGGGATGCCCTTAACTAGACTGCCCCCGCAGTGATTCATGGCAGTTCCCTGGCCTTGACGCGCCTTGTACGAAATAGGCGTCGCTTCGCCAATCCCTTCCAAATGTGCCTTTTTGACCCCAACATCTACTTCTGCCTGGAAGCGCCGTTGGTGTTCTTTGCTTCATTACAACATCGCATGGCATGCGTTTGTGATCTCAACCACCTATATGTCGCGGACCCACCTCTTTTTGGGGGTGTTCATACCTTGTTTTGCACCTAGTTTAGCATGTTAGTCGGAAAGAAATATTTCCGCTGGGCCTTTGCTGTAGTCTTCAAAAGAATACAGGCAGTCGCTCGTACGTAGTCTTGGTTGATTGCAGTCGCTCGTACGTTGTCTTGGTTGATTGCCTTCCTTTGGAGCAATGTATTGTTGCCCTGCATTGGTGGCTTTTCTTGGCTAAGCACTGAAACATTGGTGACTCAGCCCTTTGATGAATGACGAGAAACCGCCAACATCACTGCACACTTCGATTATACTAACAACAAATCAGACCGACTAAACCAAGACACACTCAGAACGTGTGAACTCCGGACACGCATGGCGGGGGGGTTCAATTAGCCTGGGACGGGTGAGTACCACGAACCCACGGGGCATTCCTCGTCCATATAGATGCATTCCCCAGCTCAATTCTTGGGGCTTCATCTGGCCACAACCCATGCCCGCATGATTCACCCCCTTTCTCTGCACCCCCCCGTTAAATGTTATAGCAATAGTATACTATGGCCAATACAAATGTCTTTGTTTGTAGTCAAGCAGAACTAGAAGAAAGAAGTCAAGAAACTGCATCCCAAACTCTTTGCAGCATCGCCTGTCCGGCCGTTTCCCATTTCCGCACCTGAGAGACTTTCTGGTGGAACGTCTCCCCCACGTGGCGATGGGAAGCAAGGCTCAGCAGGGCACCAAGGGACATCCTCGAGAGCAACGCTCAGCATGCCAACACAATGACTCACTTCCTGAGTGGACTGGTCGAAAAAAGTCCAAACTTGCTGTTTCCCACCAAAATGGACTTTCAACAAGTTGATATTACTGCTCTCAATCGGAAAACATTCTGGTTCCAAACCATGGCTCTAAGGTCAGCCTGTTGGCTTTGAAGGTGACTCACCGGCGCACGGCTTCAGCCTGGGAGAAAAGGTCC
>CAUJNA010003293.1:338879-416379 GCA_963377175.1 Effrenium voratum | reverse complement strand
ACACACACACAGACACACACACACACACACACAGACACACACACACACAGACATCCAAAACGGAAGTTCTCCAAGATGGGGTTCAATTCCTTCAAAATGAGCTGACGGCTGACGGCTACGTGGGCTGGGGACTGGTGGATGGCACTAGGGACTGGTGGATGGCACCAAGCAGGTTTTGGAACAGCTCGGACACTGGTCGGTTTCAGATGTGCCTGTAGCTCAAACACAGGTAACCAAAATGGAACCATGGTAAATGGAACCATGGACCAAAACCTACAGTGGCTGGATATTCATTAGGGAGATTAGGGAGGTGGGGATCCATGTCCACCAACTACTTGGGGTGGGGGGTACTATTAAAGTTCATTGCCATGTGACTCTAGTGGACTTCTGACATCAGGATAATCGGCTTCATACTCCTCGATTGTATTGCTACACGCCCTGCTCTGCCATGAGCATGAGGAAGGTTAGTGAAGTAACACTGGGGCATAGTGACAAGAGACAACTCCTTTGGGCAATGCCAAGCACGGTCCTACTTGCCCAGTGGCCATGGTAACAAAGGACACCTCCGCTGAGAACCCCAGCAACAAAGAAAGAACAACCGTCACTGGGCAGCTGGGGAACCGCTTCCTGACCAGGAACCCCTCCTGTGAATCCCTGACGCACTGCCACCTTGCAACTTGCGAACAAAAGGTGACGCCCATGGAACCGGGAAGCTTGCCTCAGGGTTGGGCTGCAACACCTCGACCTGAACTAACTCCAAGAAGAGGCCCTGATCAAGCACCACTTGTGGAGCCTGGCGACCTCAAAGTTTGAAAGGCTGTTCAGGCGCCTTTGGGGAAACATCTCCACTCTGCCAATGCTGAACTCTTGGGTCTTGGGGACACTGTCGTCGAGGCAACCACTCAAACCACTGTCCGCTCGGGGAACTGGGGGGGTAACCCACCACGTACCCACTGCGCAGTGGTTGCTCCAGTTTCCCTTGGGGGTAGTGATGGGTGATGGGTAGTGATTTGGGATAGCGAAACACGGGCGCAACAAAAAGTCAAGGCCTACGGAAAACCCAAAGTGCAGGTCACTATGCTTAGGCCAGAATCGGGCTGAACACCGGTCTAGACGGTTGACCGAATTTGGAAGTTTGGAGGTTCAAAGAATTTCGCTGAGTCTGCAGCAAGACCCTGGCGCCAGCTTCATCCATTGCTTGAAGGTTCTCACCCTCTGGCCCAGGCAGGTCGATTGTTAAATCTGCAAGCAGCTGCAGTCCGTGCTCATGCATCTCATGTAAACATCGCTTCAGCCAATGGTAGCAGTAGCCGCCCGAAGCCAGGCCATCAATGGCAGAGCGTAGTCTTCGCGGCGGCCCCCCGCTCGTCAAAGCTTTTCATGACTGGGTGTCTGGCTTCAGGTGTGGCCCATCTCGATTTGCATGATTCTGGTTGCCCATGGAAAGCAAACCAGGTGCCCGGGTTTATCTCTAGGTTTTCCCTCTGATGGCGGCCAATTCAGTTACCTGCCAACATATCATGGAATCACTGGTTTGTCAAGGGCAGAACGCAACAAGGTCACCAATGTCTGCTGCAGAAAGACCTTCCAGTGGCCAGGAGAAGATAGTGGGCATGAATAGTAATGTTTTGTTTGCTCGATGCTGGAAAGAACCAACAACAACGACAACAACAACGACAACACCAACACCAACCGTATGACCAACGTTCAATAGGGTATCCATGGCCACTGCCTTCTCGCAGAGGTTGGCTGAGTTGGCTCTACCAATTGATCTGCCACTGTCATTGGAATGAACGCAATCATGCCCTTGGATTTCACGAATCTCCCCTGGCCCGGCTCGACAGTGTTTCTTGCACTCGGTCCGGCTCCAGTTCGATTTCTGAATCGGCACACGTTAAAAGTTCCAAAACACGAGACCGGCGAGAAAGCAACCACCGACCGCCGGCGAAGCCCCGGCGCCTCGTCGAAGACTGTCAGCAAATCGTCAGCTTCCTGAAGCATGCCTTTCCTGGGCGCGAGTCTGACAAAAAGAGCGAGGGGATCAGACGCAAATGCAACAATCAGCAAGCATACCCAACCAAAATGTGAGTTTAGTTGGAACGCATTCGGTGATTGTTGCTTGACATAATTGGGTGATTGTTGGGGGTCCATGCGCCAATCGATTGTTTCTCACTACTCACTCTGCCCATCATAGTTCTCCCCCTCAACAACAATATTCGCCTGGGGCGGAACAATATTTATGGTACCAGGATCTACTACGGTCCTGGTCCAAATCGATTTGGACCCCCTTTCCGAGCCCAACCGTTCAGAGTTGCAATTTCTATCGAATTAAAACAGCAAAAATCCACGTCATGTTTCGGATCTGTGCTAATTTCGAATTCGTTGACAAATTAATTTAGCATCGGTTTACTTGATAATTTAGTTTGATATTGGTTCTAAAGTCCCCAAATACGACTGGAGCTTGGGTCGGGCGGCAAACTGCTTGGCTTTGAATTGGTTTCGTATTTGCTTCTAATTATTGAATAGTATTGGGAGATGTGGTGTTGGACCTAAATCATCTTTACTGATAACACGGAGGCATTTCTTATTGGGAAGCTACTATAGATTCATAAAGGGACAAATCAGCCAACGTCTCAAGTGTTGGCCAGGGCAACCCATCTGGGCCCTGTAGCCCAGGCTTCAACTATGCGAAAGGATCCAACTCCTTTGCGGGAAAAACCCGTGTCCTATGTTTGACCGTAAGACCGGGAGGTCCCGAGATGTCTCAAAACTGGTCTTTTCAATCCAAGGGCCGGAAGCAAGTCAACCATTTGCTTCGTTGCTTAGGGCCCTCCAAAGAGACGAATCTGGGTGAGTTGAACATAATTCTTAAGTGGGTGCATTATACGTACTGTTGAAAGCAGCGCTTTCAGGTGCTTCAAAGGGATCAAAGCAAACGAACCATTTTGTACGTCCAAATCCCTATCGCGACCACCCAAATACGAGACAAGAAAGGATCCAGGTCCGTTCCGTCCCCCGGCGAATCCAAGGCGATGTTTACGCCTTTCGAACGCCTCCCAGCTGATTCCATAAAGGATGTGCCAAGCTGCCAGGTGTTCAAAAGGACTGCACCCGCATCACCAAGCCAAGCCAAAACTTGGGGGAACGTAGCTCCCTGGGAAGGATCACTATGCCGCCCCTTGCCACAGCGAAACGAAAGCCTTCAATCCAGGTGGCTCGTGCGCACGCAAACGGAGGAAGTGCAGCACAGTGCGGACCAGCTGCGCCTGCATTTTGCCAAAGCAACTATGAGGGCAAGAACACTTGGAATCGGGTTGTGGGGTACGTTCAAAACCGAATTCAGCGGTGATCGGAATTGAATATGTGTCACGTGTCGGGGCCCGGTTTTTTGAGGTTGCTTCACACATTGACATGGAAACCCGGCTGAAAAGCGCGGCCCCCATTTGGGGAAAGTAGGGTCAGTCTTCCGATCCGACTTTCCAGCCCGCCAAGGGGTTGGCCGAGCTTTCTACAAACAGCAAGTCGCTATTGTGTATGTCTAAAGGGGGGTTGCGCGCCCCTACGCCTGAAAGTTGTTTGGCTCTTCCACACAAGATACTGTTGAAGCCACTGTTAAGATATCCACATTTCGGTGCGACTCGTTCTGACGGCTTAGAGCACCAACTTATGACGGCATCCTCCTGTCGAGGGTCAGCCAGATCCTCGCTACGTTTGGAATGGTCTGTGAACTTGCCCAATTGATATAGGTACTTTACTTTACTGTTGGGTGGGCGAATAGTCGTCATAACCGCCGGATGTGTGCCTTGCTTCAATTAGGTCCTTCAGTAGAGAGGTTAGAATAAGGGTACCCTTTTTTCTGTAGTCTATTTTAGTAGGGGAACCCTCCCCCAAAAAAGGGTAAAAGGGCACTACTCGGGGACCTAGTCAAGGAAAGAACCCGAAGCCTCCCAGCCGCGTCTCGGCGGTGAGAGGGAGAGGCCGCGGCGCCTGCGGCATCTCGTCCAACATGGCGCGCTGCTTCTTGTCGAGCTTCGCTTCCCGCACGGGGTGGGGGAAGTGGCAATACCCACCTCAGAGCGCGGTAGGTCGGTATGTCCTAGGGGTCGATTTTCCCATTCGTCCCAACCAAAGACCATTCAACAATGTGTGGTATTTCTCAATCAACGTGCTTACCATTGGGATTGCCTTCCGCGAAGCATGTGAGCTTCTCATCATATTATGTGTAGTTTTGACAGCATGACACATGCATGTTGTTTTCCGGCGCCTCTGATTTTCGACGGAGTCTTGGCCAGTGGAAGAGTTATCGCGGTTCACACTGCTCAATACGAGTAGTACAATTGTTGTTTGGCTTGTGTGGATGGGAACTTGTCATCAGGGTTGAGCAAACATTGTTTAAACAAGTGGACCCTGGTTCCCTTACAAGGAAAGGACTTGCTGGGGTGGGCAGCCACGGGCGTGGCCAGGCTTTCAGGCCTTTGGCGTAAGACATACTGCTCGCTTCTTCTTGCAAGCAGAAGCTGGGTATGTCTCAAAATAGACATTTGGACGACCCCCAAAATGACTTTCTTTCTGTCTCCCTTTGACAAGCCTGAAAAGGCTACAACCACACCCATGTCACTCTATCTTGTACATGTCCGAATGGGAGCCGGTTCCACTATGCACACCCAAACATGGTGCACACTTTTGGGAAGACGACTTTGGAAAGCGAAGGTTCCTGTAGAGTTGAGTAACTTGTCGGAGCACATCTAAAGCTTCCTCGCTCAACATATTCATAACAGGCGGAAAGTAGAATCACAACATTTAACAGGCACCATCGCAGTTTCCGCTGCGCCCATCTGCATGTATATGTCTGCGTCTGTGTGCTTGCGTGAACACTTTATTGATGTGTGTTGTTTGCTTCTGTCTGTACGTCCACATGTTTGTCTGTTGCACGGTCTATCTATCCTTTGGCTTGTGGCTTCCCTTGACGGGCGAATAAGTTTGCTTTGGCTGTCCCATCATTTCTTCCCACAAAGCCCTCCCGTCCCCCACTTTAAGCAGGAGAGGCAGAGAAAAAAACAAAAACTGTTCGAGTTTACCCCCAAGAGAGAAACCGCAACAAACAAAACTCCCAAGCTCATGTAAAAAATCCCCCCCCCCCAACCCCCAAAAAAAAAGACCATCTCTGAGGGGACGCATGGGATGGATTTTTGGGGCCGGGGATCCGAGCCCCCCGATTCCCGGGTCCGTCCCGGGTAACACTAGGAGGCCCGGCACTCGGAGCCGCTTTGGCAGAAGCCCCTGCAACGACCGGTTTGTGGCTGTCCAAAGCGAAAAGCCCGAAAAGGCGAAAGGTGGAAGACATCCAACTCCCCTCACAGTTCTGGACTCTTTCTTGGGAGGTTCCCTGAATGGGTTCTAAGAAATTGGCTTCCTTTCGGATTCTGAGACTGCTGTCCTGTTCCAACGATCAGACCGCCTGTTTCTAACACCGTTAAACGGTTGTGTAAACTAAAATCCGCGCGGCCAGGGCCTGGTTGTTTCGTGGCAGGAGAATTGAAGGACTTGCCTTTTGTTCAACGTTGAATTTTGAAGGCTACCCCTTCCTGGTCCTTCCTGAGGAGACAGGGCTGGACAACTGATCATACCACTGAGCATGTTCCTCCAATTTATGGGCTACCCAGAGAAAAAGCTCGAATCAAGCAACCATACAGTATGGAATCCAAGCACACGCTAGTAGGAAAGAGCTCTCTCTCTCTCTCTCTACATACATATAGCATCTGTTGATTTTGGCAAATGTCACTGCCTTGTTCAAAAAGTAGGCGGCCCTTAAGAATGATTGGTTTCCTTTTTGGTTTCCCTGCAAGCGTCAAGCAAAGGGCATTGGACAGCCCCCCACATGTCTCGTGGTGACTTGCAAGGAATCAATCCGATTCAGTGCTCCCCCAAGATGGAAACAAACTATCTCTGAAGCCGGCCCAGCCCCCTGAATTGCGAAACCAAGGATTACGCGATGCTAGCATTGCTAGCTTGAAACAAACCCCATTCCCCCCCCCCCCCCCCCAAACTCCGAGTTACACCCCACTCTCAACAAACCTCCGGCCTGCTGAAATACACACAGCGGCGGCGACAGACCTCCGGATGCCCCAAACTCCCCTCGCTCGGAGCGTCGCCACCTAAGCCGAAATGTGATCGCACAGCGGCGCCACAAAAGGGCTGCCCAGGAGGCTTCTCAAAATGGTGTTCTCCGTCAATGGTGGCTTTTCCTGTTGGTTTCCAGTCAAAACCAGCAAACTGAGGGTTCCCCTATAATTAGTCGAAATCCCCACACATAAAACATGGCCATGGTTCCCTTAGGAATCGGTATGATGGTTGTTTAAGCTGCTTATTCAGGGATGACCACTCTTGGTGATCCCAAGGAGGTCTTTTGATCGCGGAACACAGGACATGCTTCAGAATCAGAAATCAGGAACCCAAATGATGGCGCTCCGTTTGGTGTCCATGTACGTGAAAAGACCGAAAAGCACACCCAGATTTCCCCTGGAAACATCACCGCACCAAAAGGCTAAGGAAACTGCCTTCGCGTTGGCACAAAAGGAGATGTCTACAACAAATGGGAGCTCCTTGAACTCGAGCGAGCCATGACCACTCAACCATCACTGATATCTAAGCAGGTGACTTCTTGTCTTTCGACTGTCCCGGGTCTCAAGGCCCCACCATTGATTCAAAGGCCGGCGCAAAAAATGAGGCTGGAAAGCAACTGGAGGAATCAGACATTGCAATTTACTCTAAGGGTCAAAGACTATCCCTTGTGAGCTCAAGTCAACAAGAGCTTCGTTCACAATGGGAACATGCTAAGATGACTGGCACGTGCCCAGGTGTTTCTTCTCTGACTACCAGCCGAGAAAATCAAGTCAGGCTGAGACTTTGAGGCGCCCAGAAGAATCAACGGTCACTTTGACAGGAGCACGAAAATGAGCAATGCCATGTGGCTGTGGGTCAAAAATAGGTACCCAAAATCGAACCCTGTAAGTGGAATCGAACCCTGTAAGTGGTAACATGGACTAAAACCTGCGGTCCCCTGGTGGTTTAATTTTGACCCATATCCATGTGATTAGTAGTGCGCTTACACTCGTTTGCGAGATACCGAAGAGAGGAACATGAATTGAGGGTGTCCGCATGCTTCCGCCCCACTATCCCAAACGGGAATCGCGAGAGATTGGCTGCGGACAAAAAGCCCTCGGCCTGAGGGCCCTGACAGCGAAGGGGCTGTGCCTCTTCAAGTTGAGGCAGAGCCATCGCTTCCGGCTCCTTCTTCTTCAAGTCCTGTCCGGGGAAAGTTGACAAAGCTATGCCCCCCCGCCCCCCTCCATTTTCGGACGCTGCCTATGGTGCCTCCTGAAAAAAAAGAGCTGAAGCTTGACGAAGCCGCGCATGGGTTGGAGTTTGGGAAGAGGACCTGGGTTGGGCCACCTTGTTGCATTCACCAAACAACCGTGCCTTTGTCAAAGGGGACCAGCGGTTCAATGTTAAACCAACTTCGCCCGACCCTGTCGGAGACCTTTGGTTGACATCCATCTTCATGGCCATTTATGTCCACCAACCATTTCAAAGGGAATTCACCGCTTAAACATACTTAATTTCAATGGCATCTCTGGCGGCCGAGACAAGGAACCGAACATTCGGTTCAGGGGTGTTGGCACGAATATGGCGCCCTCTTTGGGCGCAAAGATCGCCTCCGGGAATCCACCAGCGCGCAGCGGGGTGCAAAACGGGGGCCCAATCTAACACATTGACGGATTACCCAGCGGCCATTGGAAAAAAAGGACACCCCTGGTAGTTGACTTGTAGGAAAGGGCCTCTGACTTGAGTTACAAAGAACCGCCACGTCAATTTGGCCGACTCCAAGCAGATGTTGCTTCAGTGCCATGTCCCAACAGACCTGGGCACAATACAAAAGCGGCCTTGATACAAGGTGGATATCGCCAAGATATCCATTTGAGCAAAGTCAACAGTCGCAATCATGTTCGGTAGTAAGGGGGATGATATTGGGTCCACTCACCAAGTACCATCAGAACCTGGGCGAGGCGGGTGTCACTCGGGGCACGATAATAAACATTGACCGTGCGTGGGCCATCCACTACAACGGGCCGAAACAATTCCTTGTAGTTGCTTACCTTGACTAGACTGGGATCTACCCCACAACCCCATTCTAATCCGTAAGCCCTCGTAGTGCAAACACGGTTTGTGCTGTGACCACCATAAGCATCAGGCGACAGACGCCTAGGCGTCCATATTGATTTATGTTATATCACGTTTATTTATGGTTATTTAGTTTCTTGTCTTATCTCTTTTATTATTATTAGTAGTAGTATTCGTATTATTATTAATAATATTTTGTTAAACACAAAAACAACTTGGTCCACAGCGATGATGATAACAGGCTCGAGCCAGGAAGCGGCCCGTGGCCCTGATATTTCCTTGCGCAGTGAAAAGAGAAGGTGGTGCCGGACATCTACGACGGACACGAAACCGAAAAACGGTAGCCCTAGGGAAGTACATTTGAACCACCGGAAATGAAATAGAAACAATCCGTTGACACATTGGAAGGCACAATCAAACAACACATCAAGCCTGATCTCATGTTGCCCATGTTGCCCCAACAACATATTTAAAGACTGTGTGCGCAAATTGCTCTGTCGACAGTCGAAAGTCTCGAGGTGCCTCCATGCGGGTGTTCAACTCTTGCACGTATCCTGCCAAAGACGCGAATGGAGGAGAAAGAATCGGACCCCTTCTCATTTCCTTGGGGAACCTTGCCCAGCTGGTTGAATAACGGAACCCTTGATTCCATTTCTAGTGGGTACCGGATGCAACCCCACAAAACATCGTCTTTGGCTCCAAACAGACCGACAGACAGACAAACAAACGGACAAACAGACAAACAGACGGACGGACATACAAACAAACAGCAGACAAACACAAACGAGCAACAAACAAACAAACAGACAAGCATAAAGACAGACAGACAGACGGACAGACGGACGGACGGACAGACAGACAGACAGACAAACAAACAAACCACACAAACAACCACACAACGCTAAACCCACAATTGAAAATCGGAAATATCAAGATTTGAAAACTCGAAACGAACCTAAAAATGGAATCCAGCGGATCAACCCCTTCCCCGGAATGCAGTAAGAGGTTGATTTTGTTCAGGTGGTAAGTGAAACCTAAAACCGCCTGCCTTACCACCTGTACGTTTGCGCTATCAATCCGATCTTGGCGGGGGGGGGGATAAAACTGTCGACTTCCAGCCGGACTTGATTGTGTCGGTTTTTGCGGGTGCCCGTTTTTCGTTGTTTTAAAGGAATACCAACAAGAAAACCACGCAATTTGGACACCTAAAAAAGAGGTGTTCCTCTTAAAGGTTGTGTCTCTTGGAACACTAAATTAGGAGGGTCACCTAAAAGAGACACACCCATTTAGCCGCGCCTTTCAGTTGCTCCTCCTCGCTGCAGGCCTCGCATTCGATGCAAGATCGAGCCGCCGGGGCGCTGCGCGATCGTACCTGACGCAGGCGAAAGCCCATGGGAAGATATGGCTGTGGGTCAAAACCAATGGGATCCCATTTTGGGGTAGGTGCACCACCCATTTAGTCTATTTTTAAAATAGACTAATTTAGTGGGGATTGGGATGTCACTGGGGGAACGGGGTTTTGACCCATGGCCATATGGGAAGCGAGAAAAAAGGATCGCCTCCTACATGGCCGTGGCTCAAAACATGGTACCATAACGGGTTCTTGGCAAGTGGAAACAGAGACTACAGTAAAACCTGAGTCACCCAGCCACAGCCACAGCACATCCACATTGTGTCCATAGCACCAAACACAACTAGCTATTAATTGCAAGGCTTCGCCGCATCAAGAGGCTGCGAAGCCCACCCACTTCCAAATTAACACGTTTCACCTTTTTTGTCCGCGCCCGCAACCCTTGTTTGGCAAGCAGGCCGGACTTGTGGTTCGCGCATTTTGTCTTTTTGCGTCCTTGTGTGTCTTGGTGCGGGAGTGAGTTTGGCGCCAAATGTGTTTGCTTCGTTCAAATTGGCGGCCCTGCTGGGAGGGAGCCTACTGTGGTGTAGCGGTGTGCACCTTGCCTTTAGCAGGATGAAGCTGTTTGAGGAAAGCTGCTTGGGCACATCACCTATGACATCCCCACTGGAGGGGAGAACGGACGGGCCGATAATTACGGGCCCAAAGTCGGTTCTTTTGCTGTGGCAACGTCTAGCCAGCATCACTGCCACGAGCGGGCAAGTGCTTGCGTTGACTATTACAGCTGATGTTAAGGGTGCAGCAGTGTGGCCCTTGCATCGAATCATGTTGCTCCTGTAGGCTGCTCATGGCAGCTCTTCTTGTTGTTGGGTGGCTGATATTTGTGCAATCACATCTGTAGCATGGTGTCAGCTACATTTGTTGGGTCTGTGTCTTGTCATATCCCGGAATACATCTTGCTACCTGCTGGTACCAGCGTACACGAAACCAAACACGACTTTCAATCCCGCATTCGGAATGAACCAACTGATTGCGATGACCGAACGCTGAGTCTATGTCAGCCTGGCCTTGGCAGTGGCAGAGTCCTTGTTGTCATCTTTGACGTCAATAAATGTAGATCGGTACCTTAGCGTCGGAGAGGGGCACCTCCGTCCAACAGACCTGTGCTGAAATGGGGGCCCTTTCGGTAGTTTATTCCTTAGTATTTTCGGGTGAGACAAGCATGCAACCATGCCAAGGCTGCATTATCCAAATGATGCCAACCCTGACCACACCAGGCAACGTGCAGCACATCACAACACACACACAGAGGAGTGGAACATGTTGCAAACTACCTATTCATCAAAACTTACCTAAAAAGGACACCGGCTCCCAAGCAGATTGACATTCAACCCCAGAAGCCCTGGAGATTCGAATTTCTTTTCAAGGAGCCCTATGGGGGGCATCCCCGTAGTGGGGCAACCGGGACAACCACTCTTGAGGAGCAGCGCTCAGAAACTCGAAGATGGGTGGGCCGAGCTGCTGGAGCTCCAACGGCATTGAAAACAGCGGCATCCCTGGAATCGTACTGCCTGGCAAAAGCCCGCGCCAACCCAATCGGTGATACCTGAAA
Source organism: Effrenium voratum (assembly GCA_963377175.1). Taxonomy (NCBI): domain Eukaryota; class Dinophyceae; order Suessiales; family Symbiodiniaceae; genus Effrenium; species Effrenium voratum. The sequence goes on along the minus strand of CAUJNA010003293.1, from coordinate 405,235 downwards.
GGTCATGTATGCATGTATAATATGTGTATGTGTGTGTGTGTGTGCGTGCCTGCAGGCGTGCGTGCGCAGGTAGGTAAGCACGTAGGTAGGTAAGTATGTATGTCTAAGGTATGTAATGCAACGCCATGTACTGTGATGTATGTCTGCGTACGTCTGTATGAAGGTATGTACGTACGTGCTTGCGTACGCAGGTATGCATGCATGCCTGTGCGTGCGCTGGTAATATGAGTGTATGCATGCATGCAGGCATGCATCTGTGCATCTTTCTGTGGGCATCTATGCATCTATGTATGGATGAATGGATGGATGGATGGATGGATGGATGGAGTGCACGAATGCAAACATGTTTGTATATGGGTGTATAATACCGGTGTATATGTATGCATGAACTTGTCTGCATGCCAATAATGTACGCATGAACCTATGAGTGAATGGCATGCATGAAACAACCTATGTATGTATGGGATGACATAATGCAGCCATGAACGAATGAACAAATTAAATGACATAATGAATGACATAATGAATGACATAATGAATCAATGAATGAATGAATGAATGAATGAATGAATGAATGAATGAATGAATGAATGAATGAATGAATGAATGAATGAATGAATGAATGAATGAATGAATGAATGAATGAATGAATGAATGAATGAATGAATCAATGAATGATTCAATCAATGAATGATTGAATAAATTGATGAATGAATGAATGAATGAATGAATGAAGCAATGAACGAATCAATGAATGAATGAATGATTCAATGAATGATTCAATGAATAAATGAATGAATGAATGACTGAATGAATGAATGAATGAATGAATGAATGAATGAATGAATGAATGAATGAATGAATCAATGAATGATTCAATCAATGAATTAATGAATGAATGAATCAATGAATGAATCAATGAATGAATCAATGAATGAATCAATGAATGGTTCAATAATTGGCTGAATGAATTAATGAATGAATGAATCAATGAATGAATGAATGAATGAATGAATCAATCAATGAATGAATGAATAAACCAATGAATGAATGAATGAATGAATGATTCAAAGAATGAATGAATGAATGAATGAATGAATGAATGAATGAATGAATGAATGAATGAATGAATGAATGAATGAATGAATGAATGAATGAATGAATGAATGAATGCATGAATGAATGATTGACTGAATGAATGAATGAATGAATGAATGAGTGAATAAATGAAAGAATGCATGAATGAATGAATGAATGAATGAATGAATGAATGAATGAATGAATGAATGAATGAATGAATGAATGAATGAATGAAATAATGCATGAATGAATGAATGAATGAATGAATGAATGAATGAAAGAATGCATGAATGACTGAATGAACGAATGAATGAATGATTCAATGAATGATTCAATGAATGAATGATTCAATGAATGATTCAATGAATCAACGCATGAATGACTTAATGCATGCGGGTGTATGCACGCATGTATGTATGGATGGAAGCTTGGTGCATTTGTGCATATCCATGCATGATTCCTGCATGCAGGCATGTATCGATACATCTCTACATCTCTACATCGCTACATACCTACTCCCATTGTCCGGGTTAGTGCTTATTTGAGAGGTGTTACTCCAGGGTGCTGTCAAACTGTTTGCACAAAACAAAAACACGTACGTGCACGACGTGCCGGGCGTGCAGCGATACGAGCTTGGACCGCGCGAAAATACTGTAATCAACCATTTGGGTTGATCCCAGGTCCAATTCTGGTTGACATATGCCCATACTGCCAGACTAACCTAGGTCCTCTAGTAGAGAAGATAGAATAAGGGTAACAACTTTTTCCGTAGTCTATTAGTAGGGGTACCCTCCCAAAAACAAGGGTAAAAGGGTACTACTGGGGACCTAGTAACTCTTTTGGGTGTGCAATTCTGGGCAGCTGGATGGCATTTGTGTGTGTCACCAAAACGCAGGGAGGAATCGAACATGCTCCGCGCTGCAGCTTCCAGCAAATAGCTCAAAGCCGAGTCCCTGCTCCCAATCGGGAAAACACCCAATAAGAGGGGGACATGAAGTTTCACGGTAATTAAGTGATTCCATTGCGGTATGTGATCTATGTTTGCTTGATGCTTCCTGCCTCTAGTAGGTCTTGTAAGGTCTTGTGTCTGATGGCGTCTGACCTAGTTGCCTACCAATTGTGGCAAATGGAATCACTGGGACACTAACAAGCGAAGAAAGCCGATGTCGGACACGTTTTCTTGTGTCTCCCGACTTAAAGGAAGTTCATCATGTTGCACCGCAACTCACAAGGCGATGCAAGGCGTGCGTCCTTGTCCGCAATTATGTTGTTGCTTGATTATTCACTACCATAAACATACATCTTGTTTTCCTATCCCCCCCCAAAGATTGGCGGTTTTGTTTGGTAATAGTCGCCTACGAAACTTCACTTCAGTGCACCCAGCAGGGGCACCCAACTCGAATTAATATAGCTGCCTCTTGCAACATGTTTGCCTGAGTCCTTCCCAAATGGGGGAGCCCACACATAGATGTTGCTTTGGTTGGCTTCCGTTGAAACGCCAACCAGAAAGGTGTTTCGAAGTATAGCGAAATATGGATGTGGCTCAAAGTATTAAAGGGCTAGGGTTACCTAGGTTGTAGTCTTTGGCTCCATTTAGCAAGGTGCCATTTGGGTACATTTTATTGAGCCACAGCCAAAAATACAAACTGGCTCCCCCAAGGTGACTGATGTCACTTTGATTCACTCGCAAAAGGGCCATGCCCAACTTGCCCTTTCTTGACTGCAAGGTGCCAACAAAAAAAAAGACCCGGCGTGTGTAAACAAAAGGGACCATTTAATGTTGACCCTATACAAATCAACCCCAGCTTATTAATAGGGGGTGTCCCTGCATTTAGTGGGGAATCACAAACAAACAAACAAACAAGCAAACAAGCAGAACATAACAGAACAGACCAGAACAAAACCATGCAACACCTGCAAACAAAAAAACACACGACAAAAACAAATACACACTAGCCCAAACGCAACGAAACAAATCTAAGCAAGACAAACCAAACTACCCAAACAAAGACAGCAAACACGACAAAGCAACACCAAACAAAAACAAAACAAAACCGTCAAACAAACAAAACAAACCACTACAAACACAAACAAAACACAACAACACAAACCCAAGCAAGCAAAACAAACAAACATAAGGCCAAACATACAAACAATCACACAAACATACAAACACACAAACAAACAAAGAACTACCAGGCAAACAAACAACACACAGCCAAGCTTTGAAACCGCCCTGCGATCGCCCGCACATCTGGGACCTTCAGCAGAAATCCAAAGCTTAGGTCTACTTCCAAGCGGTAGAAGACGAGCCAAAACACCGCGCTGCGGGGTGCGCGCATGGGATTCCCTGCAACGGACGCGGATTGCTCTGGACTTGGGACGATCGCGTAACCAGGTGTCTCCCTGGGTTGATAACTTCCGTGGATTTCGGGTCAGTCTAACCCAGGCAAGACTCCGGTGAATTCGAATTCCAGATGAATCAGGGCCCTGCTTGTTGTGTCTTACCCTGGCCACTTAGCTTGCATCGAGTCACCACTGGTGTGCTCAACTTTGCCTATCAGGAACCTGAATCTGCTACATGATAAGGATAAACCACGAAATTGTGGCATTAACAGCCTAAGATGTGTTGGTTAAACGGCTTTCAGGTGCTGGCTCATTTCTTTATGATGGGCTGCTTAATCCTGACGAGATCGCCGAAGAAGGCCCCCAACAGCATGATCACAAAGAAGGGCAGCGGCCTACCGAAAGTCGACAGCTCGGTGATGTGCGATATGCTAATCCCGTGGTTCATGATCGCATCAGGAAGCGTTTCAGTCAGTTGCCGAGGGACTGAAGCGTAACCACCACTTCTACCATGGATATACTAAGCATATTGCATAGTCCCCTGCAGAGATCACGTGCCGTGGCATCTTGCGAACATGGAACACCGATGTTCAGCATGGCCTGTTTCAAAATCCCCCTTCACTGACGGCCACTTCTCCGCCCGGCAAAACTTGCCGTGGATCCGACACCCAAGAAGCGACAACTGCTTGGGGTATGAACACCAAAAGGCCAAACTTTGGCCTGTTCGTGCTCCGAAAAGCAGCTCTGGCCTGGAAGAAACTCCTTGATTCTCAAAAGCTTGGGTATGTGTCAAGATAGGGGGAGTTTCGAAATAAGTTGTTCCTTTGGGTGGCCTTTAAACCCCACATGGACCCTATGGTACCCTCCAAGAAACGCACCCATGAGGCAACTTCTGACCTTTGCGGGCTCCTCCGGGTCCGATCGTCGCAGCCCATGCTGGTGATGAGGTCGCTGGCAAAAGTCAAAGGGCCTCGCGCAAAGGCGGGACGAATGGGCCAAGCAAATAAAGCCTACCTGGAGTCTCCGTGGCCCTTTAAAGATGGGGTGGTGACCCCATTATTTTGGGTAATGACCTCATTATTTTGGGTAATGACCCTATGTTTAAGGAGTCATGGAGACTCCAGGTACATTGAAGTAAGCAGCTCCCCACCGGCAAGTTAGGTCAACAAGGTCCAGTCTGGAGGCACCGGATTCCGACAAAACTCCAAAGTGATTGCTAGCCGACCTGCGGGGCTTCTGCAAAACCAGTTTCTTGGGGTAGAGTCCGCCAGGCTCCCCCAGTTCCATCGTGCTCTCTAAACTCAGGCCCAAGAGAAGCATCAAACCTCTTTCACGACGGCTTTCGCGGGGTCTCGGCATGCAATGTTTCTCGAGAGGTTTTGAGGCATGGCTTTCCCGCACTGAGAAATGGACTGGACTTCAAGTTTGTGCTTCGCGGTGACACGAAAACTGCATTTTGTGTGACAGGTGACTATTGCTGTTTGCTGTTTAGGTTGCCAGTGGGAGCATGTTCTGAAGATAGCGTGGTGAAGATGGCCCGGAACTTGAAAGCTCACAGCCGAGGTCTCTGAAGACCTATATGCGCTGAAAGCTTGCAAACATTGAACCAAGGAAACATCTCCCAGACCCTGAATGGCCATGGGGAAGAAAGGCCGTGGCTTGTTGTGGTCGTTGATTTGAAGGGAACCCCACACCAAGAAAAGGGAAACAGGGCACCACTGGGTGTCCGAGCTTAGATCCAAACAGGACCCGAGCGAGGTTCCCATATCTTAAACGTCGGCCAAGTAGATGCGGCAGGTTTTGGAGCGGCCTTCCAGCTCTGCAAAGACACAAAGACCGCTCGTATTTAAGATGAGGGCCATGTGACAAATGTGCCTCTCAACTCGGAAACCTCCTCCCTAAATTGCGAACTTCTGGTGTCCCTTTGCCCAAAAAATGGGCAGCCTCACAGAAAACAACCCACTGCTTTAAAGAATGGTGCGCCATGCCCCGTTCCAAGGCCCTTGGCGCCTTCCGAAGGCCCTTCATCCACGGGCTCCTGAGCCCCAAAGTCGCTCGGCTTGGGCGCTGGAGCGACGGGGGTAGCGGGCAACCAGGTGGTTCCTTGCGACGGAAAGAATGTTCGAAGGCTTGCGAAGTGTTCGAGGGCCTTGCGCCCTAGCATGCTGATCAGATTCCGGGCGGGAATCAAAGTGCTCTGCTTCTGCTTGGCCGGAAACTTGTGCGAAGGCACTAAGTTGCAACCCCTTCTTTCCACCCGCGACTTGTGGCGCCGCCCAGTTCGGCCAACTTTGGCATGGAGAAACCTGAACTTGGGGAACCGGACTTCGACACCTTTCCAGTGAGCCCTTCGTCTGTGGTTTCCACAGCCAACTGGGGAGGTGCTCCCCAACCGCCAAAACCACCAACACAAACATACACAAACCACCAAATTAAATGGAGGTGATTGCAAAAGCTGTCCTTTGTTCTGTGCCAGAACAACTTGTAACCAAGCAAATGGGCCTTGCACCACGCCTTGCACAACACTCGCTCCAGTTGTTTGGTATCAAGTCGCAAACTCCCTGCTGGATTTTGTTTAGGTCCCCCAAAAGGGTCAACAGTTTGCCGAATGTTGGCGCGGTTGGTCAAAAACACATTGTCGTTCTCGTCTGTTCAATGTTGCATAGTATCGAGGGCACCCTGAAACGGCTGCTATTTGCAAAAGGAACACCATGCCTTAAGCCTAAGCGCAGGTCTACGCGACGCACCCATCGTAGGTCTCACCTGTAAAGAGCGTGGCCACTTGAAGGTGACGGGCCAGAAACATTGTTGGATCTGAGGCAAAACGAAAACCCCTAGCTTGAAGTCATTTGCCTCTAGTTTTGTTTACTACTTGGGGAATGGATACCGGATACCTTCACAAAACATACTCACCTGTGCATCAACCCGATCGCCCGAAGCCGCCAGTCCCTCGGAGGCGCTCCTGCTTTGGAAGCGGCATGAACTGCCTGCGCCGCTGGAGGGGCGCACGATTTGAAGCGGACGCCTCCAGGGTTTGGATTCATTCGCTGAACACAACACTCGAAAGGGTGTTCGGCAACTTGGAGATTGAGGTAATCCCGAATCCCTGAATCCTAATTGGCCATGGGTCATAAACTATGCCTCCATGTTGGGGCAGATGAACACCCATGTACCACCTATTTTGATGTTCACCAGGGGTACCGAGGGGTTTTGACCCACAGCCAAGTCAGAATCTCAAGACTCCAGACCCCCTTTGGTAACCAACCCAAGGACTGTCGGGGTGCTGCAGCCAACAAAAATCCCGCGCCTCCACGCAGACCCTCGATTTGCTCGTTCAAAAACACACCCATGAACGAGGTCTCTTAAGAAGAACGGAATCCCCACTAGAGAGGCAACCCTTTCATGATAAGTGCGGGGGGGAGTTACTAATCAGGGAGCAACATTGGTGTGCTCGAACAAGTTTGTAATTCTCTCTATATCAATCAACACACAACTATGTCCAGTTGGGTGGGGAATGAACTATCCTCCGCACTCACAAGCACAACCAGGGCAGGCACACCACTCATGGCCCCGAATTCTCATCAGTCGTGGCTTGTCCGATCTTGAAGAACTTGAAAGAACCTCCAACAAATGCCTTATCCCATTGGGTAGCGGGTTCAAAGCGGCTTATTTCCACCCCAAACTGTATTTTCCCCGCTGGCTTCCTGTAAACACGCTAGCACCAAACAGGGTGAGATTCACAACACAAACCCATTTCGTGAAAGCTGGTTCTTGAGTTAGGGGAACCAGCTCGATCCTCGCACAAGGTGCACGGTGCAAAACCCGCCCCTGCCTCAGCAAGCTGTCGTAGTCGTTTGCTTTCCCTCCGGGCCAGTGGCGTGATTCAGCCAAATCATACATGCGAGCCTTGATAGGGAACAACTTGCGACACATCTCTCAAAGTGATTCCATTTACCACGGCTACCCCGGTTACGACATTTATTTTGTCTACCCCCTGTTTGGCACTATGCCAACTATATTTGTGTACCCCCTGTTTGGCACTATGCCAACTATATTTGTCTACCCCCTGTTTGGCACTATGCCAACTATGCCCTGGGCTTGCTTATGTCACTGGGAGGGGGGTCGGGCTTATTATGTTTTAGATTGCTGCGGGTTTATTACAGGCTGCCCCGCTTCCGCCCAAAGGGCAAAGCAAGCCGCACTTTTCGAAAAAGACATTTCCATCCCCCCAAAAAAAGCCCGGAAAGAATCGGAAAGACATCCATCCCCCCAAAAAGCCCGGAAAACGGTTCAAATGTGTGTCTCTTTGAAGACCCAAGGGGTTCGTTCATCTTTCTAACTGAACGTGTCTGGGCTTTTCAAGGTGCCATCCAAGAAGACGGTTTTTCCGGGTGGTGTCACCCTCAAACACAAAGGGCGTCCCTAGAAAGTTGACTGGCAACAAAGGGGAGCTGCAAACAGTGTTTTCTCTTTCTGGTCCTGGTGGTTTGCTCTGTTTGAATACCATGGTACAAGACCCCAGGCTTGTCGGGTCATTCATGCATGGACAAATAGATGGATCCCACTGAGTGCAACAATGAACCAAACTGTTGGCAGGTTTACCAGTCAAAAAATCCGGCAAAACAGAAAGGCAGCTACCGAAAGTGGAAACACCATTCAACATCTTTCAAGTTGAATTTGGTTACTCCAAACCAAAACGAACACCACAAAGTGGGAAAATAAATTGGACATTTCATAGTTTTGGTGTGTCTTTCTTTGGGGGACTTTCCAAAATGGTTCGGTCTTCCCTTTGGTTTCCTTGTAAAAACCAACAAAAAGGGTACCAAACCCAAAAAAACACATTTTCCCCGATTTTGGTGTGACCACGAGATCGCCTCGCGCCAGCGAGGCGATCTGCTCCCACTCGGGAGAGGTCCGCGTCACCAGGGGCGCAATCCTCGGAGACCCGCCGAAGAATTTCTGGAAGGACCATGAGGCAGTTAGATTCGGTTGCGGTTTGGCCCAGGTAAGGAGGTTCCCTTGTTTCCCGAACTCATTCAAGTAAAGATGGTTTCCCTCACACGTTCTCCACAGACCCTGGTAAATCAGCCAACCACAAAACCCCGGGAAATTCCAATAACCTTGAAGGGAAAACTACGGTAAGGGCAGAGATGGTTGGACTGGGGGCTGTGGGGAAAAATGAAAGCACGACGCATGTTGTGGCTCGTTTCTGAATGTGGGGAGAATTTAACCTAAACCAACCCTAAACCCACCATAATCCAGCCCTTAACCCTAAACCCTAGACCCAACCATAAACCCACCCGGAGTACGGCGCATGTGTTCGGAACAGAGCCACAACTAGTGTTCGATATGCCAACTCGGCCCCACCCATTCAAAGGGCTAGCGGCTAGAGGCACACTTACAAGTTTTGTGTGTCTCGATATGCACTAAAACATATTCAGCCATATACGTTGGTAAGCAACCGCTGTTTTCTGATTATGTGGCCAGTGTTGGCTATGAAGGGTTCGTTTCTTGAAGCATATGCTTGGATAGTAAATTATTGCCGTCTACATCCGGTTTTTAGATGGAAGGGGAATCAGTTTCTTTAAAAAAAACTGGGTGGGGCAAAATGTCTTTCAAGTTCGAGCAAACTTTACAGGGCTTTCCCCCTCTAAGATTGAAGATTGCAAACAAGTTGCTCAGAGATTCTTCAATATTGGCTATCCCCCAAAGCCCAATACTTGATGTGCTTCTTCTTGGATTTACGATTAAAGGTTTAATATGTCACAAACACGTTTTCAGAGGTGGTCCAATCCTGGCCAGCCCTTAACAACCGTTCAAGTTGCTTGAAATTGGTCCTGGATCGAATATTGACAAGTGAAAGTATCTGAAAAGTGTTCCATGGAATCGTCAATATTTACGCTTTACTGGGGAACACGATGTTCAGCTTTCAAGCTTTCAGACTTTAAAGTTCAGTCTTAGATCCAGGAAAAAACAACTTTCACGTGCTTTATTGTACAACTGCAAAGTGTTTTGGCGATCAAGGATCGTCTTGTGCGATTCGGGAAGTGCCGAAGTTTGGGCTCCCGTCGAGGGTGCCAAGGCTCCGATTCATGCTGGTCGAAACACTTCTTTGCCATTGGCTTGGCTCACTTCCTGCTTGAAGATTGACATGAAATTAGATATGGAGCTCGAACTTGTTGAACTTGAATATAATTGCAACGTCAAGTATCGAGTTCAATATGATTCCAATGATGCTTGTGCAAATGCGTCGCTTTAGTAGTGCTGTAGTGCTTGATTGGAATGTGAATCGACTTATATAATTACTGACAATCTGTGAAATGGCTTAAGCTTAAAACAGCAACTCCTTGCCAAAGTTGAAGATCGGCATTGCATTAGCTTCTTGATCAAGTCAAATTTGATAAGCACCAAATATATAACCTAGATAAACAAATCTTTCCAAATTTGGGTGTTGCATAGTTGATTAGACATAAAACAACATAATCAAGGGAACTGTAGCACTTGTGCATAATTGAATTGGAGTTCAAATTGAAATAGACAATTCAATAGACATGTTCTTTGTCCCAAATTTGATTTGGCATGGACATTGAACTGGGTGTCAATTTCAAACAATAATTTAAGTATGCACTCGTCTCAAAAGTTGATGTTAAACTTGATCTAGTTTTTTCAGCTTTCGTAGAATCATCAAAGCTAAGTACTCGTTTGACATTCATCTGGACCTACATTCACAAAGTATACGTTCATCTGTGTTTCTCCTGAGTTTGAATCGAAGTCGATGGTCTGGAGTATTTACTGTGAGACTGACCAACCGCGGGTTCTTTTGGCGCAGGTACACATGAACACTTTCAGGAGATCAGTTATGCCCACAGATGTGTCTTAGAGGTGCCGAGTGAGCTTGCAAAAACCGGGGCGGAACCGGAACCATTTTGAGCGGGATTTCGCGTCTGAGGCCGTGGCACCCAGGTGGGGCCCACACCGAAGTAGCCCAGCAGGCCCTCAGTCCCGACACCGAAAGGGAAACACCCTGGGTGCCAAATATACATATATACAAATATATGTATATATATATATGTATACATATATATATATATGTCGAATTTGGAACTGGCTGAATCCTCACTGTTGCCGCAAACCACCCAACCCCCGCAAAGCAACCCCCCCAAACCCCCCACGAAACCCCGGCCAACCACCCCCCCCTCCAACCCCAGCCCCCTCCAAACCCCCAGGAGCCCCCCAAACCCCTCAAACCCTCAAACGTCAGCTGTGAAGCGCACGCCGGCCAAGAAGCCCATGAGGATGAACCTTAGCTACGGCAAGGGCCGTCGCAAGATCGATTGGGAGACCAGGTTCAACCACAGGGGGCGTTCATGCCCCTCCAACAATTGAACCTGCTGGATCCCCCACTTGATTTCCCAGCTTGTCCAAACACTCTTCAAAACAATGTTCTTTCTCAAAGAACGAAGATAGCAGAGATGCGCCCAAACGCAACACGCGACGACGGAAAAACGCACGAATCCACCGACCACAATCTTCAGAACTCACATCTCATTTACTGCGAAGAGGCCGGAGACCTCTTCCTTTCCTACCTAATCCACAGACCCTCGCCAAACATCACCAAACATCACCAAACAGCGAGCCCGTCCTCGGCAGCTTCTCGAAGGGAGTACTGGTGTACAGCAGCTCCAGCCTGTTCGTGAGGGGAAAAAAAAAACGGGCCTGGGCTTTGGTGTCCCAAGCTGGAAAGGGTATCCTCACAAAGACACACACCGAAATGAGATGGCACTGATGTGCTTCTTTCCAAACTGAGAGTGGAATATCATGGTTTCCAAAAAGTAGAACTGGACAAAGCTTCTGCAAAACAAGTGCTTCCACTACCCTTCGCGCTTGCGCCCCCTTGCCATGGAACCCCAAATGGGTGCCGCCAAAAGGAGATTCCTCACCTCCGTAGAACCAAACTGAGCAAAACCGAGGGAATCCAAGGTCCACCAAACTCGAAAGTTGAGGGCATTGGACTGATCCATGGCCTCGCGGCCCGTGACCATCTGCTGGGAAGGCGAAGCCTCGCTATGTTTCTCTCAGAAAATATCTAACCGCAACCTGAAAGGCCATGAACTAACCTGCACCTGGACATGGCCCACAACTGGCAAATGTGTGTTCTTGCTGGGGCTGAAAAGCTTTGGCAGAACATTTCTATGGATCTCAATATCCGTGCAATGGTGGTTCAACACCTTCAGGGCGCATGTACTTGACCGGAGCGCCGATGCGCTGACTGCCGTGATTCCTTGATGGGAGAAATGGCGCTTGCAATGAACTTCATAAGCAAACCAGAGGAGCGCAAACTCACCGAAAGTGCTTGCAAACCGAGCTTGAAATCTGGCAACTTGTGGCCCACGCGGTGCAGCGGACGCCGAACCATCGCAGGTCGATCCCTGAATTTGGCTGAGCAGCCCATAACATTCCCTACCTCTGCTTCTTCCTCCAGTTCGAAAGAAAATGTTTGAGTCTGGTCCATGGTAGAAAACTTAGAAAAGAGGACTCCCTCTCATAGGAACTCCCGCAGCTTCCCCCAAGTCCAACCAATCCACCCCCCCCATTTCGCGAGCCTTGCCACATCCTCCTGTGTCCGCGGCAGATTGCCAGGACCCCATTGGGGTCCTGCAGAACCGACGGCTGGGAATCCGAAGTTCTGCCTGGTTGATCTGCGGCGGCTGCCCCTCAGTATGTTGAGTTTGAGCCACGTCCTCCACTTGACGAAAGATGACTGTGAATATTGATCATTGCACAAGTCGTTCCACAAACCCAAGCATGTTGCAGACAAAGGCCCCTCTGCCCGCCTGCCCATTTCCCTGACCTAGTTTCATGCAACATGAGTAGTCCATACCCTCAGACGCCACCCAAATCACAGCCACTTTAGTGGATGACAATTCTGGAAAGATGGCACAAAGATGCTGACAAGGAGAAACAGAATTGCATGCGTCCCCCGAGAAGGAAAACCAAAACAAAGCAGTTTTCCACCCAACCATGGCTTGGCGAGTCATTGCGATTTCGGAGCTAGCAAAAACCCGCTCCTACCATGGCGGGTGCCACGTGCTTCACGCGGCCGGCGTCATCGACGACCTCAAAATTGGAGGCAACTCTGAGCAAAATGCGGCAAGTCCTGCACGTTACCCTCTCAACAATGTGGTTTGAAGGGAAACCAACGGACCCAGGGAGAAATTCAAAAATAAAAATGTAACCACAATGAGAAAGAAGTCAAGACCGCAGGTGTAAGGGGTATAGACCACAGGAAATTCTAGACACACCCAAAAAAGTGTGCTTGATTTATGGCCCATGCTTAGTCAACATTGCAAAGTAAAATAAATTGAAAATAGATCCGCAAACTTGTGTGAGGACCCATCATCTGCACAAAAGGGACTTCAGTCATTGCCCTTAAGTGCAGTTGCGGAACTATCTTCAGGCCATTTGGTATGCTACATGGGTTTCGGATTCTGATCTTCTTTTCCCTTTTGTGGAGGGCACTTCTTGAGAAACCATCTCACAAAACTGACGCAATCACCGGACAACACAAACCCATGGCCTCCCTCTCCAGTGGTTCCAGCGACCACTCCCAGTAAGTAACTAGACAATGTTGCTATGTGTATCAGTTTCCATTTGCACCTGGTTTTTGTCTGCTGCTTTCCTGCCCGACAACCCAAATCATGAGGCACAATTCGAATCGATCTATTTCCTACATGCCTTGAGTATTGCCAATAGATATCCGGCTGTTGCAACAAATAGAAGAAACATGAGGGAACTACAAAAATCGCACACGAACTCGGGCAACGGATTCGATTGGTGTCCCTGACATCGATCGAATTTAACCGGGGCATCCATCACTGGCTCTGGGGCAGCGGCTACTGAGCTCACACCCTCCTGGAGCTCCTGTGCCCGCCGGCGGCAGCTCATAAGGCTCAACCACAAAGGGCCCCAGCTCATAAGGCTCATAAGGCTCATAAGGATCTGCGAAAGGGTTTGAAACAGAGTTTCGGGATGGATAAAACAGGCCCTAACCCACCAACAAGAAGAGACCACCTTATCCCCCCGGTCCCAAGGGCAAAGCAGTTGCCCCCGGCCGGCACTAACACGAACCAAAAGGGGTGCCTCGTTGTGACAAGAAGGAACCAAGCAGAAGCGCAGCACAGCGCAAAGCAGGCAAGCAAACCAGCAGCAAGCAGCACCAAGCGAGCAAAGCGAGCAATAGCAGCGCACCCCAAACAATAGCCCGACCCACCTCCAGGAGAAAGAACACCGCCCCAGACACGACGGCCGCGATGCCACGCGGCCGGCGTGCGGATGCGCCGCGGACTTTTCCCGACGAAATGGCGGACGATGTTTGCCGGATGTAAAAGCTTGAGCCAATACCGCGTTGGGTAATGGCGTACTACAAACTGCTATGATAAAAGTACATGCCCCCAAAAACACCCCCCTCGCCTGTACAAAGAGAAGGAGTGAATTTGGAAGGGCGCATTGGCCATGTTGAAGTTGAAATGCAACAAACAAGACAAACAAAGCCGATTAGGCTACCAGGGTTCGCGACCCCATACCCGGGCTCGCATTGAAGCCCGGATCCCGCCACCACCCCGAATTACGGGTATGGGGCGGATTCTCGCCGGTAGCCAAATCAAACAAGAGAAAGCAACAAAGAAAAGAACAAAGGATCAACTTCTGAATGGCCGGCATGAAGCCAAAGAATTGTCATTTGCATTGCAACCACATTGAATCATTTGATTCAAGTGGATTTAATTTTTAATTATTAGATTAGGCGCATTGGCCAGTCGGTTGAAACATGGTGCATAGACCAATGAGCCTTGGTTATAAATTAGCACCGTCTAGGCGCGCGATCATTCGAGGACAATCGCCACGGACACCACCAGACACATAGACAGACTTCGGGTATTACCGATGTCGTCCGCCACCGCGCCGTCCCTTCCCCTTGCTGACATTCCAGTCCCCAGGGGGAGGAGGCACTGTCTCGGCCAACTCGTCACCGTCACCCCATGTAGGGGTATGCGGCGAGCTCGGATTCTCGAACTCGCGGGGATCACCCTGCATATGCGGCTGCCAACCCTGCGGCATTGCGCCAGGCCACATTTGTGGCATCATGCCAGCCATGGGCTGTTGCATGTATCCTCCCATTGGGAAAGTGGGATACATCGGGTAAGGGGCAGCCTGTGCACCCTTGTATCCCGACCCGCGAGCATCAGGCTGATACCCGCCAGTGGGAGTTCTCGATCTGGCGGATCCGCCGCGACCGAACTGCCCTTGTTGGTAGCCGTATTGGCCACCCTTGCCTTTGTACTGATCACCCTTGTGACCCTTTCCTGGAAACTGGTCACCCTTGTGACCTCCACCCTTGGGCCAGGATTGCGCAGGGGCCTTGCCCTTTTGCTGATCCCCCTTTGACCTGGATTCAGGTCGCGGGGTCGCAGACCGATGATCTCCCCTGGGAGTGGCTGCCCGCCTGTGGTGCTTCCCAGTCGGCGGGTCAGCAAAAACAAGCGATCCGCGGTCTAGGTCCGAGTAGGACACCACCGGCAGCGGTGCGGGGCATCCGTGATCCTCACCCCGGCACCTTGATGAGCACCATCACCAGCAGCAGCAGCGGTGCAGGAGGATGCAGATCACCAGCGGCCATAGACGCCGCCGAGAGTGACTGCCTTGCTGTGGCGACGCACACCTGACAGGTAATCGCAGCTTGCGCGAATAGCGCACAGCTACGCATGCAGTTGAATTCTGAAATGACGAATAGCCCAGACAACGAAATACGACAAGGAGCATAGTCCATCTTGCAAATTCCGAAATGAAAACATGCGCGCGTTGGCGCAGCCATGCAAAATGGCGCATTGGCCGTCCCGCTGTGCAGCGGGGACCATGTCAACCTTGTTGTCTTCGACATAAATGTATGCCTCAGCATACTCAATCGGGGCCGTGATGGATCCACCACTGGCCCGCAGAGAGTCGATACTCAAATCAAGAACAGTGGAGGCATCAAAACTTGGGTCCTCACTATTGAAGTCCGCGAGGCGTCGCTCAGCCTGCACCAATGACATTATGATGTCCGCGCGTGAGGCGCCTAGGCCATACAGCGGAACCAAATAGCCGTCCTCAATTCCGATGCGGTAGGCATCGTAAATATGCACAGAGAGGTAAAGGGCAAATGCTGAATTTAGACTGCCCTTTCTCGTCATATGACGACCCCATTGCGCCGCCTGTTGCGGGTGCTCGATCAAATATGTCATGACAGACATATTGTCGGGAATTGGGACGCCAGTATTGCTCTCCTCGATGAGCAGCTGTTTCGCTACCCACCGCTCGAGAGCCTCATCACTCGCACGCACACAAGCGTGAGTGTCCTTTGAGGTGACCTTTGCAACCTCCTGAAACGCAACTTGCACGATATCCGCATTGGGATTGTGCACAAGGTGCGGCGCACAGCGCAAACCGGAGATCATACAGCTGACCACCTCGCGGATCGGGTTTACCGACGCCATGAGAGGAGCCCACACGTCAGTCTCCCCTTCATACCAGCTGCTGGCACGGACTGCCTTGAGTCCGTCCAACCAGACTGGCTGCCCTCTCCTAACTTGGGAGCGGATGGTGCCTGGCACCCACTCTCGATAGAAAATCGGCAAATGGCAACCATTGCATAGAATGGTGCCATACATATTCAAATGCGCGCACCGAGGGCACCAGTAGTCATGCATGGGAGCTTTGTCCCATGAAAATGAAACCCCTCTCCGCGCTCCCTGGACATTCACCCCTCGAACCGCCCAGGGACGGATGTATATCACATCCCCTTCCTGGTGCAGATAGCATGCGCGCCAGAAGGGCGCATGTATCTCCTCTCGCACAGCAATCAAACCGCGTCGGGTTTTATAGATGCCGGCGGCTTCCTCGATGGCCATCCACTTCAGGTCAACGGCCACAACGACATGGCGCTTGTCCATGTATTTGACGCGGTCGTCAACATAAAATTCGCCCTCATTATTGGGGCTTGGCAACTTGAGGAGAGGCACCTTTGCGCCCTCCAACCCAATCGTGATCTCCCCCCTGCAGACCTGCTCAGGTCGCATGGGGAAAACTGTGATGGCGAATTTGCCGGGCCTCCGGATGCACCTCGTTTTGAGGGCGGACCGATACTCGGCCATCGTCAGCAGCACGTATCCCGTATAAGGGACCTCCGCTGCTCCCATCGGCCTAAGCAAAGGCCCCATAGGCGTTCGGTCACGCAGTGCCCAACGCTTAAAAACTTTGAACGGCACGTCCCTCCCGATTAGGGTGGAACGCGCAAAAAGCACCTCATTCGGGCGCACAGTCGTGCCATCTCCCCTCCAGACTGTCCGTATTAGGAGCTCGACTGGAGGGTACGCTGGGTTCTCCTTCGCAAGAGAACCCGCCCAGGTCGCCACCTCGACGCTCGTGCACTTATGGATCCCGTATAGGGCCTCAAAAAGCGTTGAGATTAGAGTCATTGACATCCAACCTCCCAGAATGTCTGGAACCGTCCCACACAAGAAGGGAGCCGGCTCGCCGGGCTTCACGTTCAACCGCGTTGGGTCAGCGTTGCCCGACAAAATTTCTAGCAGCATTTGCGACTCTCTGGAGCTTCGTCCAATCATCGCCGACACATCCTTAATTTCGGGAAAAAAATGGAAGATGTCGTTACCGGCAGGACAGGCGATTCTGCCTGCTGTCCCGCTCTGTGCATCAAACACAACCTCTTCACCCTCGTATGTGAGGTTGTAGGTGCTCGCAATCGGGCACACATCGGGCTTTGCCATCAGTGCCTCCTCTAGCGATGCACCAGCAGGGAGGACGCCCTGAACGTGCGCTTTGGTACCTATGGGACCAGTCCCCGCCGACATAAGCCGATAATTTTCGGCACGAAAGTACGGAAAAAGGTTCTTCATCCTCTCAATTTCCTCTTCAGTGGTACGCCACGCCTTTGCCTCATAGTAAGGCGGCTCCTGCTTCGAGGGCACTAGGTCGCGGTCGCCCATTGATGAGAACTTGTCCACATATGGGCCCATCCCATCATCATCTACGTGACTCTCGTGATCCTCATCCGAGACGTACTCCCTGGGCGGCTCGCCCAGAGCGTCCAGATCGACCTTACCAAGGTCAACCAACGCCGGAGAATCCAGGATTCTCTGGATCCTCATGAGCTCGTTTCTGAACTGCTCAAAGCCTCCGGCCTTCTCAGTTACGGAGGTCGGCATTACGCCCTCCCACGATTCCGGAAACATGCACACATTCGTAGGGGAATACTCGTCATCGGAAATATCCCGATCACGCTCCCGTACATCGCTGATCAGTGTCACATCCAACAAGCCGCTTAGGGCCTCAGGACGCGACGCTTTCGCCGGATGCGGCTTTGCGCTCTTTGACACTACAGCAGCCTCTTTGGCCGCTCTGTTCTTCTTCTCATCGCCCTTACTCCCCTCTTTATCCACATCCATTGCGGACTGCTGTGCACTCCCCCCCGCCCCGCCCATTGGCGGTTCAGAAGATTGGGCAGGGGATTCCTTTGTGCGGGCTTTGCCGAAATAATGCCCTGGGATCTGCACGCTCCCAGTGGAGCCACCGCCAGTCTCTCTTGGACGCTTGGCGGTGTGAGCCGACCCAGTATGTACAGCAGGAGCCGATCGCCTAGGAAGGCCCTTACTGACCGACAGAGATGGAGGAGGTGGCTTCACCTTGGGAGCCGGCTCCGCCTTGGGCGCCGGTTCCGGGTCAATTACGCAGGACCTGAGGTCGAAACTTTCCGACCTCAAAAGGCCCGCGCAATAGGAACGGAAGACGTCCTCAACCTCCCGAGCAAGGAACTCGGGATGGTCCTCCTCCCTCGGAGGAGTTCTCCAGTCGTCATATCCATCGAGCAGATTCCTGCCCACGATTTCATTGAATCGATACGTGCCCAAACCGGCATAGCGGTTGGTAGCCCGAAGAACATTACAAAATCTTTCAACCTTTTCGGTCGCCGCAATGGCCGCAGCCATCTGAGGGTGAATATACCCAGTTTCAGTCATGCATCCTGCGGCTTCGCGCAAGCATGACCTCGCACGCCACAGATTCGCGGCGGCCTTGTAAAAGTCGCAGTATTCAACGTTCCACGTTGCGTCCTGCGCGCTGAGCTCATCATCTCCGCTTTGGGAGTCAGGCAGAGTGAGCCCCAAACGGATCTCCCGACCGCGGAATACGTCGGCGGAGATCTGGTTCGAATTCGGCTGATCCTCCAGCGGAGGACGGGGAACATACTGTTTCCCTGGGCCGACACATGACTCATTTGCCGCTTCCCTGTTTGGATGCTCCCTTTCGGTTTGCATCTGGTTAAACCGTGCGACAAGGTCCGACCGGGGGCCAAACGACAATGGCCCAAGATTATCCTCAGCCCAATCAGCAAGCGCTTTGGCTCCTGCGTGATGAATGTCATCGGCATTCATCGTGTCAGACAGAATGGCCTTTGACAGGAAATCCCAGTCGTATTCGCCGAAACGACGATCAGTTGCTGAAGCATTGTCCAGCAGCTGGAAAAACTCATCCTCTGATAGCCCTTGCCACAGAGTAAGAGCGAGGGCATCCTCGATAGAGTTAGCCTGATTAGGGTAAAGAAGGCGCCTTGGCCAGGCCCCGTTCCTCCACGCCGCCAATGCGGGCGGGTAACCGGCCCTTCGGAACAGGAAATGCACAACGATGCAAGCATCCGCACTTTCAGCGGGCGCATAATACTCCGACTCCGGGCCAGATTCATGGCCCCCGGGTTCAGATGGATCATCGTCGCCATCAGGCGGATTGGGTCCACCACCTCCACCAGTCCCGCTCCCATCCATAGGATCGTCGCGGCCCGGTAGCTCATCGGCAGAAAAAGGTAGGGGAATCTCCCTCCGCCCCATTGCCGTTCCCATCATTGCCGCCATCCACAGCGCCTTGGCTGGGTGAAGCCCCTTTGGCCCCACCTGCATCCGCAGGTGCGGGCTGTGCGTCCTGACCAGCGGGCCTGGATGCTTCGGGATGAGAAGCCATCCCCATCGACGCATCGGTCGACAGGGACGGGGTGCTGTCCTCTGGCTGAGGATTATCCCCACCAGCGACATCTGGAACGCTGCCCCCACTCTTAGGTGACGGCTCTGTCTGGCTAGGCTTCGCCGGCTCAGACAGGCTAGCCGGGGGGCTTTTGACTGCCTTCCGCGGCGGAACCTCGGGCCGAGGGTGCGTGATCTCAATATTCGCGGGAGCGCATCCCCCCGAACCCCCATCGTTCGGTGCGTCAGCACCTGCCGCTTTAGGCACGGGTGCGCCCGTGACCTCAGGTGCTTTGACCTCGGGTCCTTTGGCACAAGGAGCGGCACACTTTGGCGGAGGGCCAGCGGCCGAAGATGGGCATGGCACAGATCCTCCCACCTTAGGTGGCACACAGCTGGGACTCCTTGTGGCCCCACCTCTCCATCTGTTAGCGGCTTCGCGCTTGGACAGGGATGGAAAATCATCGGTGTACGCATCCTTGGGAAGCTCGGGAGGATCAGGCTTAACCTTCAACAATTGCTTCCCGGTGGCAGGCTTCAAATCGATTCTGTGGCCGCCAGTCTTAGACGGGCCACCAGTCGTAGTCGGGCTATACCCGCACGCCTGCGCTGGCTTTGCAGGTATCGTTCCTCTCTGATTGCCACAAACTGCCGGCGAGAGACCGCGACTTGCGGCCGACTGGCCGAAATCGGCCATTGCTTGGCCCAGCCTCTGCCTGCCCGTTGCGGGCGGCGTCGAGGACCGGACGCGCTGAGCCATTGTCTGTGGCCCTTTACCCGCGTTGGGGCGAGGCGCAGACTGCTGTTCAGAAGTCCTTGCACTGGCCGCGGCAGGCGCATCGGCCGATGACGCATGACTTGTGGCGCATTGGCCACTCGACATCGTCCTGCGAGCAGAGATCACCTCCGCCCATGGCGCATCCTCAGATGAGGACCACTGGTCCACCGGTGTGAGGCCTGCTCTGACCCCGCACTGCTTCGCAGCGCTCAGGTATGACTCCGATGGTTTCATCAGATGATCATTTTCTACCATGAAATCCAGAGCAATGGCCAGGGCTTCCCGGACCTCATCACTCATCGCGTACTCACGCCTCAGCAAACACACCAGGTCGGTGAACGCTGAGACAAGACCCATAAACTGGTGTCCGCCTCTTTCAATACCGACAACGCCGCCGTTTAGGCTCTTCTTTGAGCAGCCGAACCACATCGCATTGGATGGGTAGGCTGGGAAACCGGCATCGCGGCACTTCATGAAAAACGTGGTTGCAACCTCCTGCATGGCTGTTCCATGCCAAACGATACCAGGACCCGACAAGACTATCGTCGGTGCCTGACTCCGGCCGCCCTTATTGGCGAATGCCTTCATGGCATCGATGTTCTCATCGATGATCCTACCCGCTTCGGGGCTGGGACCTTACGCCATTCGGTCAGCCACAGGCATTTGGTAAAGATGATGAATATATCATCTTTAGCGCCCGCAGGAGCACCTGCATGTACCGGGTCAGCCAGCTTCTGGCTGACCACGGTACGGAGAAGCTCAGCCACTGAGGTCTCCTCTTCAACCTCCACGACCTCCAGCGCGTATTCGCCGGTTTTGGCCGGGAGCTTTGTCCTAATGGTCGTCCACTGCTCCTGAAGCTTTGCTCCAGCAATGGATTGACCCGAGCTGCCGGTGACCCAGTGTGAGGGTCCAACCAGCACCACAACGCGAGATCCCTCTACACCTATGTAGGAGACCTTGTTTGGAATACATCCGCTCAGCAGCTCGGCGCATAGGCCAGCTGCAGCGGAGGGGTTGACGTATCCCAGCATTGCGAGAACGAACCCCAAATCGTCCGGCTCCTCGCAGCCGGCGTATTCCATTGCCGTTACGGGCCAAATCATGGAAATAATGTACGTCCGGACATTGAACGCCCATGAGTCCCATGTCTCCCGCACAAGCTCACAAGGTTGGCGGTCCGGTCGATCAGGGTAGATGTTACCGCTGATCGCGCTCATGAACTCACTGCATTGAGTGGCTGCGTTGGCAAGCGCCGATAGCGCGTGCTCTGGCGCATGGTACATGAGCTTTGCAGCCCCTGAAAAAGGAAGGCCGCCAGCCAAGGGGAAGAATTTTCCTTCCGATGCGGGAACATAGTGCTCCCAGGTTTCAAACAGCGGGCAGCATCGTACCTCGCCGAGTTCGCGGATCTCCTGAGGAAAGAACTTAAAATCCACCTCACCGCCGGGCTTTGCCGGGGGAACCGACGCCTCACGTGCCACCGACCCGGCGGGAATTTCCGCCCCAATGGTCAGCGCTACGCGGTTGGCGCCGTGACGTATCCATCCGACCTCTGCCGAGTGAGGGTTTACCTCAAGCACAGGGTTCCAAAGGTGCGTGGCAGGGTTATGCGAAAGCAAATTCCCCGCCACAGCAGCCGTCCCTTCACCAATCGCTTCTTCTTTGAGAGCGATTGCTTCAACACGAACGCGGAATTGCCTTATCACGCGTTGGTGTGAAGGCCCCTTCTCAGTATGCTTGTACGCCTCGTGGGCGTTCTTACCGAGAGGACGTAGCAAAAGTGCCAGACGGACGGTTACGCCCAGGCCAATATGGCTGAGACAAGAGTAATAACTCTCAAGAAAAACGGGCTTCGTCGATGTCCACACGCCTGTTAGCGTTTCGGCATCTCCGAGCGATGCAACGGCGTTCCCATGGCCCAATATGTTCCATAGGGACGAGAATTGAGTTCCATGAACCCATCTCTCGTGCATGCTGGCTGCATTGAGCTCTGTGCAGTGCCGCATCGGGAACACTAGATACCCGTCGCGCTCAAGCACGGGTTCACCGGCGTGCCAATCCCCGATTTCCTTGCTCGGCATGGTAAGCGGCTTAGCGCGTTTCCATTCAATCAGGTGAAAGATGGTGGGAGCAATCCCCACTTCTTCCGTGAAGAATCCCACAAAATCGTCATAGGAGGACCACACGGCCTCAATCTCCTTGCGCATGGATCCTACTTCAAAAGCATGTGCATTGACCGTTTGCATCTTTGCCAGCGCATCGGCTGAGATGCAATATACTGCCTTCATATACCCGACCACCGCCTTGGGTGGGGTACAAAGGGCAGTGGGACGCTGGTATGCCCAGGCCTTAAATGCCTCCTCGGCTCCGGCCGGCTGTACATTCGAGGGCATATCTCTCCTACCCTTCTCAACGGCCGCCTGCATTGCGCGAATAACATTCTTATTTGCCACTTGGAAAAAGGTCTGCCAGCGTGACTCAACCTTTGCCATTTCGTACATCCAGTTCCCGCCTCGGGGAACCAGTGAAGGGGAAACGGCTGTAGACAATGTCATATCAATCAGCGCGTTCCGAGTCGGCTCGCAGTGGAGCTCAGGCTCTCGCGGCATTGCCTCACAGATGATTATGGCAGCCGTGTAGACGCTTTGGTCACTCAGCTCCACTTCACCCAGAAGCATAGCCTGGAGAATACCAGCCACGCGTAGGCGGCGGTATTTCTTGATACACGGGATGGCTGACGTATCCGTAATCATGCCCGTGTCAAACCCCTCCAGTAGGTTGAAAATACCGGAAGAAGCACCAACGACCTGAGGGTCTTTGACGCCTTCCTTGACTTGCACCAACTGCGTCTCAGCAGTGGTGCGATTACCGTACTGATCGGACTTTGCCGTCAAGTGCGGATAGCAAATCCTAAGATTCTCCGATAGCCGAGTAGGCCTCTCATCGGACAGCGCATTGGCTGCGTTCTTCGCTTCCGCTTGAAGCGGACCCAAGGTGCAGGCGCAGTTCGGGTTCATATAGTCCGCCTGCTGCCGCGCCGCCAAAGACGAACCTCTTGAACGCGGGGCAGCGCCCGCCGCTCCGCTGGCCGCGGATGCAGCCGCTGCCATGGCGCGAGTTTGCGCCCGGGAAGCGGTAGGGTAACACCAAATCAAAATAAACAACGAAAGATTCCCCGATTAAGGGATGCCTCCCACACCCAAAGGTGTGTAAACCTTGGGTGTCAACTGCATCAGTATGAAGGGGCAATTTCCCCTGGTGTAAGACCGAATATGGTCATGCCTATGATAAACAGTCGTGCATTGACAACGATCCCATTACACCACTGCACAGGAAACTGCAAAGCTATCCTATGAACATGCCCACCCGGGCGGAAACTGACATAAACACAAACCAGCTAATTGAGGCGAATGTGCCTGAACTAATGTCGCGAATTTGCGGTTGTTAGTCAGCATGATTAATGCTGTCGTGAATGATGTCCATCAAGCCTACTTAACTCAAGGCTGTTTGAAGGGCAGCGCGGGTCACATATTTTACAACTGAGTCATGCACAAGAGGATCAACACGTGTAGTGCGATACATCCTGTTGCATTTGAAAACTGGGAAAGAGTTCACATGTCGTGAAATGCAAACTAATGTCAATGCATGCACATGATCCTTATTTACAAGACATGAGCAATAGTGTACAACACGGCTATAGCGGTTTACGCCAAGCTTGACAAGAATTTCGCGATTAGCAATCCAGGTATTCGGCTGTATAAATATGCCTACGGAAAACTTCGTGTTCAGCGCGTGCTCAATTAAGTCGTTCAGACATGATTGGCACTGCTCTACCTGGTCACGTGCGCGCCTGATCTTGCTCCAATTCCCTCGCGTGGATGCATCGATCAAACTGCTATATCTACACAACAAAATGTTAGGTCTGGAGCCTTCAATTGTACCCCGTCTAGGGATAACAGGGCAAAGATTGGCCGGTCTAACAAAGTAGGTAAGCCATCTACCAAACTGAGGTTCAGGCGTTATGCCAAGCTCAGAATCGACGAAAATGTTTCGCGTATCGCAAACATTTGATCGATCCTCAACTATGTCAAAAACCATATAGCTGGATTCAGCTAGCTGGATGAATTTGTTGAAAAATGAATTTTGATCGGTTTCCATGCGTACCCCCCTAATTGGGGGGAGAACAGGTGCAGCAGGCTTTACGACAGGGAGGGTGGGATGGCTAATGAATTTCTCCAGGAATCCTGGATTAAACATTCCTAAAGTCTGCAAATTCCTACCCCATGTCACCTTGTCTACGCACGCTTTGGTGAGAATGTCCGCGCCTTGGTAATGCGATGGACATGCTACGAAACGAAAAATCTGTTCATTGTAGACTTCATTGAGCCAACTAATGTCGATTCGCTGAGTACGCGACATATATCGCATGTTTGGGTTGTTCCCAGTGATAATGATGCGGCATGCGGCCTCATTATCTTCCATACAATTCACCGTGACAGGCTTACCGGTGCCTTGACCGATAGCAAACTGCCAAAGCTGTGCAAGTGGCATGCCCTCCTTGGCCACGCCATGATCTAGTGCAACGATCTCCGCTTCGGGAGTCGATTTGGATACCGAAGTTTGCTTCTTGCTAACTGCGGTAATGGGAACATATGTCCTTGGGCCGACTAGGCAAATAAGGACACCAGATGTACTCTTGGAATCGGTACGATCTCCAGCGAGATCGGCATCGCAGTAAGCGACGATCTCAATGTCACTAGGCCTATCGCAGACCCATCCGTATAGGTGTAGGTCTAGCGTGGAGTTAATGTAGGAAACAATCCTATGAAGCTTCTTATCGCACAGTCGATTCCACTTAGTGATTCGACTGGCCAAAGCCTGTACAGGTCTAATTAGGTCGTATCGACCCATTCTAGCACCATATAAAATTTTCATGAGAACTGCAGCCGCAGCGTCGCCTAGGACACCGGGCTGTTCAGCGATCACGTCTGTTGGGCAAGGAGACGGCTGCCCAAACAGCTGATCTACTTCCGGGTTGATGGGATTCTCATCAAACTCCGGTTTACTTTCATCCAGAAAAGGCGTCTCAGCCTTCACCAGAGGTCTAGGGTACTTGGGGAGGCATAGCTCCTTGTACCTATCAACGCATGCTTCCATGAAGCACGCCTCGTTATATTTGATGATCTTCACCCGAGCCGGGTCGAATTTGACCTCGTCAGCTCGAAGTCGTTTCTCTCCGAAACGAATGTCAGGCATCTCCTTGGATGGTGGATGATCCACAGTCCAAGCAGTGCGAGGATCGAAGAAACCCTGTACATCTGCTGCAGCAAACTCATGCTCGCAGCCCAGATACCGCTTTAGGGTACCCGGCGGTTCCATCGTAATTACCCGACTAATGAGGTCCCATCCGATCGATAGGCTAGCGGATGGGCCACTCATCTTGAAGTCATCAACATACACCACAAGAAAAAGCTTATACTTAGGGTGATAAAACACACTCGGCCATTCCGGGACACGGATAAATCCGACCTCAATAAGCCTCGCTTCGCAATGCTTTTCCCAGAACGTGCCGGCATCAGGATGCCCGTATAGGGCAAGAATCAACGGACAGACCGGATCGTCATAGCCAGCATCTACCCATGCTTGCGGCCATTGATCCTTAGGAAGACGCACCCATGTCGTGGGACCCAGTAGCTTAGCTTGGGTATAGGCGGATTCGCCATCACTGACTTGTAGTGCGTGACCAGGCAACATGCCATATGCATCACACATCTTGCCTGCGGCCATTGTTGCCGGGCATGAGGTAGCTTCGGAAAACATGGCCCAGTGATTTGCCTGGTCCCTCACAAAGCATCCCTCAAACACTACTCTCCCTTTGTACTTCCTATTAGGATCATCCTCAGGGAGTTCATGATTCTTTTCCACACATATGTCAAAAATTCTTCCTACATGGACTGTCTTGCCATTTGCTCGCGCTTCGGCAGCAACTTTCTTCCACTCTCTAACTCTCAACTCATCCCAACATCCCAACTTTCGGAGCTTTGTCCACTCCTTGAGGAGAGCTGCACGCGCCTTGTCGTTACCAGCTTGCTCCTTCTTCGTCACAGGCCTTGCTACACAGGCGTAAAAAGTTGGTATGCCCTGTAGGTTGGGTTGATGCCCCGAAGCCTTGTTCGATCTGGGCATTGGCGGAACAGGATCTCCATTTAACCCTATGGCGGGACCAGCAGGGTACCCGCCGGTACTGCCGAAGCCATTAACCCCCCTGACGGTTACGTCGGGTTGTTTGACGGTGATCTTGGCATCAACAATCATGACTTTCTCGAGTATGAGTTGAGCGATCCTGTCTCCAGGTCGAACTCGAAACTCATAGTCAGAGTGATTAAAAAGCATCACTCTCACTTCTCCAGAGAAATCAGGGTCAATTACTCCTGCACCTACGTCTAGCATGTGCTTGACTGCCAGACCTGATCTCGGTGCGATGCGGCCGTAAACTCCGCTTGGGAAAGTAAAGGCGCATCCAGTTTGCACAAGAGCACTTCCCTTAGCGGGAACGATGATTTCATCGCACGAGCTTAAATCTAAGCCCGCAGAGCCAGGCGTTTGCCGAGTGGGGAGAGTTGCATAACTGTTCAACATGTGGACGAGCAAGGCATCCTTGTCTCGCCTCCATGCACACGGATCGGCCTCCGTTACCTCAACAGGCGCAGCAGGAGCGTCGTCCTCCTCGCTTAAGGTAGCAGGGGCAGCCGCATAGGGCTTATGCCCGTAAAGACCTTTAATTACGGCCTTACACATCCCAATAGGATACCGCGCAGTCAAGGGCGTAAGGCTTCCCTCGATCCTGGCGTGGGGGTAGCCTATTTCGTGGCTACACGTGCGCCCTCGTAGCTCGTTGGCTAGTTCAGGGCAAGAAGTGGCGATCCGCCACTGCTTCCTGATGGGAACACCATCGGACGTTTGCATTCCAAAGTCGCAACCGTCAACATCGACACACCTGATGTCGGGATCGTCGATTAGACGCCTCATAAATGGCTGTTTCCAACCAAGGCAATGCCTCGGCCACTCGAATGCAATTCTACCTCCCTTAAAACGCACGCGTTTGGCGACACGAAGGAAAGCAGCAAACATGACCATCGACGTTCGTCTAGCTTCGTTGAGCTCTACTGCGAACTCGGGACCGTACTGAGATAAATTAACATACTGCCAAGTACTCCACGGTCCGCATGGGATCGAGCCCCATAAGTCACAACCAGGATTCTGATCGACGATCTCAATCAATCTGGTCATATCCTTATTCTTTAAAATGTCGAACGACTCTTTGTGTACGCGAATCGCGTCACCCCCCTGTTCCAGCATTGTGGCGGAGAGCTTAGAGTCAGGTTCGCATGCAAATTCTATCAACAATCTCCGCTTTATCAAAGCGGGTCCAGCTGGTTTGGAGGGTGCGGCTTCGCCAGCACGCGCTCGTTTCAGAGCTTCCTCCCTTTCAGCCTCGATGTATATCCTTCGCATACCGACGGACATACCTTTCCAGTCAGTAGAAGAAATGGAGTTGGGTTTACCAGATCCAGAATAGGACCTCTCCTTCCTTCCTCCTTCTGCTCATAATCAAGCTCATCACCGTGTAAGGTGTGGGCTTTAGGCTCACCTGCGTCGAGGTCTTTGACTTTGTCTAGCCTATTTTTAAACTTGGTCAAAGTGACCCTCGGAGCCCTAGAAGGAGCATGCCCTTTATCATACAGAATGGTCACACCAGTCCAGAATCTTTGAGTTCTGACTCGATGCCCTGGATTCAGGATTCTCCTGTCATCACGGATACACTGCTGCGTAGAGTCAATGTATTTTAGATGAGTGACACGATAATCATCCACATCCGCTTGGGACGGGCCTCCTGGAGGCAGCGGAGATCTATCATCCCCGAAAAAGGCTTGCCTAGCATCGACATGATGTCTGTGCCAGGATTTGGATTCTTCATCACGCACCCAGTGGTCCCTGTCAGGAACATCAGCAGGTGCTTCGGAATCAAAAACAGGATCACTACTGTCATCGTTAGGATGATCAGTACCCGGACCAACGGCATCGAGCTGGTTGTCCGGTTGAGTGGGAGCATCCGCTTTGGGAAGACCCTTTCCTTCTCCAGTATCTAGGAGCTGGACCTCCCTAGTCAAACGCTCATAGGCGGCCAACATGGGAAAAACGTATCCCTCTTCGGGGTTCCGCCAAATTCTTTTGACTTGATGAACACTGGGTCGGGAAAATCCGTTCCTAAAGTGTTCAAGATCGGCAACGTAGTAGTCGCCCTTCCACTGGCCACCGGGCTCTAATCTATAACCCAGGAAAATCCCAGGCTTCGACACTGGCCCGAATTTGGGCGCTTTAGATGCAGGGTCAATCTTCTGTGCCGGCATAGCGGGCACGTTACTGTACTCGTCCTCTCCGTGATCGGACGGCCCTGAATCATCAGCTAGTTCATCATCTCCTTCGGGCTCGTAATCAGAGTCCTCAAGAGGGTCAAATTCTTTTGGCTTTACAGTGAAATACGTCTCGCCAGTCCACGGGGCTTTTAGCTCCTTGGTGGAATCTGGGCCGTATCTCCAGTCTACGGAGTGTATCATTTCTCCATTTTTCTCATCATACTGAACCCATATATCACGGTCAGCGGTGAGACGAATATGCTCGATTGGAGCATCAACGCTGTCAGCTTTGAATAGCTTAGTCCTTGGCTCAACATGCACTCTGACGAGTTTGCCAGATTCTTCATCGAAGATCCAGTGATCTTTTGTAGGAATTTCATCAGCTTTGTGATGGTCGTCCCGTTCGGAGGCGTTTTTGACCCCCCCCTTTTCGAGCCTACGCGGTTTTGGCGCGATTGGCTTGAAATCAACAAGACATCCGAATGGGATGAGTTGACCGGGAAAATCCCTGTCATCGTTTCTCTTTCCCCATGCGGTTCCTTCACCTCGATTTTCGAGATTTCTGGCCGCGCAAAATGCGCGAACGGCAAATGGCCACCATTTGGGCGATAAGCCGGCTTGTCTGAGGAGTACTCTTGCTCCATGCAGAACTAGCTTCACTTTGTTTTCAATGATGCCATTCGTCTTTGGCATTCCGGGTGTGGACATGTGATGCACCCAAGCCATACGGCGAGTAGCCGCAAGAAACTCTCTGGCTTGGTCCGAGTATAACAGACCAATCTTGGGTTCGGGACCCATAAACTTGTGAAAGGCTTCTACCGTATTAGGTACAGAACGACTAAAAACAGGGAGTACATCTATGTACTTGGTCGCAAGATCGTAAAACACGACTGCGTCCGTTTCACCATTCACACCACGGTCCTTTAAACCGTGTAACACCATCGTGTCAACAGTGACAATATCACCGAATTTCGTGCATTCATGCGCGTCGGCACCGCCCCGGCGGTGCAAACGCACGTTTTCCATCTTTGCGCGTTGGCAATGTGGGCAAAAAGGATTCTTTGGCAAATGTGACATCATGTGTTGAAGCGTTTTAGCTTCAGCACGTAACTGGGCTTCAGTCCTGTAGCCCTCAGGGTGCTTGATTTCAACAACTTCACCCCCCTCGTCAGGCGCGTCGGCCTCAGAGGGAGCTGCAGGGTACAGTGAATCGTTCATGGCAATTACTGGACCGGGCATTGCCGGTATCGCAGGACATGCATCTAAGTTCGGGGCTCCAAACATAACCGGCCCTTTAGGCAGGTATGGGACGTTGTTTATAACGTCGAGCCTAACAGTTCTCCCGGATGGGCAGATGAGAACAGGCATCTCAAAAGCATCCCACCGGAAACTGTATCCAAAATCCACGCACCTACGTCCTATCGATACAATCGAGGGTGTATTACCCATGACGAAGGCTTCAATATCCTCGTCAAGTGACTCAACAGTTGCATCAACTCTACCTTGAGTCCCAGCAACACCATTTGCGGTTTGCAAGGAGTGTTGGATTCGCCCATTCTTGATGTGGCGATGATCCTGCGCAGGAATGTCGTGCATCCCAACCAAGTCGAAAGGACACCCAGTGTCAGCAAGCCACCGGATTTCGACTTGTGGGCCAGGCATAGCAGGCATCTGATCAGGAACACTTTCCCTGATCATTCGAGGGCGACGAGCCCACCTATTATCAGGCACATACTCACCTAATTGCAACTGTACAATCTGTCTAGTAGTGGCAGCTAGGATTCTAGCATTTTCCTCGGACATCGCAATCACCTCGGGAGGGTGGCGCAACCTATCCGGGTGAATGGGGTGAGAATGCGACCGCCGATTCATGATCGGCCTAGGCTCGCCACGTGTCCTTATATTCTCAACTTGCTGAATTTCAGCATTGTCATTGAAACTCAGCCTGCGAGCAGTGAGCTTAATCCTCACCGCCTTCGCGAGCTCAGAGTTATACTGGCCGCACTTACCGGGCAGGTAATAGAAATCCGTCCTAATGTCAATTGGCCCAGTAATCCGTCTGAATAAAACGGATTTACGAGTTGGTACACTCAAATCGACATCATCAATCAGAGCGTTGTCCGAGAGACGAATCGTTCGTCTGCGAATTACAGCTCTGATATTCGGGCCGCCCGGACACGTACCTTGCAGTGTACGAGCGCCAATAGTGGTCACTGACCACTCCATTGTCCCTTCAGGGCGTTGAAGCCGAGCTCTATACTCTTCATATGCCTTGGCTATGGGATGAGCAGGGCAGGCAACAAGCCCAATAGCCTGAGGGTGACGGCCCGCCCCTCTCAAAAACCCGCTGACAAATCAGGGGCAGGACTATATGTCCTGTCGTCAGCAGTGGTAGTAGGTTCAGCAGACTCGGGTTGCGCATCGGCAGACTCGGTCGCTGGGGCCGCAGTGTGTTGCTTCGCTTCTTTCAGCAAATGCTCAGGTGGCTTTGCATGCTTGTAATCACACTTATCCCTCATGCACTTTCCATAGGAAACCCATTGGGCGCAATACCCTGGAATCAGGGGAGGACGCTCCTTGCGTTTCGCATCGGAACTCCCAGTTCTTGTGTGTGCGAATTTGCACTCTTGTCCGCGCGAACAGTATCCACGCGCGAAGTCCCTGCACGCATCAATCGCAGGAGCACCGGGCGACGTAGATCTGGGCCTCCTTGGGGGTTCGCCCCTAGGGCTAGGCGTACGCCGCTTGTCCTGCTCCCGATTCCTGGGAGAGTACTTGTCCCTTCGATGAGGACTTGGGGTATTACCGGTCCTCTTCCTTGGATCACTAGGAGGCCGATTAGGCCTATGGGAATCTCCAAACGGAGATCGTCTCCTGACGGGAGGACCAGGAGCACCAGGTTTCTGGGCTCTGTCCCTGGACTGAGATCGTTCGTAAAAGTCTTTGTGCATATTGACCTGATTCTTACGAACCCTCCAGCGGTCAATTTCGTTCTTACAACGAGCACGAAGCCATTCATAGCTACAAACATCAGGGTTGGATATGTTCCTATCCCATTCCCTGATATCATGAGCCAAACAGTTGAGGTGTCTAACCTTCTCACTGAATAGCGACCGCTTTACCTGCTCGGTCAGCGGTTCATCGAGACCCGCAAGGATGTGATCCCACTTCGCGATGAACCTTTCAAGTCGCTCCTCTTCAGTATAGAAAGATGAAACACTGCATCGCAAGTTTGAGAGCTCAATTATCCTGAATGATTGCTCTCCGATATTTGCAGTCCTTAAGTGGTCGTATAAGAGCCACAGGATCTGCCTACTCTTGATGCGATTGTTGGAACGTTGAGCGGCTTCGGTGAGACGATTAATCTTATCGATAATTGCAACAGTCTTGATGCACTTCCGAATGGCTGCATTGAACCTGGCTTCAAGGATGTGGTATTTACATTCCCCATCCAGTTCATCAAAGGTCTTTGCCTTCTCGACTTCAGTTAGCCAATTGATGACGTAAAGTCCATCATAGCTGTAGGCATTGCTAACAGCTTCCTTCATATTGGCTATCCATACCCTCAGCCCAGCCGCGTCGGGCTCTGGCGGGAGGTCTATGGGAATGCACTTAGTCGCAGCTGTACAGTTCGGATCATGGTGGCTACTGTATCCGCCGCCACCAGTTCCGAAAAGATGCTGTGGAACCTGAGAACTACCGATTGACAGTGCACATACAGGACAAAGGCGAGTAGCCTTCGGAATGCAAATCTCACATGCCCTTTTCATGCATATCTTACATTCCCCAATTCCAGGGAGGGTCATCCAGCCCCAAAACGCAGCCGGACACCCCAAAAATAGCAGTTTATGGCCGGATTGGAATTTCGCAGCCGGATGCCTCAAGACACGCTTTGACACGCCTGAGCATGCCTGCGCAGCGGCGCCCCTGGTCCCGCAAAACGCGCCGTAAGCAGTCCCAATCAATGCGCACTTTGCACGCAGTTGGCAAGTCAATTGCGCCAAAGGATGGCAAGCCGCACCTTATAGCGAGGTGAGCCACGCTGCCAGATAAATTGAGCCACCAAGTTGGCACGAAGCTGAGGCAGGCTTAAGCGCCAGGCGAACGCGCAAGAAGGCTTGGCACGCTTGAGTTGCTTCAGCCAGTAGACTGGGAAGCCAACTGCGGGCAAATGCTCAGGCCCTCAGGCCATCAACTGTGAAAAAGCTTGGGCAAGCTTGGGCCGCGTTGCCGAGCGCCGTCAGAAAGGGCACTCTTTTCAAAACCTGCAAAAAACGACACCCGCTGTGCGTTCAACAAGTCGCAATCTCGGCTTGGCTTTGACAACTTCGCCGTTCTCTTTTTGAAGTGCCGAAGCGGCGCGGCGCATCGCGACGTGCAGGGCCATGCGTAGCGACGCAGCCTGCATGCCAGCGCTATTCGTGTCGCAAGGGCAGCGAAAAGGCATTTGGCGATGACAGCGGGCTTCGCGGGCTTCTGAAGTTCACTAACTAAGAAAGCAAGTGCGTTGACCGAGCGGTTTTGAAGGCGTACTATGAGGCCCGGTCTCTTTAATAACTGCTATCTCGGCTATAGGAATAATAAGCGAACTTGTAAATGCAGTTAACGCGGTTGTGTTGTATTTTTTTCGTTGCAAAACACAGACCTGTTGCCTGTTTTGCCTTAACTGGTTTTTCTGTTCTAGTAACTGGTATTACTGCTGTTGCTCAGTCTGAAAGGGCTTGTTTGAGGCTTCTGCAAGCCCAGCTCCCTGCGCAAACAAGCCCCACGCCACGGCTCGCCATCTACCAAACAGCATTACCCTTTTTTGGATTGCCCGAGAACGAAATGACAAAAGGGGCCTTTCAGCAAAAGGAAAGCCATCCACTGTGGCAGCTTCCACATGTAGAGACACGCAAATATATGTCACATATTCGGATCGACATGAAACGGACACCGCTTTGCAGGAGCTCCCTCATTTAGAAGGGTGACATCCTTACGACTGTTCAAAAACAATGTGAAAGGGAAACCGTCCACTTTAGAAGCTGCTGCGGCATCCGCGTTTGGGACGACTGCAAGGGCATCAAGTAGAAACCGACCCTTTCAAGAGCTCTCCCATTTAGAAGGGCATGCCACTTTGGGACTGCTTGCAAACGGAAACGAAAAGAATCCGCTGTGGGCAGAACACAAAGGTCTTACCAAAACATCCTGGGCCTTCGGATGGAGATCAGATCTTGGCAAATCACACCCCTGGCCTTTGGATGAAGGTCACAGTTTCCAATGGAAACACTGATTTTAGGAACAAACCCTTGGCCCTTGGATGGGGGTCACAGCTCTGTAAAAAACAAAGTTCTTGGTCCATAATGGCGCGCCTTTGGATAAGGGCCATAGTTTCCGCTGGAAACCATGATCTTGGCAAAACAAATTTCGGGTCTTTTGGATGAAGATCGCAGTTCTGCAGAGAACCAAGCCCTTGACAAAAAATCCTGGGTCTCAGCATGAAAGTTACAGCTTCCAATGGAAAATCAGATCTTGGCCAAACAAATTGCGGGCTTCCGCATGGAGATCACGGTTTTGCAGGGAACATACAAAAATAACATATTTTCCGATGGAAATTGAGATCTTGGCCAGAAATCCTGGGCTTTTGGATAGATATCACAGTTTTGCAGAGAGTTACTCTATTTGAAACAGAAACTTAGCAAGCAGGGAGCTAGCTTGTAATTCCTGAAGTGGACGGCTTCTTGGTCATGTCCTGTTCCAAGAAGCGCCCTCCCAAGTGGAAAAGCTTGTGAGATGCTCCTGAGATGATTTGGATTTGTTTTTGCCTACTCTCGCCTTCAGATCCTGGAGCGCGGAAAACGGATTTCACAACCAAGGTTTAGAAAGTTTCGGGCTTGGTTCGTCGCATTGTTTCTCCCGGGCCCTTGTTTCGGGCTACTGAATTGCTTCCTGGGTATGTCTTTGTGTCGCCACCCTGGGTGTCCCACAGATTCAAGAAATTGGAGGGTTATCAGCGTTCTTCCTCCACTTGGCAGGGCTGTGCAAACGTTGTCGTGTGTCCTCAAAATGGCGTCTGAGCCCTGGGACATGGCCCGGAAGCCAGCTTTTTTGGGGCTGTGCAAAAGTCGACATTTGCCCAACCCCTCAATTGCAGCTTTTTTGGGGCTGGGCCGTCGACATTTGCCCAACCTCTCAAATGCAGATTGTTTGGGGCTGGGCAAACGTCGACATTTGCCCAACCCCTCAAATGCAGCTTTTTGGGGCTGGGCAAACGTCGACATTTGCCCAACCCCTCAAATGCAGTTTTTTTGGGGTTGAGCAAACGTCGACCTCTCAATAACCCCATACCTCAAACTTCCACGAAATTCAACCAATGACCTTCGCCCAAAGCTGCAGGGTTGGTCAAGAGCTTGGTTCTCTGCAGAACTCCATCCACAAGCCCAGGATTTTCAGGCATACTGTAGATATTTGTTTCCAGTGCAATTTTCGACCTTCATTTTCCGCGGAAGCCCACAATTTGTTTGGCCAAGATCTTTGTTTCCATTGGAAGCTGTCACTTTCATGCTGAGACCCAGGATTCTTTGTCAAGGGCTTGGTTCTCTGCAGAACTGCGATCTTCATCCAAAAGACCCGGAATTTGTTTTGCCAAGATCTTGGTTTCTAGCGGAAACTATGGCCCGTATCCAAAGGCGCGCCATTATGGACCAAGAACTTTTTTTTTCACAGAACTGTGATCCCCATCCAAAGGCCAAGGGTTTGTTCCTAAGATCAGTGTTTCCATTGGAAACTGTGACCTTCATCCAAAGGCCAGGGGTGTGATTTGCCAAGATCTGATCTCCATCCGAAGGCCCAGGATGTTTTGGTAAGACCTTTGTGTTCTGCCCACAGCGGATTCTTTTCGTTTCCGTTTGCAAGCAGTCCCAAAGTGGCATGCCCTTCTAAATGGGAGAGCTCTTGAAAGGGTCGGTTTCTACTTGATGCCCTTGCAGTCGTCCCAAACGCGGATGCCGCAGCAGCTTCTAAAGTGGACGGTTTCCCTTTCACATTGTTTTTGAACAGTCGTAAGGATGTCACCCTTCTAAATGAGGGAGCTCCTGCAAAGCGGTGTCCGTTTCATGTCCATGCGAATATGTGACATAAATTTGCGTGTCTCTACATGTGGAAGCTGCCACTGCTTTGTTGGTGTCTTGGTTTCTTGCCTGTGTGTTTGTTGGTTTGTTTGTGTGTTTGTTTGTTTGTTTCTGTCTTTCTTTCTGTCTTTCTTTCTTTCTTTCTTTCTTTGTTTCGTTCTGTTTGCTTGCTTGCTTGGTTTGCTTGCTTGCTTTGTTGATTGCTGGTCTGTTTGTCTGTTGATTTGTTTGTCTATGGCTTGGCAAGTCGGACGGGACATGCGACGAAAACCAGGCCTAGAGAATTCAATCAGTAAAAACGAGTTGCGCTGCGATGGTGCTACGCCGATGTGAATTTACATTGCCAAGGCACACGCAAGTACACGCTAGTACACGCAAAAGGCAGCAGAACGCAGCCGGATGCACGAAAGTACACGCAAATACACGAAGGCGCCGGGAACTAGCAGTGTTTTGAAGTGACCTTGGCTGCGCTTGCGCCCGAGGGTGCATGTACTGGGCGTGCGCTTGTGGAGTACTGGCAGTGTACGTAGCTGCGCCTGCTGGGAGTGCACTTGCAGTGTAGTGGCAGTGTACTTGGCTGTACCTGTACTGTACTGCAAGTGTGCTGGGAGTGCTGTACCTGTAATATACTGGGAGGGCACTTGTGGAGTGCTGGGAGCGCACTTGCAGTGTACTGGCAGTGTACTTGGCTGTACCTGTAGTGTAGTTGTGGAGTGCTGGGAGCGCACTTGCAGTGTACTGGCAGTTTACTTGGCTGCACCTGTAGTGTACTGCGAGTGTACTTGTGGAGTGTTGGGGTGCCCTTGCAGTGTGCTGGCATTGTACTTGGCTGTACCTGTGTACCTGTAGCGTGCTGGGAGTGGACTTGTGGAGTGGAGCGCACTTGCAGTGTACTGTACCTGTAGTGTTGTTGTGGAGTGCTGGACTTGCAGTGTAGTGTACTTGGCTGTGCCTGTAGTGTACTGCGAGTGTGCTTGTGGAGTGCTGGGAGTGTACTTGGCTGTACCTGTAAGGTGCTGCGCACTTGCAGTGTACTGGCAGTGTACTTGGCTGCGCCTGTAGTGTACTGCGAGTGTCTTGTGGAGTGCTGGGAGCGCACTTGCAGTGTACTGGCAGTGTACTTGGCTGTACCTGTAGTGTACTGCGAGTGTTGTGGAGTACCGGGAGTGTGCTTGCAGCGTGGCTACTTGTGGCAGTGTTCCGATCGCGCGCTACGAGTGTACTGGAAGCGCACTTGGAACTGCAAGTGCACTCGGAGTGTTCCTGCTACAGCGTGTACTGATGCGCATCGTGTACTGAGGGTTAGGTTGTCTCGTTTTGGGCCGCCCCCAGCAAAACAAAAAACAAAATCAACACACTGAACACTGGAGCATGCCAACCGTCAGGTTCTAGAATGCGTGGCCTGCATTTTACGCGTTCGCTTCTGTCTACGAAAAAACAGGAGCCTTGCCAAATCCAATTTTTTAATCGGCGTGGATGTTCCAATTGTCCATTTGTCAATCGGCTGCCCGCCCTCCTCCTCCCCCCCCCCCCTAAGGAATTTTGTCTAGCCCCTCCCCCGCACGCGACCCGTCGGACTCGCCGCAAAATCCAAGCCAATCGAAAATTTGCTGCAAACCCGGGCTATCAACCAATCAACCAACCAAACAAAAGCAAAAGGCTGCAACCAAGCATGCAAGCGAGCAAGCAAGCAAGCAGGCAGGCAAGCAAGCAACAAAACAAACAAATAAAGGGGCACCAACTAAACAAGACAATAAGCACAAAGAGAGAAAGGAGGACAGTAAGACTGACAGGCAAAAAGATGGAAATAAAGAAGCAATCGCAACGACAGAAAGACAACCAAGACACCACACACAAACAATCCAAACAGCCAAGCAGAAACAAACATGCACAACATCGTGAGAGAGCGCGCGACAAGCAAACAGACAAACAAGCAAACCAACAACCAACCAAACAAACCACCAACAAGCCAAACACAAAACCCAACATTAGAACACAATACACAAACACACGCTTACAACTAAACAAACATACAGACACACACAGACAACCGCGCAAGGAAACAATCAAACACGCACACAAATAAGCGGGCGAACGAACAAACAAGCAAACCAACAAACAACCATTCAAACGACAAACGCACAAACAAACCGCACAACCAAGGAAGGAAGGAAGGAAGGAAGGAAGGAAGGAAGGAAGGAAGGAAGGAAGGAAGGAAGGAAGGAAGAAAAGAAAGACAGAAAGAAAGAAAGAAAGAAAGAAAGAAACAAAGAAAGAAAGAAACAAAGAAAGAAAGAAATAAAGAAGGACAAAAAGACGAAATCAAGAAAGACAGACCGACAGACAGACAGAAATACAGAAAGAAACCAAGAAAAGGAAGGCAGGAAAGACAGAAAACAAAGACAGGCAGGCAGGTAGGCAGGTAGGCAGGTAGGCAAGGCAAGCAAGCAAGGCAAGCAAGCAAGCAAGCAAGCAAGCAAGCAAGCAAGCAAGCAAGCAAGCAAGCAAGCAAGCAAGCAAGCAAGCAAGCAAGCAAGCAAGCAAGCAAGCAAGCAAGCAAGCAAGCAAGCAAGCAAGCAAGCAAGCAAGCAAGCAAGCAAGCAAGCAAGCAAGCAAGCAAGCAAGCAAGCAAGCAAGCAAGCAAGCAAGCAAGCAAGCAAGCAAGCAAGCAAGCAAGCAAGCAAGCAACAAGACACACACACACACACGCAAACAGAGACCAAACAAAACAAACACGCACACGAACAGCCAAAGACACAAAACAGGCAGACAAAGCCCACCACAAGCCGTACAATTCAATGAGGAGACGCCGACTGAACGACGGCCAAAGCAAATAGCCAAACAAGCAAATGTACAGACAAACGAGCATCGCAAACACAAACAATAAAATAAGCACACAAAAAGAAATGCAAGCAAGCAAGCAAACAGACAAACAGACAAACAGACAGACGAACAAACAAACGAGCAAAAAGCAAGCAGCGCCAGACAAAGCTAACAGAAACTATCACTAATCAAGTGAACCAGGCAGACAGACAGACAGAGAGACAGACAAACAGACAAACAAGCA
Organism: Effrenium voratum; assembly: GCA_963377175.1. Classification (NCBI taxonomy): domain Eukaryota; class Dinophyceae; order Suessiales; family Symbiodiniaceae; genus Effrenium; species Effrenium voratum. The sequence continues at coordinate 366,374 of CAUJNA010003293.1, read as the reverse complement.
CTCAAGCAAACCAAGCGCGCAGGCAACACACAAACAAACAGGCAGACGCAAACAAGCGAGCAAACGAACCACACAAGTAAGCATCTTGACTACCAGTTGAGGCTGGACAAACAGCTGCAAGGCTCGGTGCTGAACGACCAAGCGCAAAACCAAAACACAAACACCGCAAGAATTCAGTAGTAGTACAAAACAAACAAGCGCGCAAACAAACAAAGACACACAAGCAAATAAACAAGCAAAACAAAGAAACACGCCATACAACCAACAAACAAACAAACAAACAAACAAACAAACAAACGAAGAGGCAAGCAATGAAAAACAAACAAACACGCGCGCTCGCGCGCATAAGCAAACCAACTAAAACACACTCTGAAAAAAGGGAAAGCAACAACCATACAGCCAAACAAAGAAAAACACCGCAAGCAACCGCACAGACACAACCACAAAAGAGCGAGGCGAAGAACACACACACAACCAACAACACATTTGAAGCCATTAAACAAGCGTGCCAGGGGTGGGGGCGATGCGCTTCGCTTGCTTGTTCCAACCAATGCTTGCAAATAAGGCCCACGGCCGAAACGCCGTAATTAAGCAACGCGTTTGTGTGGAACACCCTTGAGTTCAGGGGCCAAGCCCTTCAATCAAGTTTAAAAACCGCTAATGAAAGGCATTTCGCCAAATGACTTCCCCTCAAACAAAGTCTTTTGGCTCAAGCCCTCTCACTAAGCTAAGGGTTATAGGTGAGGCTTTTCCGGCTTACGGTTGTGGAGACAATGGCGATGGAAGTGAGCTACTTGTTTGGTCACGCAGTCCGGAAACTAACTTGCGACCTTGCTTGTCCGCGGGACAGGCCAAGCGATCGACCACCAGCAACACAGCCACCGCGCGCGAAGCGTGACTTTCTGCGCCTGCGTCACGCGCATGGCCCTTGCAAATGTCTTGTGGGCCTGGCGCGTTTCCGCGCAAGCCACGGCCGAGGGTTGCAAAACAGCAGAATCTGGCCGGAACACGGTCGCGAAGCAGAATCCAGCCGGATTAGCAGAATCTGGCCGGATGGAATTCTGCAGCCGGATGACCCGCCCTGGTTTTGCTGGGGTCAGGAATATCCCGATCACACATCCGACAGTTCTTGTCAGGAGGATCGGGGCCACGCATGGTCGGCGGCTCAAGGCCTGAAGGATCCTTCGGCCTCGTACCGTTGGGATCAAATCCTGGATAATATCCGGTTTCACGTTTATCCAGGGGCACGGGTTGCGTAGCCTTCGGAGGGCTCTGAAGGTCAGCCGCGTTGGGTTGACCCCCAGTGGGAGTGTCACGGAATCTGTCAACGGGTGGCCGCAGAGGCGGCGAGTACGACCGCGTCGGGTTCGTCTCAGGTGCGCCTCCAGGAGATCTATTCCTGACACGGTTACCATCGGGATCCCTTCTTCTCCTAGTTTCGTCCCTAAGGCACGCAAGACAACAGGGACCCTGGACAAATCCAAATCTCCTGTAGTCATCCTGCCCAGCAGAATGTCTGGTGCAGTAGTAGGTCCTACAAAACTGACACTCAATTCCCTTGGTCAGGAACGAGCTCTCCCTACAGACACCGCATCGGGGTCCGTTACGGGAACATTCTTCACACAAGTTCTCTTTGAACGAGAAACAATACTCACAAATATCACCTCTGCATCCTTTGCAGTGAAACTCAGCCATGAGGTGATTATTTCCATCACCTACGTATTTACACCTGGGTTTACCAGGGTCGCCAGGGTTCCCACCGGCAGCACTCTTCTTCCCCCCTCCTCCTGGGCTTTGCCGATCTGGAGGAGGAGGTGGTGGAGGATCATCATCAGGAGGGCCAGGTGGAGGTGGCCGCTTATCCGGAGTACGGGACGCGGCACGCCTTCCTCCTGTGCGATCGTTCAATCCACTACTTGATGCCTGGTTCGAGTGCCTTGACTCGAGGGAGTTAATTCTCTGGGCCGTATTACCCAGCACCTCGAGCATTTGCTCGATCTTACTGTTGAGCGTAGTCGAAACGGCCATGTTATGAGTATTTTGCTTGTCCGTGTAGGATTTGCAGTCCCTTGACTTTATCTCAAGGTTGGCTTGTGTTTCATAAAGTTGGTCTTTAACCCACTTTATGCCGTCCCTATTATTGGTCCAGCATTGTTCGACATCCTGCATCATCCTATCAATCTGACATACCCTAGTGGACAGGTCCTCGATTTTGAGGTTTACTCCACCAATCGCAGGATGGTTGGATTGGCTCTCCACTAGAGATCTCTCGATCGCATCAACACGAGCTATAAGCCCGGTTACTCGATCAGAAAGAGATTCAAAAACAGTTTGAACTTGGGTGATGGAGCGAGCAACATCATCATAGCTGGCTCGCTCATTTAGGGCATCGCCTATGCTTATCATGCGATTGGAAACGATCTTGACGCGTTGGCCAAGCTCGGTCACGATGTCCTTAGTCCCTTGTGACAGCTGCATGGCCGCGTTCGCAGCCTGCGTACACGTGCTACTCACATGGACGCATTGGTCGTATTTGGCCCTCCACGAGTTAACCTCAGTGGAGAGCTGCTTGATGCATTGATCACTTCTATCATTCCTACGCCCAAGGTCTTCGACCTTAGCAACCAGGCGATGAATGATCGCACTTACCGAAGAGTCCACTCTCCCTCTTTCAAGGGCTGTTACAAGATCAGCAACCTCGTTGGGTTGCTCCTCACTCGCAGGACCAAATCCTGATCCGCGATCTCGAGGAGTGGACAAATCAACCATGATCGGATTAGATCTCGGAGGTGTTCTGAAATCATCTTGTACCGCCGTTGATGGCCGTGGGAATTCGCTCCGATTCGGAGACTGACTCTGCGCAGATCTTCTGGCATCGCGAACAGCTGATGGCTGTGGCATGCCTAGACCCTTTGTCACAAACAATTTGGGAACTACCGGCCTATCAGTCCGCATAGGAACTTCAGGCTTCATATCAGCAATGACAACGTCATGCAAATCAGTCGCATTGGACGCTCTAGACTCAGACATTGATTCAACATCGGTAGCGCTGCTGACGGTGTTGTTGTGATTGGAACTTGATGCCATCATGGATTCAGACTCAATCGGAACATCAGCTCCGTCTGTGTTGTCAATGGCGAGAAAGGAAGCCGCATTGGGCGTAGGGCGAACAGGCTGTACATTCGGGCCACTCGACCTATTGAATTCCTCCTGGAATGCTTCGATCCCATCAAGCACGTTAATCAACGTGTCCGCGTTTAACAGATCTCTACCAATGATCGACGCTGGGTCACCTGATCGACCGCGTCCTGAGTCCCGCGTATTGGGGTTAACCCTATGGGCAGTTTCCCGATCCATCCCCCTAGCCCTATGCGATCCAGTCGAATTTGACCTTGATCGTTTGCTTGGGGTTGGACTGGGATGCAAATCCAATCTATCTACGATATTACGCTCCCTAGGGCTCTCAAATCCTGAAAGTCCTGGGGGAGGGGACATGTTCCTCATGGTCGGGTTTACCGACGGCCTTGGCCTGACGTTACGGCTGGCCACGTCAGGATTGAGATTCTCAATCGACAAAGGTAGCATGAATTCGTCGCTTCCAGCAGCCCGTTTTGGGCTTTGGAATTGTGGGAAAGATGACGGGGCGGGTGGCCCTGGCATCCATGCGGCAAAATCCATACCAAAAATGTTTCCGTCGTTGGGCCATGAGGCTCTCCAATCGAGCCCACCGGATTCGGTCGGCAGATGAACGTCAAATGCAACTCCGCTGGATGTACCAGGTTCGGGATTACCGATCGCTTGAAAAACTATACTACTGGTTGGCACAGGTCTACTGCTACTTCGAGAGTCACGAATTTCGGACTGACCAATATTCATCAGCTCGGGGAAAGATGAGGATTGAGCTCCAGGTGCAATACCGGGCTCGTCATCATCACGTCCTGAGACGGAATCATCATGGCCAGGACGATCAGACTCACGACCCTGAGAGCGATTAGCTCTTGAGGCATTAGACGATAGATCATCAGTGCGAGTAGCACTGGATCTCTCTGAAGGCATTGCTTCTGAAAAAGTGTGGTCCGATAAAAAGTCAGGACCGGAAAACATCGGCTGTCCGGGCACTTGGTCGTCATTCACAACGTCCAAGATTCCGGCCTGGCCGAGAACCCATTCATCGGTCACCACATGAGGTCCGTCCTCAGTGATTCCCGCCATGATTTGTACACTACCCTACAAAGCCTGCAGGGTTGTTAAACAAGGGGTTCGCGGTGCCAACCGAGGACGAATCCTACGGCTGATAACCTGCGAAAGGGTTTGAAACAGAGTTTCGGGATGGATAAAACAGGCCCTAACCCACCAACAAGAAGAGACCACCTTATCCCCCCGGTCCCAAGGGCAAAGCAGTTGCCCCCGGCCGGCACTAACACGAACCAAAAGGGGTGCCTCGTTGTGACAAGAAGGAACCAAGCAGAAGCGCAGCACAGCGCAAAGCAGGCAAGCAAACCAGCAGCAAGCAGCACCAAGCGAGCAAAGCGAGCAATAGCAGCGCACCCCAAACAATAGCCCGACCCACCTCCAGGAGAAAGAACACCGCCCCAGACACGACGGCCGCGATGCCACGCGGCCGGCGTGCGGATGCGCCGCGGACTTTTCCCGACGAAATGGCGGACGATGTTTGCCGGATGTAAAAGCTTGAGCCAAATACCGCGTTGGGTAATGGCGTACTACAAACTGCTATGATAAAAGTACATGCCCCCAAAAACAGGATCATAAGGCTCAGGAACCAAGGCAGGTTCTGAAGAGAGGAGACCAACAGAACCCTTTTAGCATAATGGAAGGCAGGATCCACCTGTGCGCAAGGGCTGGAGTCTATGAACTATCGTACACCCCAAGAAGCAAAAATATCAGCCTTTGGCGGAGATGGTCATCTCAGGGCTCTGGCTCAAACCAGGGTACCCCTATAATACATATGTATACATATATACATATACACATATTAACATATATATATATATATATACACATATACACCCTATAACAGCTTCAACGCAAGGATCCCACAAGGGGACCCAGGAGATTGAAACGCCAGCTCGCTCTCTCCTTTTCTACATCTGCTCCGCCTCTTTTGGGCGCCCATCCACTCTCACCCAGCCAAACACCGCCCCAAGCAGCTCTATGGATTTCTCACAATCATGCCACTCTGTTGTTGTTTCTTTGTTTGTTTTGGGGGGGGGTCCGTAAACTAAGGATCGAATCATTTCGGGGGGATGTACCGGCGTCCAATCTTGAAATACCCCATATCAGCCCTGGACTAAATGGCACCCCCAATAGGAAAGCACCAGAAAGTACATGCCAGAGTTGCCCATCTTGGGCAAGGAGTTTGCTTTTAGGTACGATACTGAAGGTATGGTTCTGGGGTGATGCCTCTTCCTATTGGAGCAGGGATGGCGCTGCATCTAGCTGGACCTCGTGGGCCCAAACGGGAGCTAGGCCAAGCCAGTTCAAAGCCTCGGCTAGCCTTTTCAGTCTTCTGCGCCAGTCGTGCAGGTCAAACGAATGTCACATCCGCACCATCACGGGCCACGCCGCTCAGCTGGTAACCAGCATTGAGGATGTTCATCTGAACCTCGTCATCCAGCTTGTCATCGGCGAATCCCCGGGTCATGACACCTTCATAGAATGTCCCTACTGCCCAGTTGCTGTTGTCCCCACCAATGCCCAAAATGATGGCACCCTGCTTCTTCATGACCTCATACTTTGGAGGACGCCCTCCATCATACAAGGTCTTCAGCTGCTTCTGTTCATTCAATCCTTCTGGGCTCGCGGTCGCATCCGCATGCTTCAAAGAGAAGCGGTTGGCATCCCCCTTGACCATTGCTGTCACAAAGTCCGAACTGATTGGGGTATTGCCTGGGTTCTCCCGCTGGACACCAGCCCACAGCCCATCTTCCAGATCAGCCATGACCCAGGGGCCATCCTCCGCCCCACGGCTCCAGCCCTTGGAGGAGCCCCAATACACAGCCTCCATGGTACCTGCCCCATCATCATTATTGTCGATCTCGGCATTGCCATAATCGAAGCAGCACTTATCATTGTAGTGCTTACCCGCCACCACCATGTACAAGGACTCCGGCTCATCGCCAAGAGCCACACCTGTCGTGTGGTCGTTCCGGTATCCCATGCCGCCTTCAAACCTGGCGCCATAGACCGGACGGAGCTTCTTTGAGGCATCCCACACAAACACGCGGTTCGCGGTGGCGTTGGTGCCCCTGTCCGGAGCTTTCGCTGCGCCGCCGCCGGGCCCCAGGTCCAGGTGGTTCTTGTTCGGGGACTGGTCGTAGATCCGCGACACTGTGCAGGTGTCCTTCTCGCAAAAGGAGTCCTGCAGCGCGGAGTCGGCCGCGCCGCGAAGCACGGAAATATCTTGAAAAGCACCGTCTGATTCACGCTTCACCTGATAGAGGGGCCCTGCGTAGGCTCCGTAAAGAGCCCGCGTTAGGGAGTGTGCCGCGACGCAGGGGGTGCTGCCTCTAGCGTAGATGTCGCATGGCCCCTCCAGTGAAGATGCCAAAGCAAGCAGCGAGGCAAGAAGGACACTGCTGGCTGCACCCGGCATGATACGACTCTCCTACTCCGCTCCTGTGGTTCAACCCCTTCTAGGAAACCCATCATGCGTCATGAGATGTGGCTACCCCATAAATGCAAGCTAGTTTCTTCCAGCAGACACCTGTCCAACACAAATTCGGGCAACTGACTTGCTACTGTGACTGCAGCAGTAGAGAGCTTCGAATGTCCAATAACAGAAGTCCAAGTCACAAAAGCTGCTGCACTGGAAAACAACTTCATTAGCAACACCCTTAGATGCGATTGGGCGGATAACAATCTCACTTCCTGCGAATGCTCCAAGCTTCGAGCCGAGTGCCGGACCCAAGTCCAAGTGTCATCTTTGGGCTCGGAGTGAGATACAGGGAACGCAGAGCCACATGCGGGGGGAGGGGGGGGGGGGGTGGCTGATCGCCATTAAACGAACATGAGCAAAGTCCCAGATCCGAGTCCTCTCGGTCGGTGTCCCTGCGGGGCCCCAGATCGCTCGCCTTGGCTCTTGGGCTCCCAAAAGACATGGCTCTTGGATGAAAGCTATGGTTAATTCATTGAAAACATGGCCGCAACAAGAATGATATGTGTGGAGCCTTTCCACAAACATAACGTGGGCCTTTGCATTGCTCAACTTGAATCATTCCATGATAATTGTACAATAGCTACACACCAGGGGTTGCGAAACACTGCACTTTAGGCAAATAATTCCGGCCTCGCAACTTTTTTGTTTGGAGCCGTCTGGGTCGCAGCCATCCCAGACCCAAACGATTGCAAACTGAGACTGGAGATGACGGAGTTTGCGGTCCGTGTGTTGCACCCCTCAGGAACACCTGATCCAAGCTCGGGGCCTTCCACCTGCACAAACTTGGCTTACACTCTCAGCGAGAAGTTCATAAACACACCACGCTCTCGAACTCCAGCGGGTTAGGCGAACGACTCATGTACACTTTCCTGAAACAAATGAACGCGGTTCAAACCACCTACTCGGTTGCTTTAAGGTGGGGGCCTAGTTTAGACCAAGGTTGCCCAACGCCGCAAAACAACAGGCCTTCTAAACTGAAATGCGGGCAAATGAAGAGACCCCGGTAAAACAAAACCAGCATCGTCTGGTGTTTTGTTCCTTTGGGTAACGATCTGCGCGCAACTCAATTGGGGCGAGAGGGGTTAGGTCACCGGGAAACACACCCTGCATCGGCTTGCTGTCAACCCATGGCCTCAAAACCTCCCTTTTGGTTATCCACCCAGAGTGGCCATGGAGAAAAAGGGCGCCAATGTTTAGTTGGCACAATTGAGTTCCAAGGGAAGCCCCAACAAGAAAGGAAAACGAGTAACCTGTCCCAAACCTTAGAACAACAACGCTGGGTGCACGGGTCCGTGTGAGTGAGACCTCACCTTAGGCCCCAAGCGAGCTTGTCCCGCCAGGTGATGAAGCCGGCGCAGGCAACCATAAACCTCGCGACATCCCCACACGCAATAGCCTAACAAAAACTTTTTCTGTTTGCCTACTATAGTAAAAAATAGAATCATACTCAGTGCTGAGAAACCTGCGCAGATTACTCTAATCTATAACTCAAAGACGGAAGGAACGTGGGGCAGCTCTGTTGACGCTCCCCAGTTGCCCAGTGAGGGAGCAAACCATGTTACGTGAACCAAACAGAAAGGGGACAAAAAGCGCTGAACAACAACCAACGGCTGTGTCACAACATGGCTACCCGAAATGCGTAACCAAAACCATTCAGCCACGGGTTAGCATCAGGCCATAGATGTTCGACATGTCACGAAACGTCGCATGCAAGAGTGCCTTTTCGCGAACGGCGAAGTTGTTGTTACATGGCTTCTTACACATTGCCACCTGCATTAAAAACCAGTTTGGCATACCTCTAAGAGGAAACCAATACCCCACAAAACTAGGAAAAAGCGCTCATGCCTCACAGAGTGCTCGTGGTCACTGAGACCCGTGTTGCTTGCGCCCCTGGCCCCCATTTCTGCACTTGCATCGCAAACTCAGGGCTGCGGTGACGCCAACGCCAAGCGACAGCATGGCGCAGTACACCACGCGTGCGGTCTGCGACCCATTCGTTCAAGAAACCGCCGGATGCCAGGCGAGGAGGAAGACAATCGGGTACCACATGAATACCAAAGGCAGCAACCAGGCATGCTGCGAGGCAGAGGCACCTGCTGATGAAGATGGGCATCCCCCAGAGTCAGGCAAGGATCACGGACAGTGGCATTTTGGTCATATCCATAATCACCCGCCAAAAGCTGATTTGGCCAATGAGCTGCGTCCGCACACGCTCGTCGAAGACGCACAAAGGATCGTCTTCTTCTGAGATGCTGTACCATCCACTCATCGTGCTGTACACCACGAGAGACAATCGCAAAAACATCATACCGCTCCAAATCACCCGGATCGCGAAGCCATGCCTCAGTAAACATCGAACCCACGGACAAAGACTGCACCAGCAAGCAATTCAACACGAGCTGAGCGGGGCGACCAGAGAATGGTCATCTTGCGGCTTTTCGGGAGGAAGGCGGCGAGCCCAGCGATTTCTTGCGCCTTCAGCTCGCCGTTGTCTTGAGAGATGCAGAGCTTGTCCAAAAATACAATTTGAGGTGGCCTGAACTGCCAAAAAAATGTAGAAGGTGACAAGCGGAGGCCACACAAATAGATAGACCCCACAGGGACTGTATAGCAACTACTTTGGGTTCTGAGTGCCGAAGTCCTCTAGAGCTGAGCGCGAGCTTGTGTACAGCAGGACCAAACCGCAACACGACAGATCTCAAGGAACTTCTGGGTTGGCTGCGGTCAGCTGCAGAATTGCTCCGGGCTTGGCACAACCAAGCAATGCACATGCTGCACTGTAGCCCCCTCTGACTTCGAAGTCCACGTGAAGCCCAGCCCAACCTCGACAGTACTATGTGGGTAATTCTCTACATTAGGGTCCTGTTTGGGACCCTATTTACAAACAGTTTTTATCTGAGCCTGTCTACCATGTAAGAACTTTCTGTGCTGGGGGCTTGCAAGCAGAGTTCTCTCAATAGCTGTCCTTGTGGCTAAAACAAACTCATACCACCCTAAGCTTTTAAAATTTTGTAGTTCTCCTTACCCCATAATTGTCTGCTCACTTCAACGGACCCTATCCTCACTTAGGGTCCCTATGGTCCCTCAAATGTTCTGATTCACCTCCAGGGACCCACACAAACGTCTCCACAACCCGGACGCCAGAGATTTCCACTTTGGGCTCCGGCAGGCCATTGAGCCGGTAGAGGCGGCGATAGTTATGCCGGGCCGCCAGGGCCTCGAGTCCATCGGAGAGCCCCTTGAGCTTCACTCAAAAACCATGTGCCCTTCCTCCCATGGCACCGGGAAATACCTGGAAGATTCGTTTCCGTGTCAAGGGGCCCCCAGTTGCCATGTTGGTGGGAGGGAGGGTACTGTATGTTTCAAAGCAAGCATGTCACGTTTTGTCATTTATTCGTCGTTCTTGGGCTTTTGTGCGGTTTTCGGATGTGTCTTTTTTGCTGTTAGTTTGTTTCCCGAAAGTGCTTCAGCCGGGTTTGCCTGATGACATATGAAAGAGGCAAACGGAATCACTCGCTGGTACTGGGAAACCTGCAGTTCGCTCAATTACGCTGACTTTGCTTGTGGGCAAGGCACAGGTGTTGTTTGCTCTGCAGGACAACCAGTGCGATGCTTGTCATCAAAGCTCCCTGACCACTCTCGTCACAACCAGAAATGAACCAAAGCGGGCTGGGCCAACGCCCTGTTTATACAAACAACATATCTCGTTTGGTCCCCAACTGTGCCCAGGGCTGGTTCTGTCAACATGTTTTGCCCAACGCAAAAACCATCTTAGAACCAAGTCCCGTTTCAGAGAGCGTCCGCCATGTCCCGGCGCAGCCTACCAGCTCGCAACCGAAACGACGCAGCATCGAAAGCAAAAGCAAGGAGAGGTTGTGTGTGTGTGTGGCAGAACAGAAGACCAAACGGGCGGTGTCCTAGTGGCTTCCCTTTACGCCACCCGGAAAGGGCACCAAATAGGTCATATCAAAATGAGGATGGATGGATTTGTGCAAACTACAAGGAACCAAATGGACCCCCACCCCCCTTGACCCCAACCCACCCCCGGTAGGAACTTGGCCCCAGAAAAGAAGAAAAGACACGCAAAATCCTATACCTCTTACCTCATTATGGAAATGTACAGGAAATATAGGTGTCCTAGAAAAATGGATGTCCCTAGCTTGAAGCACCAGGTCAACCAGGGCCCCTAACAGAACGGTTGTCTGACGTCTGGGCGTCCAGGCAGCCCCCGCCAGAGAGGAGGCTGTGCCGGAGAGCGCCAGGGCTGCGCGAAAAGACGCGTGACTCAAAGGGTAGCTTCCCCATTCTTTCCAGACACCTTCTTTCTTGCAAACCGCCAAAAACCCATGGGGAAATGGCTGGTTTGTGGAAAGAACGATGGCTGAGAAGAATGGTCGGAATCAACCCCTAGTGACGTTTGTTGAGCAACCCAAGCTTCAGGCCACGAGCAACCCCCACAGCTCCCGGAACCCCGAAAACGGGGTTCGAGGTCTGCCATTGAACGGCGCCAATCCTTTTGTACTCATGTTGACACCATACCAATAAACCCCCGTTTATTCATATGGGGGGTGGTCTTGGCCCCTCCAAAAGCGGTCTGATTCCCCACGTTTCACCCAGGGAAAAGCACCTATTTATACACTGGGGTTGATTAACATGGGGTCCACCTTACCTGCAGGGCTTCCCTAGATGTCCATCACCCCTTGGGCAAAACAGGTGATGTTGAAAACCACCAAGCGAAATATAGGGACCCCTGCCTTCGGCTTGGTTTGGGAAACCAAAAGGAAAGCCGAAGCCCTGAATGGTGGAACCGTGGGTGTTGCCTCTTCAAGTGCATTTTTTTGGGTTGCTCCTTTTGAGTTGCCCCTTTGTAGATTGCTCATGTGATCATGTTTAGACTTTTTAGGCCCCTCCTTTTTGCTGCCTCCATTCCAGCTTGAGTGTTCAAGCGAAAGTGATTACGCGAAGCCACGGAATTTCGGGGGGGGGGGGGGGGGGAAGGGGGGCTTCCCCGTTCGGAGACAAACCCGAATGGAGCCTTGAATGGGCGGCATCCAAAGTTGCCTAAGGAGATCTCCGTGGGTCTCACCAAAAGCACCTCCCCTTTTGAGATGGACCTCACCCTTGCGGCAGGTCTACCTTGCTTCCTTTGAACATCATTTCAACAACATGATTCCCAAGAAGCTCCCAACATGCCATATGTATTTGGTCGCGCAACCAAACATGCTAACATTCGCCCTGTGGCGTCAGCGCCACAGAACGGCGGGGTCTAAGAAAGTCCACGGGATTTTCTGCAAGTTGGCAGCATAAGAAGCCAACTTGGGGATTGAAACCTCCCATTTCCAGGTGTCGATTCAGCTTGCTTCTTAGATAGAAGCCGTATTTATCCTTTGGTTGTACTAGGCCTGGGTGTCAGATTGGGGACGCCTAAACAAGCAAAAAGGCTCATCATGGTTAACCCCTTTTTTGCCTCCGATGAGGCGACTTGGGGCCTGGGGTTTGTCATTTTGACCCGATACGTCTACAACCAAAATCAAAGGGCAGCGGGGAAAACAAGTCGAGCTAACATAGGCACTCACGACGCCCCTTATCCCGATTGCCGCGTGGTCCTCATTTTTGAAGGAAACCCACCAAACAAAAGCGTGATAATTAGGGGGGATTCCCTCACAATCAACCAGGTGATAGTTACCCTCTGTCCGACAGTGATGGAACTGGACAGCCATTCAAGAGGACTGGCTGCCAAAACCCGCCGAGGAGCTAAACCCCCTGGTTCATGAAGACATTCCAAGCCCAAGAATCTCCTTCACCTACCTGAGCCACCAAGTTTCATCGATCTCAAACTTGCGGGGCATTGTTCTCCTTCTCCCAGCCTAGCATGGCATTCACATCTACCAGCTCATGCATCTTGTCCACCGAGAACTCTTCCTGAGAAACAGTTCCCGGAAGCGCGCTCTGAATGCAAGAAACACATATTTAGCCCGATATGTGATTCTCCGAATATATGCACAAGGTTGTGTTTGTTATAGCTTGTTTTTGGGTGTGTAAATTCTGGTCGGTCTCAAACCCCACCGTTGGCGTTTAAGTGTAGGCGACTATGGATCTTTGCGGTTTTAGATGATGGTTCCCCTGAGTACCTATTACAACGGCAAAGGAAATCGCTTGGCATGGCTCGCATAGAATGTGTCCTCTTCGCTTAAGATTCTCAGGGGCCACGGGTTTACTCCCAGGATTCTCATTTGCTCGTGCTGACATCAGCAACCGTCAACGAAATCACTTTGCGGAGCAAACCCCGTCCTGGTTTGTGTTGAAGGCTCCCCTTGACCACGGACAGTACGTATTGAGCAACACGCAAAACGTGTTGGAACAACCCACCCCTAGTCTGGGTTTGATGCCAAGAGCCATGGTGATAGGAGTCGGTCCGGTGGACGCTTTCAGCTTTGTTGCAAGGGAAGGCAAGAGGACAGCCACCTTTTTGAGGCCCGCCTAAGTTGACAAGCCCAATATGCCCGCATGCATTTGGTTCCCGGTATGGAGATGGGAAAATGGGCAAGACGCCTGGACATGCAAGTCCCCTCAACTCATGGCCCCAGATGGATCACGACTGGACAGTTTGACCGAACCATGACAGGCTTCACCCGCGGTCGGATGGATATGTTCTCAGACTGAAGATCCTTCGTACACTTCCATGGGAGGGCCACCAAAATGTCTACCACTTTAATAACCTGCAAAGGAAAACCTGCGTAAAACAACAAAACAAAAACACTTTGGTCACCTGATGCAACTGAAATCAGTGGGGAAGCACAAACGCCTGAACTCATGGGCGGAAAAACCCTGGAAACTCTGATGGCAAGTGGATCAAAAAATCACCACAGGACCACCGAGTCCATGCAGGTGACATCCTCAAAAAAGGAAACCGGCGCCCAAATCAAACCTTGAGACGCATTAAGGAGCCTGGTGACTAGGACCCTGGGCACCCCGACGCTCGGGTCTGCCGCATAGAGCGTCACCGACCTAAACCGTCGAAATCAGACACCCACTCGTCACGTTTCAATATGGCTCGTCAAAATCGGGTTACCCCCCAGAAAGGTTGTCGGTTGCCCTTTTGGTTTCCCGTCAACCCCACAAAATGCTGCCACGCCTCAAAAGCACACCCAAATGAAACCCCTGCAGATACCTCCATCGAGTCTCGTTTTGTGACCTCTTTTTCTGGGTTCAAATTTGGTCCCGGATCAACTTGTCCCATCCGGAGCGGAAAATCTATACGACAAGGGAGCCCACCATCTGGCACAAAGATCAAGGATTAATTCTTAACCCACTTTGCAGTAATTCGGGCTCATCTAGACTAGTGTTGCCTAGAGGATGATGTTTCTACATCCGAGAGATTTTCCTAGGTTTGGGGGGCCATTGACTGCACCCTTCCGTGAACCACTTATTGTGACCCCTCCCCTGCGCACCTCCCCCCCCGTTTAAAAGGGGAGAAGAGCTGAAGATTGTGACCCGCTGTGCTGACTTCACAACCGCGAACTGACACCCGAGCGCCTCGAAGAAAGCTCGCTTGACACTCCGAAACGTGTTTTCCAACCTCATTGAAGATTCAGTACCGCCGTGAAATGGCCGACGGAACATCCAGCGACCCCCTTGTGTCGAGTTCGCGCGCCGGCTCCGAAGGAAAGAGCCGAAGCCGATACCAAAAGGAACTTGCTCTTTGTCGCTGTTCAAGGAAAGCCCTGGAACCGTGGAACATACCTGCTGGTTCCGAGCAGATGAGCAAAAGATCCCCAAGCATTGGATTCCGACAAGTCCAGCTTCTTTCCTGAGAACCAGCCAGGAATGCCAAGAAATGTGGAACTGGGGGGGAATTGACCTGTTGGTCCTTGGGGACTATTGCAACATATCCCTGAAACCCCCTGTTTACTTTCGGAAAACAATTTGAATTCATTTCGGGAGGCTGTACGACGGTGGCGACCACCCATGGGCGCAAGGCATAAGCTGGCGCAGTGCTACGCCGAAGACGGTGCTGCCACAGGCGACCTCTCAGAAGGGGGATAGGTCCAAAGCATCTCCTCTCAACCCTCCCGTCCACCAACATGGAACCTGACTGATGGGCCCTGGAAGACTACTTTCCTTCAAAAGGGACCCTCTGCTGTTGGGTTCCATGTTAGTGGACAGGAGGGTAGAGGGCAATGAGATTGCCATCTTGAGACCAGGATTTAAAAAAAAAATGGAGAAAAAACTGAGTCGTTGACGGGAGCAAGCACCACCCTGACAATGACCATCGTGGCATCATCGTATATTGGCCAAAAAGGAAACCTAACGAATCCCATGTGCCTGGTTTGTTGGTTCGGGGTACCTCCTCCTGATGGGAGTAAGCACTGGATACAATGTGAGGTAAGTGGCGTGCAAATGTTTTCGTGTCTATATATATATACATATTATGTTTTTTTTTTTTTTTTTTTTAACAAATATATATATATATATATATTTGTTTATTACTTTTAAAGCAATGGACCAGCCGCTTCTTTTGCCTTGTTTGGATAGTCGCATTGGCCAACAAATGCCATCTGCAAGGAGCATCGCAGAATCGGCTCCTCTAGGAGCCGATTCAACGTAAGATTTTGTGGCGCCAGTCTCCTGGAAAGCTTGGTTGACTCCAAAGTGGACACAAGTTTGCTGGCCGCAATGTTTTACCATAATCAAAGTCACCCCCTAAGTAGTGGGAAGGGACACAACCACATGTTCTGACTTTGATAACCCCCAGAAACCGTCAAAAAATAGTGACCCCAGATTTAGTATGCAAAGTTGCATGCTTCTTGCAAGTGTAATTGTTCTAAAACATAGTCTGGTTCTGTTCAGGTCGCCGGTCAAATGAACCACTGCTCCCAGTCGTGTCAACATACATTGGAAGCAGCAGGAGCCCTGCTGTCAAAACTCTGCGCAGTGTGTCCCAACATCGGGGGTTCCTTTGCGAAGGGGAAAATGGTGGCAGCAAGGCTAAATCATGTGGATTTGGGGGGTTGCCGGACACGGTTCCAAAAGATCTTCCTAGTCACCATCCAAAGGCTCCCCTGCTTGACCTGAGGGTGAGGACGTGTCAAAACCCAGTCTGGCACCCATCCAAGCGTTTGTCCCCCTAAAGTTCGCCAAACATCGAAAATGCTGCCAAAACTCGAGGGATCTTTCTGGACTCTTTCCGCGACCCCTTGAGCTCGCACGCCATTCTCCTTTTTTCTCCTCTTTGGCCTTGCGCCTGGGAGCTCAGACGCAATCCTGGGCGAGAGCGAAGGATTTCCAGCTGACGTGGCTTCCAGTAGAACCCACTGGTTTGCGCACGCAAGTTGGACGGTCTAAATACAAACTCAATCGAAAGCAAACATAGTAGAAACAGTCTTCTGCTAATCGAAAAGGAGGCTCCAGTTCACCTGCACGGTGAGGCCAGATATGGACAGGTCAACGGGCTTGCCAGCTTCAGAATGACTGTAAATATCCAAATAAGAAACCACCTTGTCCTTTGGTGCAAGCGGTCGGAACCTGTTTGAACTGGTCCCCGATATGCTGCTTGCTCCCGTGTAAATTGGCCGCTCGTTGGCTCTTTGTTGCAGAAAGGCACTTTCGCAATGTTGCTGGGACCTCTGGAAAACATGCCTCGCGCGAGACCTACCCTGCGCAGGCAACGCAAAACCTTCGCAAAAGTCGTAGAACTATAAATGAAACAGGGAAAGGTGGAAACCAACAGATCTAGAACTATAAATGAAACAGGGAAAGGTGGAGAAAGAAATCGCCACTTCCCCAATTCCTGCTCCACGGCCTCAGCGCTTCGCCAAAATTCCGGCCCAGCGGCGAAATGTTACGCGGAGTCGCTGCTCCGCGACCGGCCCTCGACAGCAAAGCGGGGCCCAAAAGCAGGGAGATCCTCCAAAAATGACAACTTGTCCCATGTCGGGGATCAAACACATGACCTTTTTGCGCCCTGAGGTTGAAAGGGGATGGCTGTGGCTCAAAAAACCGGTACCAAAATGGATCCCTGGTAAGTGGAAACAAAGGCCTTCTGTTTAATTTTGAGCCACACCCATATGTATATCCATAACTAGGTCCTTTTGGCTGTACGTTGAAAAGCTGAAACATGAAGCTGCTGTGAGGGGTAGCTCTGGCCTACTCCCTGGAAAACCTGGTTAATCACTCTCCAAGCCGACTGAGTCCACAAAACGCATGCAAAAGGACACTGCCGAGCACACTCTCCCTCAAACTAGAGTCTATCAGAGGCGACCATGTCGGTTCGGGCAGAAGTGGTTTGGACAAGCCAGCTTGATCCCTTGTAAAATCACAATTTGGGAGGGGGGCTGTTGTGGGGAACGCCCATATTTATGTTTGAGGAAGCCATTCATCTTCTCCAGCATCAATGGTTTCATCGGATTTCATGAATAGCTTCTGGCATGTCCAGCACAAGTTGCAGGTCCTTTGTACTTGGATGTACATTAGACGCAAATGGTACAGGACCCCTCGGTTGGCAATGAACTGCTTCGACTGGACGCTAGCAGCATCAAACAAAACCCTGGGCCGACTAGCTAATCTCAATCTTCGCTTTGCGAGATCCGAGGAGTTGAACTTCGGCACCCTGAGGCCTGTTGAAATAGCATGTTGATTACTCCCCGCTTCTCGGAAGAAACGCCCACCCCGCCATGTCACTTTTGCGCGGACTGAGGACATTCCCCTGCAGGTTCGGCTCAAAGAGTACTTGCACAACTGGAAGTTGGACGCCGCAAGTTGGACCCCGCTGTTCGTACGAAGTGCCGCAGGGTCGTATTTGAGGGAACCCAGCAGAGGCGCGGTTCACGTGTTTTTGGTCTACGCCCGGCATGAAACCAACCGTTTGGAGAGGCGCCCTTTTCACAACGTTCATACTCTGCTCCCCACAATCTCAACGCATCTCCTCGCGCGGCGTGCCAATTCTGGACCTCTAGTGTGGTTCATTTTAGTGCAAGTCTCTTTCTGAACCAAACCAGTTCGAATCAAAGGTCCAATAGCGAATACCAGCTAAAACCAGCAAACTTGACATTCTCTGCCCTTGAGGACCTTGAAACAAAATTCAGCCGGCCGACAATGCTTGTAGTAAACATTGGGCCCGACTCGTGAGTTTGGAAGCAACAATTTGAAGGTGCAATCTGGACTTGGTACATAATCCAAACTATTTTCTGGTCCTTGTCCGTCCAGCCCTTGTCTTACAATATACACAGAAGAAACAGGACCGTTCAATGTGACTGCCCGGTGCTGGAAAGCGCGCTGGTCAGTCGGGGTAGCATAACCCTTACAGAATGTCAAACCCAGATTGCTCAAACAAACTGCAGTAACTGCGCTTGTGCACCTCCCCCCCTCTGTCCAAGTCATAAGAACAGCGCTAAAGCGGAGCCTCGTCGCGTCGATAGCCACGCTCTCTCTGACCTTGCAGTATGTTCACAACAAAGCCTTCAATTCTGTCTTTGTCGACATAATGATCTTGACATCATCCCTGACACTTGCAGTGGTTAAGTACAACTGAATCACAGCATGCCAAATGTTGCAATCTGTACTCGGAAGGAACCCGAGCTGAGGTTGACATTCCAACAGCATCACTCGCGGGGAGGAACTCCGACACTATCGAAATAGCAGCTTGTCATATTCCCCGCTGTTGCCACTGTTGTTGTCGGTGTTGTTGTCGCTGCTGTTTTTGTTGTTGGCGTTATCGTTATCATTGTGGTTGTTCCTGCTGTTGCTGTCGCTGTTGCGATTGCGATTCCTGCTGCTGCGGCTGCTGCTGCTGCTGCTGCTGCTGCTGTTGGTGTTGTTGTTGTTGCTGTTGCCGTTGTTGCTTCTGCTGCTGCTGCTGTCGCTGTTGCTGTTGCTGCTGTTGTTGCTGTCGCTGTCGCTGTCGTCGTTGTCGTTAATGCCGTTGATGTTGTTGTTGTTGCTGTTGCTGTTGCTGTTGCTGTTGCTGTTGCTGTTGTTGTTTTGGTTCTGGTTCTGGTTCTGGTTGTGGTTGTGGTTGTGGTTGTGGTTGTGGTTGTGGTTGTTGTTGTTGTTGTTGTTGTTGTTGTTGTTGTTGTTGTTGTTGTTGTTGTTGTTGTTGTTGTTGTTGTTGTTGTTGTTGTGGTTGTCGTCGTCGTCGTCGTCGTCGTCGTCGTTGTTGTTGTTGTTGTGGTGGTGCTGGTAGTGGTGGTCGTGGTTGTGGTTGTGGCTGCGGCTGCGGCTGTTGCTGTTGCTGCCACCGTTGCTGTTGCCTTTTTCTTGCTGTCGCTGTTGCTGCGAAAAGACACACCCGCTTGAGGCCAAAGGCGGTTGCCGGCGCCCGTGCGCGCTTCGATGGACCGGACGAATCCCATGACCAGGGCAGAGTAGTCGTCCTCGCCCTGCGCGACCCCGGAACCCCGAAGCCACGTTCCTCCACAAGTGTTCTGTTGGGATGCAACGGCCAATACACTGCACACACGCCTACGCGCCAAGGGCCGCCTGCGCGCCCGTATTTGCATCTTCCTTGCCTGCACGAATGCCTGCGCAAGCCGCGTTGCTACCTCGAGCTTTGTCTCTGCCGATTCATTCCTTGCCTGCGTGCGGCGCGCGGCTTGTGAGTGGTGTGTGGTGTGTAGTGTGGTGTGGGGTGTGGGGTGTGGGGTGTGGGGTTCTAACCGACACGCGCTTCTCCAAAATCGCAACCTTTCAACACAAGTGTAGCAGCTGCAGACTGAAACGGGAAATGGGCGTTGAGCCTTCGCGGACTCGGAGCCTGCCTACGCGAATGGAGGAAGTTGCCTCGTAGCTACCATGTAGCCACTCTCCGTCGTGGGCCTCTGCGAAACATGAAAGCTTTCAAAACACGCGCAGCTCTATGATGTGCCACCCCAGGCGTGCCTTCACGGTCGCCCGACAACAATAATGCATGCGAAATGCCCAGCGAGCCGCCTGAACTGCCTACACTTGCCTTCGCGAACTGCGCAAGCCCTTGATTCCGGAAAGACACGCTGCCCAGTTTGTGCCTTGAGTGAGCCAGAGGGCCAAAGTGGCCAATGGATGTCACATGGTAACAAAACTTAAAGGAGGCCACTTGACAAAGGACTTGATAACCATTGCTGTTTTTTCGACGGCTCAACAACGACATAGTAAAGCCAGACGAAGCCTACTTACAATTTAGTGAAGAAAGAAATGGGTTTGACACACACACACACACGTATTATTGTGTGTGTCTCTCTCTATTAACTTGTAATATACATATGTACATAGTGCGCCCGGCCCTCCGTGTGCCTATGTTTCTCTGTATCCCAGGAAAGTTTGGAAGAGGGGCATACCCGCTGTTCAGGAATCTGGATCCAAGATCCAAGATACAAGGTTGCCGCGGGGCTTTCAATGTGATTATCATGTTTGCTGTTGTCATATTTTGTATAATGCCTGTAAAAATGGGATTAAAGACTCAAGATTCAAAATATCCAAGCAATATTTGTCTGGAATGCTTGGATCTTGAACCATGCTTTTTGTAAACAAACAAATCTGGGACTCGAGACTCAAGATTGAAGACTCCAAAGCAATGTCTTAATAAGGCTCTTGAATCTAAAATCCCATATTTTTTGAAAAATGCAGCAGCAGACCTGTTGTGATCCAGACAGCACTGAAAAACCTCAATACTGGTATTAAGGAACCCGGATCCAAGATCTAAGATTCAAGGTTCCCCCCAAAAGTCCTCCAGCAATCTTGCATCTCGATCTTGGATCCAAATATCGCGTATGAACGAAACTACATGACAGTACTATGAGAAACCTTCATACCTGGCATTCAGGATTCTATGGGTCCAATATTTCCCTCGAAATCCCCCAACAATCTTGGATATTGGGTCCAGATTCCTTAGTACCGAGCATTCATTAAGAAAACTAACTTCAGTTCTTCGGAAACCTCAATACTGGTACGGAGGTTTCAGGGGGGAAGCACTCACCCCAGCAATCTTGGATCTTGGATCCAGGTTCCTTAGTACCGGTATTAAGGTACCAGTACTGAGAAAACTCCATACCAGTACGGAGATTTGCTTGCCCCAAATGTCATCATTTCGGGCAAACTGACACAAATGTTTCGAAAGATGCTCTTCCTTTTTGCGCCAGCGATCTTGCTTGGAACCCTTGTTTGCTCGTAATGGAATTGCGTTCTGTCCAAAACCAGAGTACAAATGGCTTCTTACACTGCGCTACTGTCTTAAGCTGACTCTGTGGCCTCTTTCCGAAGGTAAGGTGTTGGAGAAAGCTCTCCAGAGTGCAAGAGGTACCCAAGATTCTCTTTTTGCCCAGGGAAACTTGCTCAGAGAGCTTGCTCGGAGAACTTGCACAAAGAAACTTGCGCAAATAAGAAATTGCACGGAAAGACAGCTTATTCTGCGCAAAAAACGCGGCTACTCTTGCCTACAACAGAGTTCATATGTTTCCTGGCCACCAAAATTCTAGTTGGTTTTGCGCAAGGAGTACCAAAGATCCTTGCGTGGGTCCAGTTGCTATGAATTGCAGAGGCTGCTAGAAGGTCTACCTGTTGATACATGTCCTCTTGCAGTTGCGCAAATTGCTCTCTGCCCAAAACTAAATAAAATGAACATGATGGACTGCAAGATGCGTATCTCTGCCTTAAGCCTGCTGCAAAAACAGCAAAACGTGCTGCAAAATCTAAAATGCCGATAGGCACAGGGGGTAGCATCTACGCATTCTATATATCTATCTATCTATCTATCTATCCATCTATCCATCTATCTATCTATCTATCTATCTATCTATCTATCTATCTATCTATCTATCTATCTATCTATCTATCTATCTATCTATCTATCTATATGTACCTGTATATGTACACTAAGCCCTGCAAAGACCGACTCATCGCTCGAACCGGGCAACTAGGATTTGACAATTCGATCCAACATCCTTTGGATCTTGGACCTGCTTGCAGAAAACGCGAGTCATTCTTGGTACAACAACTCAACAAACAACCGCGTCCTTAGAGACTGTAAACTGATATCGAAAAAGTCCCCGAGCATCGCGCCACATACCTTTGTGTCTTCCACGTTCGTCTGCAGGGGGGTGCGTCATGTAACTTACACACAAACAAGCAAGGTCCACTAGCTGTGTACCCACCAGTGGCTGCGCAATGTATGCATATGATTTTATATATATATATATATGTATACACGATGTCTTGAGGGTGTGTAACGCACGACGCGGCACACATCTTGTTGCAGATTTGCAAAGGAGGTCCTTGCTACGCAGGTGTGTGATGGCAAAGCAGCGCTATGTAGCGCAGAACGACAAAGTGCCGCAGCTCCAGCTCGAAAGTCGCAACTGTTCAGTGCAAGCGAAGCGAGCGAAGCGCACCTCCGCAGCTCCAGCTTGAAATTTGCAACTGTCCAAGGCAAGCCAACATGACAAGAAACGATCCAGGGCAAGAAGCCCGCCAAACATCTCGCTCATTTTTGGGAACGGCTTTGGGTTTGCAACGGGGTATGTAACGGCAATGTAACAACGTGTGCAACAAGGTATAGCACAGAAAGAGGAGTCTTTCTTCCGGCCCCTCCCCGCTACCTGTAAGTCTGCTCTGCAGGCAACCAGTGTGAATCACTGAGAGTCTGAGTACGATTCGGGGTATGTGACGAGGGGCATGCAAACCAGCTCGGCGCTTGTATTAATGTGAGGTGTGACGAAGGTATGTAACGAGGGGCCATAACTATTTCTATACTGTGAATAGTATACCCTCCCACCGGCAGGGAATGCACAACCCCCTTTCAAGCTTTTGAAGGACTACTTGCCTGAGCAGCCCCCAGTTGCTCAGGCTGAGAATGTGGGACAGGGATTTGACACTGAACTGAGGGTTGTTTGTCCAATTTGCAACCAAAGAAACCCCGGTCCGACCCTATTCCGCCCACCAGATTTCCGGATCCGTCGCACATCGCCCCGCATCGCCTCACGGCGGGGCCGGAAGTCGGCCAGCACCGTGGCCTGCACCGGGCGCGCGCAGCGCTCCAGCACCCCGAAGGCGCGGTCGTCCATGGGGTACCCTCAGATCGGATCCAGATCGATCGGATCGATCCCATCGACCAGATTTCTCGTTCGGCTGATCCGGAGTTCGGTGCAGAACAAAAAGAGCTCCGGAACAAAAGGGGGCAAAACTCGGTTGGCCATGGTGTGGCCACCAAGAAGGCCCTGACGGAGTTTCGGGGGAAGGAGGGGTGATGTTCAATGACTTCCTCCGGAATGTCTTCATGAGCTCAAGCAGTAACTTGAGTAACTTGGCCAGCTGTGATCCTTTGGGTACCATGTGAATTTTCAGTTTCTGCCTCGAATTCGGGCTGAGGGATGTGATTCCAACACTTCAGATCTGCTTGCCGCTTTTCATGACTGAGCTTGTCGTGGCAAACAGACATGGTTGTCCCTTTTTGAGGCGCTTGCGGGCGCTTCGGTTTCTTTTAGACCTCAGACACATCCGTGTGTGTGTGCGTGTGTTTTGTTGATCGGGCCCTTTCCAGCCGAAGTTGCAAGGGTGCAACTCCTATTTTGACACATACCCGTCTCTGTTTGGGCAGGTGGCTTGGTTTCAAGGGAAGCCCAAAACGGAAACCAAGCTTTTGGTCACCTGGTCTAATTCTGACACACCCAGAAACCTGTATCCCAGCCCAAAGCAACCCAAAGTCATCCCTTTGGGGCTTCTCAAAATGGTGATGCCCTTACATTGGTTCCCTTTTGGTTTCCTTGAAACGCCAACCAAAAGGGGGTACGCCCATTTAAGGGCAACCACCATTTAAGAGTAACTTAACAGGGAACCATTTGAGGAAACCATTTCAGGGAAACCACCTAATTCCTGCGGATGGACGAAATCCTGCACTACCTAAGAACACCATGAACGACGCTTCCCTTGCAAATTCCAGCAAACAATGGTGTCCCATGGGTTCGAAGTGGTGCGAAATGGATTTCGCCCATCCACAGTACGCCATGTTGGCAACAGTTTGGTCCACAAGTAACCCCCGTCCCCCCCGTCCCTCCACTTCCGCCGCAAGACTCTCACGGAACTCCGCCAGTGTGCTGGCCCCTGCGACTCCGGGCTTCGAAACCCGCGTGTGCTTGGCCCAGTTGTTGGCCAAGGGACAAATGGCGGGGGGACTGTCCGGAAGAATATCTATTTTGTATTATGTTGTGTTAAAAGAAAGTCCCGGTATTTAAGTTGAAAACTATGGGTCATTTAGCACCCAGCAAAAAGAAAAGAAAAAGAAAAAAGGAAAAAAAGAACTTCCCTGCGATTCCTCTTGGCTTCTCTTTGAAACAACACCCAAAAGAAAATGGTCCCGCTTAACTCGCTTGCTGAGACAATCAAAGTCCGAACTTGTTGTTGTCTGCCAATAAAATGATCTGTCCAACAAGTGTTTGGAGTTCAGAAACTCGGGACGTGAGCTGAACTTCCAAGAAGAAAAACAGTGACTCCAGAAAACAGATGACGCAAAAATTAGCAAGTCCCGAAATGGATCCTTCAAAGCCCACGTCCCCCTTCGACGAAAGCACCCCAAAGATGACGGCTCAGAGCGTCTGACGGGAGACCTTCGGCATTATTCTGAGACGAGCCGACAACTCAATTTGGGTTTGGGGTATGGAGCATTTGGGTTGCCCCCCCCCCCCCCCACGTTGCCATGGTCATGCTCCGAGACATGATCTGTCAGGGACCCTCCATATGTTGAGAGAAGAAGCATGTTTAATGGACTTTTGGAAGGTTGCTGGTATTGCCTGTGCTGAAAGTGCAAAGAGGGCTGATTCGCTGCGCGTCTGCAGATGCTGCGAGGTCCTTCGTGTGGAGGCATGAACGAATACATGTGTTTCAAAAGCTGCAAACTGACCCGAGGCGCATTCTTGCGCTTCCTAGCTGCGGTGGCGTGTCCGATCCTTTGGCTGCACAGCATCAGGGGAAACCAGAGAAAGGGTTGGACAACATGCTACACGCAGATACGTGCTGTACTGCTCTACCATAATCATTGTGGCAACTGTTTTTGTTTTGTTTTGTCCCCTTTTCTTTGCCAATAATAATGCTTTTCGAGCGGGGTGCTTGCCTGATAAACGGGTGGCCTGTGGTGTTTCCTCTTTGTGCGAGGGACATCATTTTTCAAGATGAACTGTGACTTTTGCTGTCGGTCCCTAAGCGTGCTGATCTCCCATTTTGGCCACAAGACCAAACTCTTCAAGCGCAGCCACCCGCTTGCTGACCGAATTCAATATGGCTGTGGCTCAAAGTAGGGTGCCTCCAACCACAACAACATCGGTGCTGGCACTCAACCGGCTTTGACCTGCAGCGTAGCGCTGTGAAAGCCAAGTCAACACGTCATTCAGTAACGTCCTATTGACATGCAAGATAATGACTGCTTGGACGGGCCCTACCGTTTCACATGTGTCAGAAACAGATCGACTCTCAAGATGGTTGGCGTTATTTTGTTGCCTTTTGAAACTGTCCAACCCAAAGAGTGCCTCCAAACATACCTGCGCCTGGTCAATATTCAAGCCGAAACCCAGTTGAATGTGTTCGATCATATTTGCGCAAAAGCAAAAAACATGTTAGCAGGCAGTGGCCAAGCGAAAGTTTCTCTGGTTGACAAATGAAGTAGGCGGCGCTAACGCAAACCCGGGATGAACTCATGAACCCTTGCTTGATTTGTAAGGGCATCCCATTTCAGAGGGGATAATTCACTTTTCGAGAAGAAACGCCCCTCCATTGGTTCCGCCGGCTTCGCTAATCCGGGGTCGGCAGCCACCAGCCCTCGAACACCAAAACCCGGGTACACCCGGCAAAGAAAATGCGGTGCCTGGTCCGCCATCGTCTCGGCGCGGCTGATTCATCGAGTGCCGATGCATCACCTCATGTTCAAAACGAGAGATGGAACTCTAAACGAAGTTCTAAATGGTTGTGCCAAACAAAATGCCGGCAAATTTAGAACTATGATTCTACCATTTATCTTACTAGGGACTGTTGACTTATCCTTGCCTGATCCGAAGCGTCTCAGCAATAGACCCCCCAACTTTGTACAGGGAAACCCTGAGCAACCACTGCGGGGTGTAGATCAGTTTCTTCTCTGTCACACAACTCATGCATCGAGTCTTGCCCAAATTCAGTGCAGCTTAATCTGATTAAAATCACAGTAGGGAGCCCACCAGCAATTTGCTTCCTGGTAAAGGGAAACCAGAGGAAAGCCAAGGAAACCAATGGAAACTAAAGAAAACCAGAGGAAACCAAAGGAAACCACAAAACACCAAAGGAACCAAAGGAAACCAAAGGAAACCAAAGGAAACCAAAGGAAACCAAAGGAAACCAAAGGAGACCACTGAAAAACCAAAGGAAGCCAATCCCATTTCCTCGAAACATCACATCAGATCCCGATCTGATTGGTTTCGATGGATCGGTTTCTATAGAGATCCCATCGACCAATCTGAGGCCAAAGCCGCGCGCACAAAGCTAGCGACCAGGGCGGAGTAGTCCGGCTCGCCTGGCAGGTCGGCGTGTCCTTCTTTGAGGCTCGGCACCTTTTTTCGTCGTGCTCCTTTTTTGAGGGGGGTGGAGGGGGAGGGGGGGGGAGGGGGGGAAGGGAGGGGGAGGGGGGGTGCACTAAAGGGAAGCCAAAGAAAAAACAGTTGTTGGTTGGTTTTTGTAGCTTTTGCTGGGGAGTTAAAGACAATCGCCAATGAATGGAGAAAACGATTCGCTGACTCTTCCCAGAACACAAAAGCTGTGTGCAGCTGCAAAACGTGAAGACATGGACGTGAGAAGAAAAGGCTGAGTGACTCTTCCTGAAACTGTTGCAGCTTCGAGTCCCAAACATTAAAGATCAAAGCGAACATCTCAGCCCAGGATGCAAGAACCTCCAACATCTCCAACACAAACGAGGCCCGCACAAAGCTTGCGTTGGAATCATCAGAATTCATTTGGATTTGGGCACATCCAAGGCTCCACATGTAAGAGGCCCAGCTGTACCAAGGAGTCGCAGGCCCTAACAAATGCTATATCATACAGAGAAACAGGCAAGCATTCGCTTTTCAATTGCTGATCTCTTCAGTCCTCCACAGGTGTGAAAGTGACACGGCCAGCTTGGCAACCCAAAATAAATTCATATGACATAGTGTCAACATACTTCTTTTGGTCCTTCCTTGTTTCCCACGATGGCTGCGCTTTGTCGACCTGGAGCCACTGGCTATTGGTTTCATGCGGAGTGTCCCTTCTCGATTTGAACGAAAAGGCTGCCCCCCTAAAATTTCACACACCCAACTTGTTTCTCGACAAGCCACCAGTACTTGCAATGTTCATTCCAGACCCCAACGCTCTCTCAGCGCGTTCACGCAAGCCTTCGCGCTTTGGCCGGAATTGGTTCAGCACAGACTTCTGCACCTCGCCCGGCACGCTCATGAGCACCTGGGCCCGTGGTTTAGCTGTGGCTCAATGGGGCACTGTAGAAAAAGTGGCCATGGGTCAAAATCCCGTACCCCCAGTAAACTAAAATGGGTGGTGCACCTACCCCGAAAATTGTAAATTGGTTTGACCCACAGTCACATCGCAAAATATGGGCCCCCCTGGGTCCTGAGCCCCACCCCTTCGTGTGGAGTTTATTGAAAGCCAGAGCGGGTTGAGAGCACACGGGGCAATCGGCATGTTGTGTTGCGAAGAGGTCAGCCCCTTCTTTCTATGCGGGTCACTATGCCGACGTCACAGGCTAGCCAAACACGACGAACAAACACCACGTCTGTCATGTGTGAAGAGAACGTGGGATTATTGCAATGAGAAAATTGAATAGGATCCGTGCACAGGGTATCTGT
>CAUJNA010003293.1:311379-333879 GCA_963377175.1 Effrenium voratum | reverse complement strand
CCAAGGGGAAGCAAAACAGCTATCGCGCACACAACCCGTCCCCCACCCGCTAACTTGCTTCACTGCCAGATCTAGAGCACGAGGAGGCCCACACCAACCAAACCTGCCTTCCCAAACTGCTTTAAGCAAAAACCACTTGATGCTTGCGGGGGTCCACGACATCGGAAGGGGGTCTCTGCCCAGACGAGCTCTGAGTGGTTGCGCAGCTTCCCGAGGGTCCTGAAAGGTTCCTTTCAGGTTCCGGAAGGTTCCAGGGGCATGGAGGATAGGGTTCTGGCAGTTGATGGAGCGATAGGGGTCCGATGGGGGCCGGTGGGTTCCATGGTTCTGTGGTTTCGCCCAAAGTTGATTTCCCATGCTTTGGCGGTTCAGTGAACAGGGAAAGACATACATATTATGGGCCAAGAGAAGAACATCTCGCGCTATGGTACAGAGGCCACCTTTCAGAAAATCAGGAGAACTTGCCAAATGTGTGGCAATCATTGCCCACAAATCTGGAAGGTCTGGCATTCCTGTGGTGCGCTCTTACTTGACAGCGCTCGCTGTACTCGACACTGCCCACTCCTCGCTCCGGCTCTCGCTGTGTCGTCGCCGGTCTGAGCAATGCGACCCGACTCACTGAGTGAGTTCGTTGACTAGAAGATGCTTGGACAGAAACCAGTTCTATGCCGAGGTCAATCGACAACAAGGGCGACGGCTACGACGACAAACAATGACAGTCTAAAGGCTTCATTTGGGCAAACCGCCTGACTGGGATCAGAGACAAGCAAACCCCAATTGTAGAAGTTTCGATCCCATTGCTGCCCACCTTCAGGAATGCCACAATAGCAGGGTCAGCCATGAATTTCCGGGCCAGCTGGCTGACCAAAAATAGGGTAACCCCAAAATGGCTTGCCCTGGCAAAGGGAAACATGGACGGTTTAATTTTGACCCACCAGCTGGCTTCTGGTCGCATTTCCTGTGTTGCCTTTCCGCGGCGCCTCGCCGACCGTTCAGGGCGCGATCCTGGGGCCACTGGTCCATGTGCCATGCCGCTGCGGCACGTGCAACATGCAGTTACCACGTCTGATGAGGCTATTTTACACCAAAACATCATGCTCATCACCAGGTTTGCCCTTATTTGCGCTGAAAACGAAGGTGATGAGAAGGAAGTTGCCCTCCCAACAGGGGGACCAAGACTACACCAGACCTGGGTGGAGGGGGTGGTAGGGTGAATTCTCAATCAAGGGAACAGAAGGAACCCACAGCGCAGGTTATAGTAGGCCCAAGCAGCTGGTGCTGACGACGACAGCACTAATGACTGATCTC
Organism: Effrenium voratum; assembly: GCA_963377175.1. Taxonomy (NCBI): domain Eukaryota; class Dinophyceae; order Suessiales; family Symbiodiniaceae; genus Effrenium; species Effrenium voratum. The sequence continues at coordinate 332,571 of CAUJNA010003293.1, read as the reverse complement.
CCTCTGTGTCTGCCCCTCTCACCTCTCGTCCTCCGCAAATACATATTGCCTCATGTCCATCTTGATACTGGCTGCCTTAATTTGCATCGGGGTGTTTTTTAGCTTGGGGGGAGCAATGGTTGGCTTCCTCGCAAACAAAGCACCTGGAATCACAGGTGGAAACGAGAGTCCAACACGTCGCTGTGCTTTGGACCCCCCTCCCCAAAATGGCTTCAGTTTTCCTTTTAGTTCCGCTGCAAAACCACCAAAAAAGGATACCCTCAAAAAGCAAACCCAGATTGTAATATGTTGGCTTCCTATCTAGTCCATGTAACTTAAATAAATTAAATCTCAAATAATTGTTGGATCCAAGGACAAGCTGATCAATCAACGGTGAAGGAAAAAAAAATGGGACAAACCACCTACAGCACACCCATACAGATCATTTGCTCCGGCTCTCCTTCCGATGCCGGCGACCAGCATCGCCTGGGTGATTCGTGCTGGGCGAATAAACGCGGGCCAGCACCCATGTACCAAGTTCGTCCAACAGCCTAGTAGGTAACCAGGGGAAACCATCATTTAACAAAACCACTACGTCATGTTGCCTCATGCATGGTCGAGCAAGTTGCGGGTGCGAAAGCTGGAACTTGCAACTTTCGGGCCGGGCAGTGGACTACGTCCCAAACCAAGTCTGGCCCAAACCGTGTAAAACCCCCCAAAGTCTCCTTGCTTGCAAAGGGTTCGGAATTCCAATGAGCTCCCGTTTGCCGTGTCTTGGAGCAACCCAGAATGCAGTCAAACACAATTGTTTAACCTGGGAGTTCGAGAACCGCATTTGTTGCAATTCTCATCTGGCACGATAGACCGCAATCACCTCGCGAGGGACAAAAACGCTTCGGCTCTAGGCAATCTTGAATTATTGAAAGAAAACTCGACCCAGAAAACAAAAGGTCGCAGCCCTGGTGTCCTCTGAATTTGTGAAGGCTCAAAGTCATCACGGAATCAGAGACACTCACCCCACAGCCCTGGCGTTGTTTCTGTGAAAAATACATGACATTGAATTGGGTAAATGATCTCAACACATTTCAACCAAACTGAAACCAGTAACCAGAGGAATCCAATGTCATCAAACTCACCGAAAATGACACCTACGAACCAGGAATACGAAACCCGTCTGTGCGAATTTTCGAGGGGCTCTGCAACATTTGGCGGAACACAGCCCAATGAACACGCCATATTGATATATTGATCCGTCAACGCTATACCTTGCCAAGGGTGCCGAGGGTTTCTTGAGGGTACTCTTTCGGGTGTAGAAAAGGATACGAGCCGGAAACTCACCGCTCTCTGGGGTCCTGGTATGACACGATAATATTCGTGTTGTCCGTACCTAAGGGCCTGGTCAATCTGAGCAGCCCGCTGTCGTCGCCTCAAGGAGGAGGGCTCGCCCCAGGCAGAGATATGCGAGATGGATGTGTCCTTCTTTATGTTTACCCCAGTTCATTCATGGGGGGGAGTTCAGTGTTCCCCTCCAAAAGTGATGATCCCCCACTAAACCCAGAAACACCCCCCTATCAATAAACTGGGGTTGATTAATATGGGGTCAACATTAGAGGGACTCACCAAATGGCTTCGGCTTTCCCGCTCAAAAAAAAGGCAAATCCATATGTGCAGCTGGGTGAAAGAAGACGGTCCAGTTCTCCCAGCTTCGTTTAGCCATCCACTGTACATACCCACATTAACGGACAAATAAATGGCTGTGAGTCAAAAATAGGTACCCAAAATGGAACCCTGGTAAATGGAACCAACGACTAAAACCTGCGGGCCCCTCGTTGTTGAATTCTGACCCATAGCCAAAATGCGCCATCTACTTTCACCTTGTCAAAGGGGTATGAGTTTCGCTTGTGGACCCTTTGGTGGATATTGACATGGGAATTAATGCCCGACAACCACTTTTTGAGGGTATTCCATCCAGAAACAGCCAATCTTTAATTTGGGTGGTGGCAAACAAACCATAATCACTATCCATTTCCCAATGGACAGAAGTTCAAACAACCTAGGCACACCTTTCACCAAGATCATAATTTTGGAGATTCGGGGTGTTCAGGTGGGCTTTGACCGTCCACGTGATTTTCATAGAGGACATGTTTGGCCAGGCAGAATGCGCACATCGCACATGGTCACTTACACGGTGATTTAGCTTGGTCTCACCTTCAAGAGAGACGTGCCGTACGTACATTCAAGAGAGCCAGCCACTGCACGTTTAAACATGATTGCTACACGTGCATCAAATGACTGCTTCGGAAACTGCAATCACAACACCTCCCCCCATTGAATTGATCAATAACAATCAGCCCAGGGGGTATCCCCAACAGTCCCGGAACGCCCTGGAACTCTCGGGAACCGCTGTGTGAGCGGCCATTCCCATGGCTAAACCTACATTCAAGAACCTCCTGTCAGTCCCTTACAGGGGGCACCAAGGTCTTCTTGTTTAGAGCCATTCTGCCCTAGATGTGTGGCACATCTTTTTTAGCGAAGCACCACTGTGGACATGAGCCTCTGGAGCAACAAACATTGCTCAAGGGTCTGAACAAAGTGCTACCTTGGATGGGCAACATCCTGCGTTACCCCAGTACTCATCCAGTTTCATCTGATAGCCCATTTTCAGTGAAAAGAAACACAGGTAAACCAACTATTAACAATCACAAGCTGCATTTCCCTGTCCTCAAGTGCCACAATGCCCCTTGAGCCGGTTTACCTGCTGGGTGGAGTCAAAAGGGAAATCAAAGAAAATAACGGCATGGTTTGGGGCAGCCCCTGATGCTGAGACACATCACGCACTGATCCTCCACCCTCTTGCCGGGTATTCTCTCTGCTGTGGATGGATTCATTACCCCAATCAGTGTAGCAATTCGTTACAGAACGCGAGCATTTCGGCAATTCAGAAGCAAGCTGGACACAGTCTCCCCACCTTGCCCTGGCAACAAAGGACCCACGGGTACCTTACCCGTGGGAATCCCATTCTCCAGCCGGAAAAAAAAAAGAGAAACATCCTATCTGACAACGGGGCACTTCAAGTTCTATGGCAGTTTTGAGACTCACAAACAAATCCAGGCGAGCCAGCTCAGCCAACAGAGTAATGGGCCCAAGGTCCTGAAAGGGCCTTGGACTGACCATGGAACAAGTGCTAGCGACCACTTTTGGCATTTTGCCGCCCTTCGGATACAGTGGGAAGCTCCCAACAAATAAAGCAAACACAACCTCCCCGAGCCAACATCCAGCTTGTGTTCCTTGAACACAAACCCAAGGTTCTTTGAGCCCGGGTCAAAAGGGCTTGGACATGGGTCTGGTAAATTGGACAAGGAGTGTCCAAACCCTTCAGGAACCCGCATGAAAGTGTAACCTGCCATAAGTTGACATGACCAAGCTTTTAAAGCCAAACGGATTCAAAAGGTCGATTCGTCGACAACTGCGTCGCCCGACTTTGACTCTTTCATCCAGGATGCTGTCTTCCCTTTTTTCCTTCTTCGCCTTCTCTTTCTCAACCTGTGCCATGGCGCTTCGATCATTCGATCAGCCCACCCCCAAACAAAGGTGGCTTGCCTTTTGGTTTCCCTTGTGAACCAACCTGAAAAGGGTACCGTCACACGAACACATACACAGATATGATGCCAGGTTCCAAGTGTACAGGGCATACTCTCTGAAAACTTGCCTTTGAGACCGGAGCCTCTGACACTTCCGGCTTGAAATGCAAGCCTGGGAGGGTGTTCGTATCCGTGAAAATACGGATCCTACCATATAATATGAACACCAACATTCTGGGCCACGAACATCACCTAGAAAGGAATCTCGCGAAGAAACTTCATGGGTGAGCTCGCTTCTTTGCGAGCGCCAACAAAAATGCCCAGAACATGCTTGGCCTCCTCCAGAACCATCAAGCTTGTTCTTTGGTGGCTTTCTGAGGATCCCTGGAAGTGGTTGGAAGTTAGCGAGAGCTTGTCAGAACATGGCCCCTTTTTGGACGCTTGTGCCGCCTTGATCTGCCTCGCAAAGTGGATACCAAAATGGCACCCAACATTCAAACACACCCAACAGTCCTTTTGCTTCGCATTAGCACTAGATCTCCCAGTCGTTCAGTGGGACACTGAAATCCCTCCCACTTCAAGTGGTCAATCGTTTGGAAGTTGTAGGAAACCCGCTGTTTGAAGAAACTCCCAGGGTTGCAATAGATACCACTAGAAAACGATGATGATAACCAAATCAAGGAACCCCAAAAAACGGCTGGCAGCTCCCAAAACCGCTTTGAGCAAACCCGCGGTTGCCTTCTTCTCCTTCTTTCTTGGAGGTGACTGGGAGCTCGACACCTTTGACAGCATGCGCTTGGCTTTGGCCGCTGCCTGCCAGACCCGGAGTTTTGACCAACCGCCACTAGAATGATCTTCCAACATGGGTGGTCTGCTTTCCAACTCCCTTGATTTTGTCTTGTGGCTTATGGACCCGTGGCCAAAAGGGCCAAGGACCCGAGCAAGTAACCAACCAACCCAAACAAACAAACAAACCAAACAAGCAAAACAAACAAACAAACAAACAATTCAAAACAAATCAAACCAAACAAACAAACACAACAAACACAACAAACAAACCAAACAAACAAATCAAACAAAACAAACAAACAAAAAAACGAGGCAAGCAAGCAAGCAAGCAAGCAAGCAAGCAAGCAAGCAAGCAAGCAAGCAAGCAAGCAAGCAAGCAAGCAAGCAAGCAAGCAAGCAAGCAAGCAAGCAAGCAAGCAAGCAAGCAAGCAAGCAAGCAAGCAAGCAAGCAAGCAAGCAAGCAAAGAAAGAAAGAAAGAAAGAAAGAAAGAAAGACTACCGTGCCAGGTGGTAAGTGCCTTGCTTGAGCATGTTCGCTTGTCCGGCACTTGAAGGGTCCAAGAAGGTGCATCCTCTGCAGAAGTTCGTTGGGGAACAGCACGGAGCCACCAATTCGAGCACCTCCAACAAGCAAAAAGGGCTCAAGACAATTGACAGATGAAACCGCATGGATGGCTCAAATCCCTAAATTGTTTTCTGTTTGTTTTTTTTCTCCGAGTTATCCGCTGCCTGCAAGCGCCTCATGTCTATCTCTTCTGACGTAAAAGTCTAACTTCCCAGGTGGTTTGATGGTAGGCCTCAGCCTGAATATTAGAGCATGCATAGTTGGTCACATGCGCGTGTGGCCTAAGCATTCACATAACATTTCCCATGATCTATCAACGCAGTCATGAATTGCCAACATAGCTCTTGGTGAAGATCATGCACAACTGCGGTTCATATTATATGCCCAATGACACTACCACAAGAGCCCGAAGCATTTGACCCCATCTGCAACACCGATAGGGGAGTTGATAGGGGATCACCAAAAACAAGTATTGAGGAATACATTGATACCACAGCAATGTTGTCCGTCGACTACAAAACCTGCTGTTCGCTCCCACCCGCAGCGTGGCTTGTGATGTTGCTGTCCCGCGCAGCGGGCCGGTGACAATCTTGCTATCGGGTCAGGGCTGAGTTTGACCGATTCCGAACCAAGTCAGACACAGGGTTTCCGCCGAGACCCGGCCCAAAGGCCATCCCTAAACGACGGTCCCTTCTCCAGCTTTGGCAGACCAAGCGCCCAAGTCCGCCCAAGACTCCAGTGGGTTTCCACTGAACAAACCAGTCGGCTTGCCCGTTTCGTTTGGGAAGTTCAAAGGTCCCCCCCCTTCAACTGACAAAAAGAACTGCTCTGGAGGTCTGGGCCCTCTTTCGACCTTTCGACCCTTGGGCCTTCTTTTCGGATCTCTCGATCTTCTTCTGCGCCTCGGCAGACTGCCGCAGCATGGGCCAGCAAAAGTGTGAGCTTCTTTTAACCACTAAGTGACTAAACTTGACAGTTCTATTTCGATGAAGAGGCCCGGAATCAGCAAACAAATAAATATAAAAAACAAGGAAAACAAACACAGAAAAACAAACACAGATTGGAAGTCAGACTTAAATAGAAGTAAATTCTGACTTTGAAAAACATCAGAAACCAAAACAGGGAACAAAAAGAACAGAACACAACTCAAAAAACAACCAGAAAAGCAACAACAGCACACAAAAAATGGACAAGGGGGTGGGGGGAGGGGGGGAGAGGAAGGGGGGGGAGAGGAAGGGGGGGAGAGGAAGGGGGGGAGAGGAAGGGGGGGAGAGGAAGGGGGGGAGAGGAAGGGGGGGAGAGGAAGGGGGGGAGAGGAGGGGGGGGAAGAGGAAGGGGGGGAAGAGGAAGGGGGGGAGAGGAAGCGGGGGAGAGGAAGGGGGGGAGAGGAAGGGGGGGAGAGGAAGGGGGGGAGAGGAAGGGGGGGAGGGAAAGGCAAAAATGAAGAACACCAATGAACAAAAACAAAACACATAAAAGTCTAAACAAAAAAGTCAGAAAAGAAAACAAAAAAAACAAATAATAAACAGAAAAACAAACAGAACAATAATCAAGAAAACAAAAACAAAACGTGGACGAAGGGAGAGGGGCAGGGGGGCGTGGTGAGGGGGGGGAACTGAGTCTGCAGCTAAGTGTATTCTGTGTATTATCTAAGTCTGCAATCCAAGGCCTGCTGGGATTTGTGTTTGTTTTGTTGTTGCATTTTGAAAATGTTTGGCTCCAATCCATCCTGTGGGTAGGTGAGAACTCTTAAGACCAAACTGGTCTGGCACCACCCCAAGCCTGGTAGAACCACCTCCGAAAATGGGCCACTGGGGTGGGTCAAAGGCTTCAGTTTTCTGGCCATGGTTGCCTGCGGAGTTGACCAAAACGTTGGAGCTGTCTCAGGACTTTCCCGAAGGATCCGCGGAGGAGATTGATCTCTCGCACTGCTGGCAAACAAGCATCGTCGCGGCTTGGTAGAATGACTCCTATCCCGTTCTACCGTGAAGCGAAATGGAAGCATGGCTTCAAGCACCTCTCAACAGTGCACTTCCGGGCCCGGGGGCCGGAGGGCCATCTTGATGTCTCTGCCTCAAGGTCACAAAGCACAAAACGTTGAATTTTCCCGCCTCGAGCCAAATACACATGTCATGTCATTGCTTCCCCGCCTCAAACATGCTGCCATTATGTTTATTGTATTTCCCGCCTAGTGACAAGTCGTCGGTATGCTTTCCTGCCCACAACGAGCGCACAAATGCATTATTTTTATCATTTCCGTGCTTGGCTCTTGTTCAGGCCCCATGTTGTTTTGGGTCAGAGGGGAGGGCACGTGTCTACTTTGCAACCACTTTCGCAGCATGTTGGTTTTTGAGGGCGGAAAACTAAACTGCAAAATGGATCTATATCAAAATAGGCATTTGGACCCTTGAAACTGGCGATTCTCGTTTTGGTTTCCTTTACATCCTATGGACACCCCCGGGCCCCAAGCCACAAAAATCGACTCCAGGTGTCCCTGGCACCGGTTGCTGCCCCACTGACCCCTCCTCGCTCGCTCGCTGCTCGCTCGCGTCTCCAGGGCCACCGGCCAACATCTGCGCCTTGCGCGCGCTGCGCAGGCTGCGCTCCGCCTCCGCCACGAGCCGCTCCCGCTCCTGGCGAAGCCGAAGACTTCGGTCGGTTTCGGCGTGGCACAAAATGCGAAGCGCCTTTCGTCTCCCCTTGCCGGGGAGACAAAAGGCTGGCCTCGAAAACACAAACACTCAGACGTTGTGGTGAATCGGCATTCGGTGAATAGGCTGGTGTTGGTCATAAGCACTTCCTTCAGGGGTCAGTTGTTGACGCTATTCCCTGAAAACAGCGGGTATTTGGAGAATATTTGTTGTGGTTAGGCAATCGAACAAGGGGTGGTTTCCTTTCAAATTGGTCCCTTGGGGTTCGCCATGAGAAAAATGGCCCCTGAGGGTGGTTGCTTCAAAAGACAAGACTGCACCCCCACAAAACTGCAACACCAAGATTACCCACACGGAGCGACCCCCGAAGAACCCACGCCAGTTCCAGGAACTCCATCGTCACAGGAAAGAGGGCACCCTTGTTTGAGATGTTGCTGTGGTGTCTTGACCTTTTTGCAACTTGAATACCTTTAAAAATGGGTGGCACTAATCATAGAGTCTCTTAAATGTATTCCACTTTCACGTCAACTACCAGCTCTTCACCTGCCGCCTCCAACACTTGGTTTAAAGGAAACCTCGTCCAAAAGAGGCACAAAAGGACATGAACCACTGGAGCTCTAGGCTAAGGAACTGGAAACCATCCCTGCAGATTGACATGGAACCGCAAAAACAGGAACACACCTCCTCTTGGAGGTACCCCATTGGTGGGGTTCCGATGTTGAGTTGCAGGGACTAAGGGACTGGAAATCATCTGGGCAAAGTGCTAAAGCCATCTGGGAAACACATGTTTACAAACAGGACAGGAATCCAAAAGACCTGCATCATGGATAAGGTTCCTCTTGTATACGATCCATTGCGGCAATTGCCCAGAAAGCATGGTTTCCTCACAAGCAATCCCTGGAATTGTCCAACATGCCTGGAAGTGATGGTTGTGAAACATGGCCATTTGTTGATACGAAGCGGGTCAGACTGCCATACGGACATGCCTATCTTAACATCTGCAAGGGTCTTCCTTGATATACTGTTGTTTCTTCACTGGTGCCAACTGCTGTTCTAATGTTGGCTTATGCTGCCTCCACCTGAAAGACCGCCCTTGGATACCATGAGGGAACCTTTTCAGAACCCCCCTCCCCCCCCCAAAAAAAAAAAACAAAAGGAAGAAGAAGAAGAAGAAGAAGGAAACACGCAAAAATGCCCATGAAAGCGTGTGCCCCCCAACCCAAACTTCAGTGAACATTAAACTGTTGGTTCAACTAGGCTCCAGGTACTCAGCTTGCTTTGGACGGCTGCCAGGACTTGAGGACTGAACCATTCAAGCGGTTCACCCCATTTCAGGGTACCCAAAACTAAGATCGTTTTCAGGAACCTGAGGGTCCTCAGGTGCCCCGTCGTGAGTCCGAGAGCCGCATGAGGGGCTAGTATTGGTGGACCTGCAGGCATACCTGAAAAGCGCCTTCAAGGTAAGGAATCCTCGTCCGATGCCATGAAGCGTGTGCCAGAGCAGCACTGGCACAAAGGATGAAAGGCAGGAAGGACCGGCGGCCTTGACTTCCAAGCGACATGCTGGAACCAAAATGAATTCGTCTCAGGTGGAAAAACATCGCTGAGGATCCAACTCAAGTCGAGTCGGAATCTGGTTTGCCTCGAAGTGAGGCACATGTGGGGGTTGTCCGAAAGATGGCTTTGTGTTCGACCTCGCCGCCCAAGGCGCCCTGAATTGGATAAGGTCTGAGAGCGTTTCCACTCACCCCAAACCACTACCCAAGGGAAGTTGAAGATGCGGCAGATTGGGCGCAAGCCCTCGACTACCCGCCAAGTGAGGATTCCCTCCAGGAACCCCTGCAACTCCACAGTTCAGGTCATTGTGGGATGACCGGATCAAGCTTGTCTAGAAACGGATTGGATGTGGCTTTCATGGATCCATCCCTGTAGGATATCAAAAGTGTACTAAAAGAGTACTACAAAAGAATCTACACAGGGGCAAGAACAGGTGAAATCCACAAAGCGCCCCAAACCGCTTTCTAGAGCGTAGGTTGGAACCTGCACTTGCCCCGGTGACCATTTGGAAAATTCAACCATCGGTCACGGTGAACCGCAATGGATGCCACAGGACAAACCCCATGCGAGAAACAAGGCAAAGAAAAAGGCTACCGACGATGATCAATACAAATCAGAAGTAGCGCGTATTTGAAAATCAGACATTGCCCAACGAAATCGAGCTAACCAAACCCTCATGCATCCCCAACTAAACAAACTTGAAACAAATAAAGAAATAGGCAAATTGAACAACAAATCTACGAAGAATGAGTACAAAAATGAAAAAAAAACAGTGAACGCACGAATAAAATACTGCAGCCATGGCCGCAGTTCACGGAACAGCCAGCGACCGCTACTCCCCGCTCCTGTCGGGCATCCCTTTCCGCATCCAGGCGGCGAGACTGCGCGGCCTGCGCGCAGGGTCGGGGCGATTCCGACGGTTCCAGGAGAATCAGCTCAAGCTGGGCCATGGTCCATCCGTACGGTGGATGCCTCAAATATTGCAAGTAAACCAAACACAAACCATGGGAATTTACAGGGTTTCCCTTGCTCCCAAATTGCAATATTTAGGGCATCCACCGTAGCAACCCCCCATTTGAGTGTTTTGACCTTGGCAGATCTGAGGGTGAGTCGAAGTGCCAAAGATTGTGCGGAGAGTCAATGCAATTTCATGGCATAGGTCATCGCATCAAAACCTCTCTTTTTGGCTGCTTCCTCATTGCTGAAGTAGGCAACGAAGGCGAAGGAAATAATACAGGCATGGTCATATTTTGCCAGAGCTGCGTTTTTCTAGGAATGCAAGGGGCAGGGCAATGTTTTTTGGCATCCTATGACTCATCCTTTGATCAAAAGAGCAGCCCTCCAATGCAAGACCTCTCCCCACTTTCAAATGCTGATCCCACCGCTGCTCAAACACCCATTTGAGAGAAATAAAATGTCTTACCTCACATTGTGAAATGGCCTGGCTGTCTTAAACCACAGGGATGCTTCCTGAAGATGGGGACATATTGCTGGCGGTCGCGCCATCATTGCGACAGACTTGGAGCCTCTCAGCCGGCCGGGGGGCCAGTCGAACTCCAGCATTGGAGAGTTGTTTTGACTACAAAATGTTCTCCGCTAGAACTCTTTTTCAAAGCAAAGTCCAGAAACTCGAGTGGAAAGGGAAACCGAAAGGACACAAATCTTGAGGGGTCCCTTCAAAGAAATGTCAAAGGCTCTGTGACACTGCAAGGCTCCAAAGGCTTGAATCCGGGGCGGAGCTTTGCCCAGATGGCCGTCCTCGACGCCCTTATCCCAAGAATAGCATACACCGCGGCGCAAAAGTGGCTCGAACGAAACAAGCGCAGACCCAACGTGCGCTCGGGAACGTGTTAGAAGCAGTGGTGCTTGCCTCTTTACCTATGCATCTAGAAGACAAACCTGTATAGTGGTATTCGGTCCGGTTTCTCTTTACTGCCACCCTGAAAACGTACACAAAATCAAGTTGGGTCCCTCAGGCAAACCAAGAGGCAAACCACACTTTTGGGTCCCGGTCCAACCCATACCCTTCTGGGTTTGGGTTTCACAAATGCGAAAAATGCTCCCTTTTGTTATTGGTTTTACCTTTGAAAACCAAGAGGATGACCGAAATCTGGGGGGGGGGGTTCTCCTATGCCAAAAACTCCCTTGTTTTATTGGCTTTACCGGGGAAACCAAGAGGACCACCGGTTTGGGTTTGTCATATTTTGGGGGAACTCCCTTTTTTTTATGAGATTTACCCGGGGAAAACCAAGAGGACATGGGGTAATTTGGGGGGAACTCCCCTACCTGGAGATTCATTCTCCGGCCTTTTCCTAGGCGTTTTAGTTTTCTGGCAGTTTTGGGCATGTTGGGCGTTCCAAGTGGTTTCTAGGAGTTTTGCACGACCCCCGAGCCCAAAAAGCGTCTTTTTCTGATTTGCGGGCGTTTGCGGGGTTTTGCGGGCGTTTGCGGGCTTTTTGCGGGCGTTTTGCGGGTAATTCTGGGCGGGGAAGACGTGAAACCGTACCAATTCTGAAATCTCAAAAATATAGGAGCTTTAGTAGTTTTAGGCGACTTCACGAAAAAAACATCGAGATTTACGAAAAGCAAGTCAAAGCCGAGAACTACCAGGAAAATCATGGAAAATGAATCTCCAGGTAGTTTTGTTGGCTTTACCGGGGGAACCAAGAGGACCACCGAAGTTCGGGGGTTCCCGAATTTTTCAAGCGAGCGGATGCTGGAGTTCTCGGAGGGCCAGGCCTCCTCTGCTGCAACCTTCCCGTCCTCCACCGCCTGCTCCATCTCGTTCCGGAGCCTGCGCCGGACTTTTTCCTTGGAGTCGCCCAAAAGCCAAAGGCCCGGAGCCCGGCCAAGGGCCAGGTGGTGTTTGTTGACGACAAACCATGTGTTTCCCCCCTTTTTCGTTCTCGTTTTTGTTTTTCCCACACATAATGGTCGTTTTGGCATTTTGACGAAAAACATGAAGCTTTTGTTTCAGATAATCAGATAGACCCCATTGGTTCACATGTATTCCAACACTTAGCGCGCATGTCTGCTGGCTTTAAACAGCTGCTGACTGCTGGCAAGAACAACTGGTTCATAGGAAAACAAGGAGTTGTCAAGGTGCGTCGACCTCCTTCCACATTGTGGGCGCCCACGTCGGACGGCTTTCGGAGGTCTAATGCGGGCGCCGAGCGTGTCAAAGCTGCCTGTAGCGGTCATGGCACTGATTCCTTGACGGGGATTGTCACAATGCTCAAGCCTGGTAAAGCAGAGTTCCCGATTTAAGGGCTGATGACCAGTCCCTACTGTGGAAGGACATAATCCTGCACCAGCGGGAAGGAGTTAATTAATGAAACCTTATGAATATAAGGGACGTCCTGCCCCTAGAGAAGCTCGCTGACGCCTTTGAAATGACTGCCACCCACTAGTGATGACAGCCGGTACAAGTGAGCCACAACAAAGGCGAAAGATCCCTATTCAAGCACACACACACACCGAAACACCGAAACACCCTATGTCTTCATCATGTCCCCCCCCCCGCCCCCACGACACCCCCCAAACCCCAAACCGCGGGGTGTCGGCTTCGGGCTTCACCTGCGCTCGAGGTCCTTCAACTTCAGCTCCATGTCCCGCTCCGCGCGCTCGCGAACCTCGCGGCGCGCGATTCCGAGGGCGGTTCCGACGGCACAGCTAGCCAGGCCAAGGGAAAATGTGGCGAGCATCATGGGAAAACAGGCCCGGAAACACCGAAGAAAAACAATCCAGCAACTAAATGCACCGAAAGAAGAACACAGCACAAAAAACACACACAACCAAAGAAGGAAATAGCAAAGAAGAAGCAAAGCCGTAAGAACAGCCGACCAAAGACAATGCCGAGGTCTTTCTGCCGCCGTCGCGTCTGCCGCAGCAATATGTCGAACCACTGCCCCTAGACCAAAGCTACCCCCAAGGGTTGAATGAGACAAACAGCCACATCCAGCAGCCGTCTGGGGGCAGTGGAAACTGTTTTTGAGAAATCAAAAGCCCCTTTCCCCCTCACCAACGAAAAAAGAAATGCATGGTTGAAAGGAACACCTCTTGAAATCGGCTCTCCGATGCAAAAAAGCGGGCCTGAACTGTTGCCTCCTCCACCTCCCGGGAGTACTCCTAGGCGCCGTGCTTTTGGATTGCCGGGCCTGACCATTGTTTCAACAACCTGGCTGTGGGTCAAAAATATGTACCCAAAATGGAACCCTGGTAAATGGAAACATAGAGTAAAACCTGCGGTCCGCTGATGGCTTAATTTTGACCCACACCCACCTCCTTTTGGTATCCTCCTCAGAGCCAGGGTCTGCTGTTTTTTTTCTCCATGCCGACCCTGGTTTGTGGCGGCAGTCACGTGTGAAGCAGCCCCGATTTACTCGGGCTCATTAAAGTCAAGACAACCCTACTTTAAACGGCAATGCACCAAGAAATCTTCGATGTGGTGCGAGGTTACAATTGCTTAGATGGACTCTTGCACTTGAATCGCCCCTCACAAAAGTCCCTCTCGCACTCTCCTGCGTACCCAAAGAGAAATGAAAGGGGGCCCAGGCCCTGAAAATGGGGGTCTTGAGATCCAAAGTGCTTCTCACATGCTTGTGACCTTGAGCGAGGGTCAAGCAAGGGTGTGGCAGCCAGTAAGCAGAGCTATCTCTGTCCGGAAGCCCTCGCAATGGGTCTCGGGTCGCAGTCAGTCTCCCCAGCCAGATGGCAAGAAAAAGGGGATTCTGGCCACAAGAAATCCTGAGCCTAGCGCCAAAGGCAAGTGGATCTAGCATCAGGGCAACCCCTTTTGACTGCTTCTGAAAGCGGAACAAAGCCCAGCGACTCCGTTTGCCACAAGTTGAAATCCCTGAAACGTCTGACTTGCACAAAAACTGAAGGAGTACCATTAGCGTGATCAATAGAACAGCTGGGAAAGGTGCCGCAACAACATGTGCTTGAAGTCGCCCTGCTCAGGCATGTTTGGATTTCTTAACACCCTTGAGTTTCTCCAAATGCGGCACCCCGCAAATCGGGAAGGGTGTTCTTTGGCTTTGCTTTGAAGCTTCTCCAAACCTTCAGTAGGAAAGAGACATAGGAGCATAAGAGCACCCTGTTTGTTGCTACTTGATTTCAAAATGGACACATCTTAAAACAAAGGAGAAGAGCACAAAGACACCGCTCGAGCTTTGGGCTATTGAACTGGAAAACATCGCTGCAGATTGACGTGGAACCGCAAAAAAGAACATTTGTCAAGGAACCTCCTGTTGTTCGGAGGACCTGGTAATTCCGTGTTAAATTGCAGGGGACGAAGGGACTGGACATCATCTGGGCACAGATCTAAAACTATCTGGTCATGCACACGCCGGAAAGGAATCCAAGGAACTTTTCTCGTCCGGGTTGCAGGGTGAGTCAGGAACTGCCGGAACCAACTAGAAACCACTGAAAATATTGCCAGCCGCTAGAAAAGCCACTGGAAACTGGAAACCACCGGCTGCAAACCACTTGACGCCCTCCAAATAAAATGCCCAAAACAGGAACCTTCCATTTGGGTTAAGGCCCCAGGAAAAAAATGTAAAATCAATGTCCAGTAGTGATGAATTCCTTTCAAAACCAACAAGGGACTTTTTCCTTTACAAACATTCAAACAATCTTCATTTCAGCAAATGGAGGGAGCCTCTGGGAAAGTTGCTGTTTTTTTCAGTCACTGTTGCTGGTTTGGGGGTAAAGTGCATGGAAAAAAACAGCAACTGGCGATATTTCCAGTAGTGATGAATTCCTTTCAAAACCAACAAGGGAAAACAAATATAAAAAAGGGAACAAACATCTTAAGCAAATGGGGGGAACCGCTGGGAAAATCCGACACCACAAGTCCATCCATTCGCTTCTTTCGCATCCGCGGCACATCCTCCGCCTTGGCCGCCTTCAGGCGCTCGTCGTCCCGCGCGTCCGCCTCCACCCGCGTGAGCTCGTCCTGACACAAAAAGGGCCGGGGGAACCTCGGCCGGCGCGCGGAGCAGGGAACCGTTTTGTCTGTCTTTTTTGTTTTTCTCGAAAAGAACAGCAGAAGCACCCCACCGACGAATTTTAGGATGAGATTTGTGAGCAGATTGGGCCAAAGAAGCGAGAACTGTTTGCTCCCCGCGCAAAGGACTTTTGCAGTGTGTTTAAAGTCTGTAACCTGAAAATGTGCGTCTGGCTGCGCCTCCTGTCTCACGTTCCTCCAGCGGGCCGAAAATGAATCGGGCAACATCCAAGCCGGATGTAAACAAAACCCATTTGCCTTGTTGCCGCAAGATTTGAACCAGTGCCAATGGAAAAAAGCGCGAAGCATGTTGACCTGAAACGGGGCCCTGCGATCTTCTGGACAACTTGGCATATCATAAGGACCCAAATGATTAAAATGGGGTTGTGGGGTTGCAGAGTGCTTCAAAACTAAGCTTTGCCCTGATTCCTGGCAATTAGTTGTGTTGTGCGGCCCCCCAAATTAATCCAGCAATGTTGATCCATTTCCATCACCCAAGGGTGTCAACCCCCCCCGCTCGAGCGAGCCAAACACGCCTCCCGCCTGCGCGTGCTGCACTGCCGCCTGCAAGCGGTCGAGCTGCTCCGGTTCCGGGAGCGCGCTCCTCGGAGCCACAGGGGAAGCCACTACCCAACCTCCAGGGGTTTAGTGGGACAACCACTACGCAGCCGTTGCACTATCTCTACATATATATATATATATTATGTAGTGCCTATGCCCCGTTTTGCCTGTTTGTCCATTTAGCATAAGAGCAGGCGCCCTGAGTAGCAACCTTGCCATGGGGGTCATCACAAGTTGACACCTCAAGCCAGCGTCATTCTCAACTGCACGTCTGAAGATCATGGCAAGCCTTCAACGACATCCGTGGCTGCTTGGACGGGGGCAGAAAGGATGCTCTTCATGAGTTGGGCATGTTGAGGAATCGCGCTCTGATTAAAATACGTAAACAAAACTAGGTGTGATGTGCGATGTGCTGGTTGGTTCCCTGTAAACAAAACCAAACGTGCTTCCCTGCAAACACCATCCCAAAAAGGATTACGCAATTCAAACTATGGACTATGGATCTATGGGAACCCGTGCTTAATTCATTGGCGTGGTGTCTCATTTGAGGGGACATCCTTCGCTTTCGGCCGGACATACCCCTAAATCATTGGCGACGTTTATTGATCCAGGGTTGACACCCCCCTTGGTGCGGCACTTCAGATGAGAAGAGTCTGGTTTACCAGCTTGGTGCCATCTATGTTCAGTCACAATCTGGCCATGGGTCAAAATCCCGGTTAGCCCCCAGTGAACATCCCAATCCCCACTAAGATAGGTTCTAAAATGGGTGAATTCACCTACCCACCAAAATGGGATCCGATCCAAGACGGTTTTGACCACAGCCATCTGACCGAGGGACACCTGTTGACCTCTTGGCTGCCAGGCGGCTCTTCCTCTGAGTCCTCCACCTTCCGCTTGGGCTTCAGCGGCGGCGAGCTCGGGGATTGAACCGAGGGCTTCCGGCGACGCCCGAAGCTGTCCTGGGAGACGGTCCAAACGTGCGGCGGCGGCTGGGGGGGTGGGAGGGGAGGGGGAGGGAGCCCAAGTAAGCCCTAAATCAGGCCTTACTTAATAAGGGCTTATTTTGGGCCCACCCCCCCCCAGCCCCCATGAGTAGGGAATGACCTTTCCGGGTGTTGGGAATGAACCGGTTTTGGGGATTACCTTACAGGAAACCACAGGGGATGGGCTGTACGGGGCATTCCCTCATTCCCCGCTCTGCACCAACAAGCAAAATGATCTTCCCACCAGCTCGAGTGAGTCAACGTTTGTCTCCAATCTTCAACATCCGTCAGGATTCTCTCAACATGGGGCCCCCAAATTGGGTGGTTGCCTTTAGGCTTTCTTTACAACTTCTAGACTGGGGTGTTGGATACAGTCGAAAATCTGTAGTGGGACATCACCACTACAAGGGACCACCCCTCTGTCTGGCACAAGGAAAATGGATCGAATTTGAACCAACCAGTCAACTGTGGAAAGCCAAAGTTGGTGGCTCCCGTTCAGTTTTCTTAGATTCAAATGGCCCCTACCTTTGGAGCTAGCGCCAAATGTTTTTTGGTTCCCCCGGAACAGGGAATTCGTTTGGGGGCATATGAATAGATGCAGGTATCAAGAAAAGCATTGAAGCACCAGTTATACATATGGCCAAACAGTTACGTTGTCTTCTGGAGTGACGTGACGCCAGCTTGCCGGCATTTCGTTGACGCTGAACTGCGGAAAGAGGGAGACGCCTTCCTAGGTGTTCCAATGGAAACCAAAAGGAAGCATCGAAGGGATCCCATCAGCGCCCGCCACAAGAGTCGTGATCGGACTGCGGACATGGAAACGAGACATCTATACGGACGCAACTCGAACACCTGCAACCTTGTGAACCCCCAAAAATTGTGGTAAGCTCTCCACCGAATCCAGCCCTTGCCAAATTCAACCGCCCACCCTTCACCCGGCGCGCCTCGCTTTCGCTGCTGGAGTGCCTTGCAATGGCGAACAAACTGAGGGGAGTTGGAGTATCAACCAAAACGGGGTCACCGCGGACCCTGGTAAAGTACGCAAGGTCATAGGCCAGTAGGAAGGACCAGGGCATACTTGGTCATGTGTCAAATGTGAACCTCCATTTCTGACAGAATCGCTGGCCTTTCAAAAATCAGAACATACTGGCAAGCAAAACAGTGAGAAGGGAATCGATGCGTGACACCATGTGGCGATGTGTCAAATTCCAACTGTTGCAAGCTCTGATAGCCGTGCATGTTCAACCTCCCTTCGCGTCTTGACTCTCTCAATCCCAGGGCCCAAACACCCATGGATCTTGTTTCAAGGTACGGAGAATGCAAGATGTTGCACAGAAAAAAGCAAGCCAAAGTTCAACGTGGATCAATTTCCAACGTTGACGGAAAGTGAATCCCTGGTGAAATTGTAAGTCACAGACGCCAGCAGGACATACAGTAGCCAAGCAATCACAGGGTGGCATGTATATATATATATATATGCTACCCCCCCCCCCTTGAAATACCCAGGTTTTTGGCCAGAACTGAGGTTTTTTGGCCAGACAGGGGGTGACAAATTCCTTGCGACGCTGAAATGAACTGACTGGACGCTCAACTCCATGCAAAAATCCAACCAAGCAGAACTTAAGCTCAACGTTGAAGGAGTTGTGTGACCGTCACATTGGCGTGCGCGAAGTGCACTTACAGCTCTACTATTGTGTGCTTCTTATTTTTGTTTGGCAGCGAAATTCAGCAAATCATCAACTTGGGGAAAAGGAACTCATTCCTACTTCATGTCCTTGCGCAATTGCATTTTCATGTTAACTCGAGTGTTGTGCAGAATTCCATGTACATGCTAGTTCAGTCTGTTTGAAACATATGTTGCAAAGCAACTATCCCATGTGTGTGTGTGTGTTGCTAGTCTAACATGGTTCAATCATCGCCAATAACAAGTATTGAAATTCAAGCAAGGGAAGGATATCCAGTTTAAAACGCTTTCGAGTTCAAGCCAATTTCAAGTTTACTCGTTTGGAGTTTCTTGCGCATTTCAAAAATCAACTGGAGAAGATGGCTATTGTCCTTATCGAACTCCATGTGGTTGAGCGAGCAAGAACTGAGCCAAGCCAATGCCTGGAACGTGCTTTCAATCATAGATCTTATTCTTGGCATAAATGCTGTAAAACGCAGTGTTTTTCTGCATTTGCTCAGATCGCGTTGCCCTGGATCGAAGATCGAGTATGCAAGATTCCACAAACATATGTTTAGAACATCCTCAATCCTGGTCCCCTAAAATCTTGACAGTTTGTGCTAGACTCATTAAGGTTTTGCCCCCTGCATTGAAGATTGAAGATCTACTATATTTTCTATTGAGAATCTTCCATCCTGGCCAGCCCTCAAGTCCACAAAAAACCTGTAAAGATGTCAACAACATTTTTTCTTCCTGGCCAAATGCAGGCAGTGCAAGTGCACATCCACAATTTGATTCCGACAAGGTGCACTCCCGGTCTGCCTTTTAGATTCTTCAAATCCGCACTTAGGGCAATCCAGGATCTGAAGATTGAAGATTCTCTGACAACTCTTTCTGAAATTATCCAAATATGTACTTAGGGCAATCCAGGATGTGCTAGCACGTGCTAGCACATCCTGGATTGACCTAAGTACCGATGCTAGAATTTAAGTCTAAAACGGAGTGCATTTTTGGAGCCTCATTTTAGAAGCTGGAACGTGTGTTTTGCATGCATTTTTACAGCCAAAATGTCAATTTCTGGCCAAAAACCTGAGTATTCCAGGGGGGGTACCATATATATCTATGTACATATATATATATATCATTCACCTGAACGTTGCTTCCTAAAAGGCAGTGTCCTTGTGGTCTTGTGGAAAAGGTAATGGTGCAAACGGCCCTCCCACAAACATCACCTAAAAAAGCACACTCGCTTCAAAATGGCCCACAAGAGGTTGTCGAGATAAGCAAAAGGGGAAACATAACAAAAAAACAGTTTTATCCTTTGAGGAGACCTAAATTCAGGGGCAACCCCCTTTGTCCGTTTTCGCCTGTAGCGCGTCCGGCGCCGCCGCCGCCGCGGCTCGCTACCTCCATGCTGGGGAGGTGGGCATGCTTCAGTGAACATAGACCGTGTTTGGGTGAGGGGCTCAATGGAAAACCGGCAAGTAACTACCTGACGAGCTTAAGAGTCTCTTGTTTTTTGTGATCCCCCTTGAGTTTCAGGGCACATAATAATCGGACAGCAACAGGCGAGGAAACACTGGAACATTTAAAGACAAGGAGGCGAAATTCTCCCCCAGCCGCTGATCTGTTGAAGGAAATCAGGAAATCCAACGACCTACCACCAAAGTCTGCCAGCACCCTCCAAGAACTCTTTTTGCAATCTCCAAGACCCCAAGAGGCAGCCGTGGGGTGCGGTGCTGGTGGTTCCAAATTGTTCCAGAGCTCATTCAAGCGAATGTCTCGTGTTGAGGGTGCCATTTTGGGGTGGACCCCCATTTAAAGAGCGGCCAAAAGAGCCCATAAACTTCTCCAAGGCGCTGCTACTGCGATCTTGCACGCGCGAGTGCTGCTGTCCTCAGATCGAGTTGGAAAATCAGGTCGATGCTGCGAAGGTCCGGGTCCGAGAAACAAAGGATCTCCTAGACCAAGAAGTGCCCCTACGTGGTGGGGGGAAGGGGACTTGTTGTTCTTGGGGGGGGGGGGGCTCGAACAACAAGGGGGCGGGGGACTTGCTGTGGGCAGGGGGAGACTTGTTGTTCCGGGGTCGAACAACAAGTAGTCATTCTTGGTTGTTTTTGGGGCAGAAGATGGAACTTCTTTCTTGCTTTTGGGCAAACCAATCATTCGCGCATTGGGAAGGGTTCAACCCCAAAGCCTGAACCCTAACTTGAATCTTAGCAAACGCCTTACGCCGTGGGCTTACTCTACGCCGAGAAGCAATGCTAGGCCTTCAAAGAGGGGGGTACCAGTTGCACAAGAAACACGGGGTTGCGGGCGCTGGGGTCATGCCCTCATCGTGAGTGTGGAGGAGGGTAGCCACGTAGCCCCGTCAGCGTGTCTTGCGGCCGTCAAAGAAATCATTGAAGCCAACAGCTCGTCATCTGCCCAAGAGGCGTCCAAATGCCAAATTTGATCGGAAGCTCTCACGGCTTACGTCTTCAGCCTGATCGGGTCCTGTCCAGACTCGGTATGGCTTGCTATGAGAATGCATGGCCACATCTACGTACCAAAGAGATGCAGTCGGACTGGCCAAAGTGCACTGGCTTTACTAATCAGAACAATGTGGCGAGAAATAATTCATGAAACTGCAACCACCACCACCCAAACCCACCTCTCCAAACCTGATTTGGTCTATTTAAGTCTTCCCTGGGACCCGGCCGCCCCCCGGTGGAGGGTGTGAGCACCCAGGCCTTGTTGTAAGCAAAACATTAAATTGCCCAACCCAAGCCCACATCAAATGCCCGGCAGATTCTGTGTTGCGCCACGGCTCGGCTGATGCGGCTCTGCACCGACCGCACGAAGTTGGTGACC
>CAUJNA010003293.1:216379-308879 GCA_963377175.1 Effrenium voratum | reverse complement strand
CGCTTCGGGCGGAACTCAGAGAGCACAGTCGAGAGCACCTCCAGAGCTCAAGCCCCCCGCTGTTTTTGGTGTTGCTCAAAGTGAGACCCATCCAGGTGGTCGGTTCATTTTTTTAGGGAGGGGGAGGGGGGGGGGGCTGGGCGGGGGCTTGGGGTGGCTTGGGGGCTGGGGGTGGCTGGGGGGGGCTGGGGGGGGGCTGGGGGGGGCTGGGGGGGGGGGGGGGGGGGCCAAGAATCAATCTAACAGTGTGGGGCTCGTAATGGGTTGGTTTAAGGTTACTTGTGGGTTTCCGAAAAAAAAATGGATCCTTCAAACCAATCAAAGGGGTCATCAAGATTTTGTTGGCTTTGAGGAGAGTTGAGGAGGGCAAAGGGTTGATTACAACCAAATGGGTGTGTGTGTGTGTGTGTCTTTCAAAATATACCCTTCAGGGGTCGCTTAAAGGAAAACTTACAAGGGAAACCAACCATCTCTGTAAAAACAATATTGGACCAATCCCCTTCCAACCATAAATGGATCCGAGTTGGGCACGCTGACCCTTGCTGACAAGTGCAGGTGGATTCGATACTGCTCGTCGTGGGCTCTGCCCCTAGCTTGCCGTTCCCATGCTCTCAACGAGGCCCTTATATATATATATATACGCGTCAATTGAAAAGCGACCCCTTCCACATCACGTTCAGAAATGCAAGCAACCGGAAGCTTCCTATGTTCAACACAAAAACGCTGTGGAGTGCCCTTGTTGGTACACAGGCTACATCTTTGCGCTGAGTTGCAGTCAGCTTCTGCTGGCATGCTTGCTCTCCACGTCTCAATGTTCTAGGGGTACCTTCCCCATTCTTTCCAGGGATCCTTCTTTCTAGAAAACCTCCGGACACCCAGGTAAAACGGCCGGTTTTTGGAAAGAACGAATGTTGAAAAGAATGGGAAATCAAACTCCTTTGCTGACTCGCCCACTTCTTCATGGCATTGGTATTTTGTGTGAGCTTGTGGCCCTTCACGACAGCCGATTTCCTGGATGAGGCGGTTGAGATGTCCGTGCTCATGTTTGTTCTGGACAACTCGTGTTTGTTTGCATTTCTTGGAAACAGAAACTCGCGTCCGAAGGAATTTGTTAAACATGTGATTGAAAAATGATTAAAATATAACAAGGAACAACGCAGTGTCTTTCTTAAGCTAAAGTTTAAATATGAGTTCCTTCCCACATATGTGTGAAAATGAAGTTTAATTATATTTTAGCGGAACCTAATAAAGCAAATATATTGCTGCTTGAACAGTGAAAATCCTACAGAAACACGAGGAAACTCTGATTGGGTCTACTCAAAATCTCGTTTGGAAAGAAGTTGCTACCGGAATTCTAACTTAAGATAGAAATGCTAACTGACCTCCGTCCTATAAAATCATAGTTAGACTCTAACCACATTGAATTACATTGATGTAAAATATAGTTGGAAAGGAGTTTCCGGTCAATGTCTAATTCAAGCTAGGAAGCCTGAGTGAAACCATCTTGGATGCTTATACTTTCCAGATCAAAACGTAAACCTTGCACCCCAATAGAACTGAAATTGTATCTTTCAACAGTTTGAGAAGAGCCCAGCATGGCGTTACTTGTTCAATTCCGTTTGAAGATCTGTGTAACTTAAGCTTCAATTGAAAGTTGTTCAGAAAACAGATTACTATATAAACTTGAGCTGAAGATAGAACTGCTACGTGATATGTGTCCTTCTTCAACTTTATTCAGATTATAAATAACTCTCAGCAAACTCATTGGGAAAGGAAACCCTTTTCCGGAAAATTCAACAAAAGACTGGAGAAAGCCAAACAATAATACACATGCAGACCCACCGGGGGAGCATGGCCCAAGAGGGGCTTGGAAGGGGGAGCATGGGGGAGTCTTACTTTTTTGGTTTTCTCGAGGCTAGCTTGTTGTTTTCTCAGTCCCCCAAATTGCAAAATCAAAACTAAAGGAAACCAAACAAAATCAAGATTGCAGACCCAAGGGGGGCCTGTTGGTGGGAGCATGGGGTGTGCAATGTTGAATTCTGCCTCTTCGGTTGCTTCTCGAGATCCCGTGTTGAGTTGCCTGCCACAAACTGCAAAAAAAACTCGAGAAAACACTGAAACAATTCAACACCTGGTCGTTGTGCATTGGGGCATCTCAAAACTAACTGTTCACCTGGTCGTTGTGCATTGGGGCATCTAATATTGTGCTTGCTTGCGTATGTTTTAAACTGTTTGGTTGGGTGTCTCGAGCTGTTGTTTGGTTTTCTGCATCACACTACCCAAACACATGTGCAACAAAGTACACTCTCTTTTGTTTATGTGTGCTTTGTCTTTGTTTTTGTGCTCTTTCTTTCTTCTTCTTATTTGTCTTTCGGGGGGGGGGGGGCTTAGCGCATGATTTGGACACACCCTGATACACAAACTCACCAAATGCTTGCCAGCTTTTCTAACAGGCGCATCCTCGCATCCTCGAGGGGATGCGAACAAGGCGGGTACCTCTGTTGGGGGCTGATGTCAAAGTATTAGAGATCGGATGTATTGTCATCACCTCGCCAAATCCTTTGCTTACTCAAGTGTCAATGGTACTCAAGTGTCAATGCACCTTGTCTAATCCACTGAAATCCAAGCGACTCAATGCTTTTCAGAGCTTCATAGTTCCAGGTTCCGGGAACTCTCTCTGAAATATTCCAAAGACCGCCACAAGACGAAAACACACTCACTTGGGCCCAAGAAAAGAGTTTCAGATAGGGTACCCTTTTTCAGGTGGCTTGAAGGGAAAACCAAAAGCAACACAGCCGTTTTAAGGCTGGACGCCTGAGTCAAAAAGACCAATTTCCCATTTTTTAAAAATGGGCAAACTCGTGAGCCCCCTGGTTTTCAGAAAGAAATTTAGCGAGTTCCCCCATGTCCGCGGTAATGTTGACCGAACCTTTGGATCGAGCACCTTTTGGTTTCCAACTTTTAAAGGGGTTCAAAGCAATCCAATGCAATCAAACCTATAACCGGCCAAACAAACACCGCTCGTGCAACACATTGTCAGCATGTCTACCCAGACGAGTTACAGACCCCGTTTCGAGACAGAGGCGAAACGTGTCCCTCGATTTGCCTCGTCGCTTACCTTCTCCAGGAAGTCGGCGGCGCGCTCATCGATGGGGAAGCGCTCGCCTGGGCACGCCGTGGCCACCTAGGATCCTGGAAAAAGAAAACCCACCCAAAATGGGCACTCCTTGGGCTTCCCTTTAAAACAGACCGAAAGGAGGTATCCTCACAAAAGAACAGACCCAGCATCAGATGGCTATGAACTTTGGGGAAGATTCTTTTGGGGGAACCACCTCCATGGTATGAATCCCCACCTAACTTGGGTTCAGGGTTTAAGGCTTTGGGGGATAGGGGTTGGGGCAATGAGATCTTTGGATGTTCGGATATTCTCCTTTTGGCAGGCGAAGGGGGTTCGCCTCTGCGAGACAACCTGCAAGGGCGTGGCTGAGCGCCCAAACATTCGGACGAGGCGCGGAAGTCTCGCAGCTGCCGCTCCAAGCTTCGGCTTCGGCCCATGACGAAGGGACGCCCCCAACCCACCCGCCCACCCCCAAAAAAATCGGGGGTTGAAGCAAACAGAAACCAAGGGCGTGAGCAAACGGGAGTTCAGTCGGCGACAGCGAATCTGAAACTTCCCAGAAACGGTCGGACCTCCGATGTGGACGGCTTCTGTTGCTTGCCAAAAAAGCAATCCCCTCTGCACTGGTTTACTTGAGGAAGCCTGGGGATTCCCCAAAGTGGTTGGAACCGGCTCCTTGGATGTGTTGTTGTTTTTGAGGAAGCAAAGGCAAAAACAAACAGTTGGGTTCCACACTTTTGGGAACGAAAATGTCGAGGTTGGAGTTGCAATCTGCGATTGAATACTACTTACGTTTGTTGTGTCTTTGTTTCACTTTTCGCCCGTGCTTTACAGGGGTGGTGAATGTATTAAGCCCGTCCCCAAAGTCCGCTTGCGATGCGCTTGTGCACCATGCGAAGGGATCTCACATGACAGGTGCAACAAAAAGTATTTGGAACATACGTTCCTCAAACACGCATATGCACACATCTAGTTGCTCAGGCATCCCTCCTCTCCCCAGGCCATACTTGGAATGTGCAATTCGGCTTGCATGAACCATCCGAGGGATCCGCACCCGGCTTCAGCCAAGAGTGCTGCGGAACGGCGATCAAGTTGTAACCCTGTCAAGCCGACCCTCCACGGGAACCCCCCCACCCCAAAAAGAAACAGTCACCAAAAGCAGATCCCTCTAACAATGACGATCAGGTGGGTCCTATGTTGCAGTTCAGACAAGTAGAGAGACATCTTTGAGTGCACACCTGCAGGAGGGCACTTCACGCTATGCACTAGACCCTTGGGCACACCTCTCCTCCATGGCGCTTCAGCAATCCATATCACCAGGGCATGAGGCAAACTCTGACACTTGGATTTCATTGGAGGTAGCTGAAATGAACAACCACTCTGCAAGAGGAAAATTCGAAAACCGACCAACAGAACCTTCCTACTCCATTGGCATGCAGGTCAATGTTGCAAGCCTTGTTTCTGTCGTTTCATCACCAGTCGAAGAATCCATCCAGAACATGTTCTCGCGTTCGAATGGTTTGGAAGGGTAGCGTTGTCCGACACTGAATGTTGGACCCGCCGCTTTCATAAATAAAGCTCCTATTATAGAACCCCGCCCCGCCCAACCCACCCCGGGAGACAGCAAAAGGCAAACATGCGCAAGCAGCACTAAATTAGAATCGGCAATGCTGACCCAACGACTGCAACCCAGTTGGTCGTGTGCAAAAGTTAACCGCTTGAAAGGCTCAAGGTCGAGCAGCCAAGACCCCTGCTTACCCCAATATCGGTATGTGTCAAAAAAGGCAGACCGCAAACATGGAGTTCGGGTGTTGGTTTCCCCAATGGGTGCCCTTTAAAAAACAGATACATATATGGTCCCGTGTTCCGTGTTGCTACCCCCCCCCCCCATATGGTATGGTTTTCCAGGACCCCCCCGGCCCGAGACCCCGAGCCCCCGGATCCTGGCACCTACGGTCCCACCCCCACCCCGACCCCTGAACTCGCACCCCGACACCCCGGCACCCCCACCCCCAGGACAAGCCAACCCGCAACCAACCATAAACCAACCCTAAACTAACCCTAAACCAACCCTAAATAAACCCTAAACCAAACCCTAAACCGTAGACCTCTAAACCTAAACCAACCCTAAATCAACATAAACCAACCCTAAACTAACCCTAAACCAACCCTAAATACACCCTAAACCAAACCCTAAACCGACCGTACACCTCTGAACCTAAACCAACCCTAAACCAACCCTAAATCAACATAAATCAACCTAAATCAACCCTGAACCAACCCTAAACTAACCCTAAATACACCCTAAATATACCCTAAACCAATTCTAAACCAACCCTAAACCACCACAACCCAACCACAGGACCACAACCACAGGGGGGGGGGGGGTACTTGCCTGACCCATGACCATTGGGGGGGGAGGGGGGGGGGGGCTGGCAACGCTGTACCATATATATATATATATGCAAGATGTTAAGAACTCCAACGCCTAACATAGGGATTCTCCAAGAAGAGGGCCTGAACCATGAGCTCGTTTACCCATCCCACCTGATGGTTCAAGGCCAGCGGGGGCAGAGTCAGCACGGGGATGCAGAAGACCCCGTGGCTCATCTCGAACCTCGGGGAGCGACGCCGCGGAGAAAGCCGAAAGCTCCTCTCACAGTGTGACTATACGAGCCCCCCGCCCCCGGGTCCATGGTTGCCACCCCCCCCCCTTTGTGGGAATGGGGGTTGGGGTGTGTAGAATTTAGCACAGTGTGACCGTACAGGCCCCCGCCCCTTGGGATGGGTGGGGGGGTCCATGGTTCCCTACCATTGGGGCGGTGGGGCTGGGCCACTAGGGACGAGGGACGACGGGCGACGGGAACACACATATATATATATATATATATATTTGTATATATATGCATCATATACATATATATATATAGCTGGCAGAAAGGTTTAACCACTTGCTTCAGCATGTTTAAGCAGGTGAGCCCAACCCTGGCCCCTCTCAATTTAGAAGCCCCACCTCAAAGGCACGCAGCGCACAGTTGCCCTGTGACGGGTAGAGAAAGAATTGCTTTTGGGGTTGACCGTGTTCAGTGGGTTTTCCCACCACACATAAAGGGCGAAAGAAGTGGTGCCAAGAATTGGTGCCAAGAATTGGTGCCAGACTTGGTGCCAAGAATTGGGGCCAAGAATTGGGGCGGAAGCACCAAGCGCCCAATGGCCCACGAGCCACCCGTCAAACCTATGGAAGGACCAGGTTGCCTGAAGGCTTCCCATGCTTATCTTGGAATGATATGACATGCCCAATAGCAGCTCCGGATTCTTCCCCACGTAGCTGAAAGCCATAGGGCTCCAACTTCTACTACAAAAGGGAAAGCGTCTTGGGGGTGCTGTTTGGGGGTGCTGTTTGGGGTGCTGGTGACGCTGCGGGCGCATTTTTTTCAAGATTGACTGCCCTTTGCTCTGGCGCGTTCGGGGGGGTGCTGTTAGAGGTGCTGGAGTGCAATCATCGGCCTGTTTCTCGCTATGTGGGTGTACGTGTTTTTAAGTGAAAGTACCCATCCCTTGTCCGTTTCCTTTTGGGAAATTATACAAATACGGTCCATTTAGCAACCAGAGTATTGAAGTCAACCTGCAACCACCTGCCAAGGTAGCAACTCGGGTGCCTCAGTTCGGCCAACCCAGAACTTACCCTCGCGTGGGAAGCAAGCTCGGGCAATACAAATGTGTGTTTGTCTCAAAATCTTCACATGAGGGAGCCCTCAGAATGGGTGATTTCCCCTTGGTCTCCTTTCAACTCAAAAACGATACCCTCAAAAATGTCCAATGTGAGCAATGCCCGCGGCCAGCGAAGGAATCTGAGACGCCCCCACCACGTACCCATGGTTCCGGCGGCCACTCCTCAGTGATTGGAATTCCAACCCCCAACCTGCCGCTTCCCCTTTGCGTCAGGCCCAAGATTTGCCATCGCTGCGAAATCGGTAGGGGATGAGAAATGGAATGAAGCGTTTTAAGTGATTCCCGAAGCAACGAAACCACAAGACAAATGGCTGATACGGGGTTCCGACATGCCCCACCGAGCACCAGTAAGTGAGACTTTGGGGTCTGATTTTGGAGCGGGAAAGCTTGGGCTCCGAGAGACTCGGCGTTCTTCGCTTCTCGGGTTTTTTGATCGGAACCTGTGCCCTCTTGCCTGGAAAACCAACAGCCTGCTATCAATTTGAAAGCTGAAGGGGACCCCCTCTTTCCAGCTTCTCAAATCAAAAAACTCCATAACCCTTCTGAACACTCCAAAGTATGACAAAGGAATCTAAGCGAATTGTAAGCATCTGCGGTGTCCAGAGGCTTCTGCTTTTGGTTGCGTCAGGTCTTGATGCAAAACTCTTCCTTTTGATTCGCAGGAACTAAATGGGTCCTTTCCAATCCGAAAAAGATGACATGAAAGCTGAAAGCTATGTAAAAAAAAAACTCAGAGCCTTTGCCTGCTTAGAGTGGCTAGATATCTGGGGCTGTCCTGAAAACTTGGCTCCTGAGAGTTGTAGAGATCCCGTGCGGGCGGTCTCCGCGCGTGGGGCAGTGACAAACTCAAACATAGGAAGCGGTTCTGCTCCACTGCGGCGTTCAACATGCGCGCAGTAAAAATGATGTCCGTGTCACTAAGAGACTCCTGTGGCCCCAAACACCTCTCGCCTTGGAGGTGTCCGTGGGGCTGGAAAAACGCCTCAAGTTGAACCAAGAACTTCGGCTAGACACCCTGCCCATAGGGCGGATCTTAAATGGGGATTCACGTCCAAGAGTCTGGTGGAAGTCCCGGATTGACAAACAGGCCAATGAATCTAGAGAGAAAAAGGCGAATCCTAATTTCCCAATAGCCACCAATTCGGATTGATCCGGATGACTGTATAGATGACAAGGTTTCCCTCACAGTTGACCAAATCCCACTAAAGGGTGGACCACTCTCGATTAATCTGTGGGAGGTATTGATCCGAAATGATCATTGGACTCTGCTGTTGTGTTGGTCCCCCCTCTTGGAGTCATGTTGCGCAGGAAACAAGGGACCGACAACCTCCAAATCCAAAGACATGCTCCGGGCTGCTTTTGACCATGGCCACCATGGCCGACTTCGTGGTGCACACGCACACACGCACGCTTCGAGGGTACCTTCTGATCTTCCAAAGGTCAACGAACAAACAACCTGAGGAACATCTGTTCAGATCAAGGTACATCAATAAGCAACAGGGCTCTTCGACCGTAATTATTCTGGGCAAAAGATACGTGCCACCATGATTCGGAGCTTAGGTTGTTTCGATTTTAGTCTGCAGACACATGCTGAGTGTGCCTTGGTTCAAGGCATGTTGAGGCTTGGGTTCTTAGTTAATACCCCTCATAGAACGGGGCTATGTAGTCCACTGTAGCCCACAACCCCGTATAGAAGTGATACATGTCTCCATACCTCCAAAACCCAGCTCCGAAGCAAGAAAAACAACGGCCAAGGTCGAGCCCCGAATCTCAATTTTCACTAGGGCCAGCGGCCCACAGCGCCGGCCGTCAAGGCGGTCCTGCAGGTACCGGGGCGGAGGGGGGGGGGGAATGGCATGGAGGGGGAGGAGGTTGGCTAGAAATTGGACGGGGTGCCAAGCAAAAGATCGCTGAAATCTGTTTGGCGCCCATTTGGAAACCTTCCAAAAGGGGCTCCCACATGAAGGACCCGGTGATAACAACGCAAAAACGTACAAGCAGTGGGGACTCGTTGTGTTCTCTGCATGACTTGGGACCTGATGGGGCACCGAACATCTTGAGAGCGGGAAATTCGAATGCTCTGAGTCATATGACATGGGATGTCAAACACACCCCCATAGAACAGAACATGAGCTGTTTTAGTTGGCAAAGAAAAAACGACATTGGACCATTAATTGTCCAAGCCTCCCTCACTTTAACAATCAACATGACGTGCATGTGGAGCGCCCTTCCAAGATGGCTGCCCCAAGGCAGGCCCCCCATCCTTGAAACGAAACAAAGCATTAAGGGAGTTTCTCAGGATAAGGGCACCCCAACAAATACTAGGTGTCCATTCGGGTCTCTTTCTGGGTCTGTCTCCGCCCGGAGTTTGGACACGCAAAACCATATCATGTGGAACCTGGAAACGCAAGCCCTAAGTTGTCAGGGAGTCATGTGTCACTCAATGTCTGCTTACACTTTCATGGCTTTCGGTCCACTGAAATGAAATTGCCGCTGTGAAGGTCCACAGGGGAATTTGAGCGACGGGGGGTGGGACCGCAGAAGCCGTGAGTGATTTGCCAGTGTCTCTGCAGCAAAATGTGGTTGTCCACATTGGGGACCTTTTCAAATATTGAGA
This sequence comes from Effrenium voratum, assembly GCA_963377175.1. Classification (NCBI taxonomy): domain Eukaryota; class Dinophyceae; order Suessiales; family Symbiodiniaceae; genus Effrenium; species Effrenium voratum. The sequence continues at coordinate 299,412 of CAUJNA010003293.1, read as the reverse complement.
GGGCGAGTGTGATTCGCGCGACTTAGAATCAGGCTGTTGCATTGGGATCATTTGCTAAGAACAAGCGCGATGAATTACACCAGCTCTTCAAAGTTTGGATGCATGACATCATATTTGGGCCGTGACATGGGGGCTGAAAAAGGCACTTGTTCGGTATGCCCAAGAACAGGATGTTCCCCCTCCTTCTGCCAATGACAGAAGCCATCGCAACCCGGACGCGGGACAAAGAAGCTATGGTCGTGTCTGCGAGAGGGCCGGTTAGGCAAACATGCCCAATGAAGCAACAGCCTCGCTTGGGATTGTCACGTGCAATATTCCAAGCAAATGTTCACGCCTGATGTTTTGCAGCGCCTGTGCGCTCGTATGCGTTGTGCCCCCGCGACAGTTGATCCACCCGAGGTTTGAAGTGATTTGGTGGCGTGCATGCATAGAAAGTGACAAAACTGCGGTAGCGAGGAGTTCACTTGGCCTTTGCAAAGAATCGACTCTGTTGCCTGGAGCAAATGGCTGATCGGCAACTCGAGTCATGTTGAACCTTCTGCAAAGCAACAAGGCCACAAGTCTCATGGGAGCTTTAAGTAAAGGCTGCGTTGATGTGCCACATCTCTGCATCTGCTCGCGCCGCTAGATCGGCAAGCCGAAAGGAAAGCTGCGGCCTCTCACTGGCAGCGCAGGCTACGAGTCGCCTTCTCAAAGGCAAGCCTTGGAGGATCTACATGAAACTCGTTGTGCCCCGGGCGACCCGTGCTTGTCACTCTGAAAGATAAGCACTTCCAAATTGCCACGAAGGTTTGATCTCATTTGCGGACACACACACACACAGAAACAAGCAAACACGTAAGGACGCAAAGCCGCAAATGCAAAGAGCTGGGCCCATCCTTTGCAACAGCTGTCAGCGCGTGGACAAGCACCAACGCTGGTGAGAAATTGCTGGGACACCATCGATAGGCAGAAGACGTAGAACTAAGCTAAGAAGGCTGCTGTTGGTAAACTTACTCAGCGATGTGTTTGATGTCGCTCTTCTCGCTGTGAAGGCGACGCAAACTGCAAAGCACTTGTGTCATTGCATTGGCTCACAAGTCTGCTAATTAGGCTTCGAAGCTGCGCCCTGCTAGCTAACAGCTGGAGCACGGAACACACTGCGCCGACTTTACAAGCTTTACAAATGCGAGTGTGCAAATAAACAAGTTCATAATCTTGCCGCCGGGAAGGCATGACTCCCTGCCCTAGATGAGCTCCTTCAGTTCCTTCTTAAAATCAGCCCAAAGGCGCTTGAAGGCTTCCTCCACCAAGTGCAGAATGTGCTGCAGCGAGAACTCGGGGATGTCAAACGAGACTGCAAGCGGTCCCTAGGTTGACGAGTGCACCACAAAGCAAATGACTGGTGAAAAACTCCAACGCCAATCCGCGTTGAGAGCGAGACGCCGGCCTGGGACTTGGAAATTGCAACCTTTTTCCGGAGTGAACGTCTTCAATCTGCCAACTCAGGAAAAATGCAAGTTGGAGCGGACCTCAAGAACCACTGCGCGACATGTGAAAAACTGCCGCTGAATTCACGACTGTGTGGGTGCAAAACGCACAAAGAGACAGAAGATAGTTTTCTGGGGAAGGCACAGAGGACAAAAGTAGAGCAATGACTAAACTGCCAAGGGACGATCACGAGATGTCCGAAAATGCCGAGGTCCAAATTCAGGCGCAGATCCATGTGCACGCTGAGGAAGAAGTTGATGTCCTCGGGAGAGTAGCTCGCCTTGCCCTGCACGGACCCAAAGCTCAAGGGGTTGCTGTGCATCAGCTCCTCGTAGATCTTGACGGCAGCAGCAGCATGCCTCTCAGCCAGGTCCATATCCGCCGAGGCAGCATCCATGGCCGCCTCGAACGAGACCGCTGAACCTGCGGTGGCTGCCACGTGCGTGGCAGAAGCTGAGCCTTCTAGGCGGCCCTGCTTAGCCCGGAGGAAGCCCACGGCCGAACCCACCTCGTGTCGCATGTCATCGAGGTGCTGCTGCTCGGTCTCTTGCAGCGCACTCAGCTTGCTCTCGGCACGAGCTGCCTCCGCAAATTTCCTGGCAATGTCCTCCACAGTTGGCGCAAGTTGCCGCTCGAGGTTGGCGATGCGGGCGCTAATCTGCTCCAGTTCTGGGGCGCTCGCAGCTTTGATGTCTTCTATCTTCTGGTTGAAAGCTGCTTCCAAGCTCTCCACTTTCCCCGCAGCCTCCCCAATGCTCTTCACCGCCTCGGCCTCCTCAGCCCGCAACTCCTGGAGCCGACCTGTCCTCAGGTGCTTCGGATCTGCCTCCACATGGCGGGTGGTGTGCAAAGCGACCGCCACGCACAGCGCTTTGCAGCACTTGGCGGTGACCCCACGAAGATCAGCTGCGAACAAGCAGGCGACCTGCTGGCTGGTCTGTCGCGCCACCTTTGCACGGATCAACATGAAGAGGTGACAACGCTTGCCCTCTGCCTTCCCACAAACAATTCCTGTTGAAAAGCGGCCACTTGACGCCCAAAGGTCTTGCCTTTGAACCCAATCCTTCCCAGCCTCGCTGTTCTCCAACAACTTGGACTCGAAGCTCCTCCACTTCGCAGCCTCCGAGGGTCGACTCCTCAAAGACTGCGCCACGGTCCTCAAGGCCTCTGTCAGCCTTGAAGACGGCGCCTGGTCGAAGGCTTCCAAGAACGAGGTCACTGCCATGTCCAAGGCGTCCAGTGCGTCCAGCTCACCAGGCATCACAGACACCTTACTAGGCGATTCCATGGCCCCCTCGGCGCCGCAGAGTTGTCCGAGGCCATTCACGAAATGCACGGCCATGCGGTACTTCTGCAAAACCGGCAACTCCGTCATCTTTGGAGCCGGGTGCATCAGCAACTCCTCCACCGAAGAAGTCTCCACCAAGACGTGCTGGCAATGCCCCGCACGCTCCTTGGCTTGGCGTTGGAAGGTGGCCATGCGCGTCTGCAGGAGGGAGGCTCGGCGGTTCAGCTTCAAGATCCGCCTGAGGCCAGCCAGCGCCTCGCCCAAAGGTGTGCGCTCCAACGTTGCAGCACCCAGCTCCACGGCGTGCTGGATCAGCTCCGTCTCCGCTCGGGTCAGCCCCACCAACGGCTGCTCTGCCATCTCCTGGAAGACCGTCTGCAGTTGGAGCAGTGCATCTGGCGCAGCCCCTGCCATCAGCGCCTGCCGGAAGTCTTGCACACTGCGCGCCGCAGCTGCACGACGAATGGGCTCAGCCAAGCCCTTGACCCTGACCCGCAACTCCGAGACATCAAACAAAACAGGTTCCAGATCCGGCATGACCAGCATGCTCGGGAAGATGCTCTGGATCTGGTCAAACAGAACCTCGAGCTGCGACATCTGGTGGAAGGGCCTTTCCTCCGCGAGTCCAACTTGACAGAAGCTCCACCAGGGGCCGCAACCAACGGAGGCGGCCTCCACTTCGGCCTCCGCGAACAGAGGCGGGTTTATGGGTCCGAACATCTGAGACAGGGCGGGGATGGAGTTGGAGAAGGTCTCCTCCTTCAAGGCAGCAAGACGGGCATGCACCAGCCGAGGGTCCTCCCAAAGTTGGGTCGCTTGCTCCAGCAAAGCAAGCACGGTGGCGATGGCGTCCCGCCACTTGGCCACAGCCAGGGTGTAGGCGTTCAAATCTAGCGTGTCGTTCCACAGAGCTTCCACGGCCTTGTTCGCAACTGCTTCCCAAGCCGCGCGAATGGCGATCCCTGGTTGGGTCTGTGTCAAGACATTCAGGCCCGCAATCGCGCCCTGGACAGCGTCCAACACTTGAGCAGTATCCTGGTAAGCTACGCCCGCCTCTTCTTCTGTCAAGCGGTCCCACCGCCCTTCCTCGGGTAGCGGCAGGCGCTCCAGGAGGGCGCTGACGGTGTTCAGCACTTCCACAAACCCCACCAGGGAGAAGCCACGCTGACGTGGGATGGCGCTGTCCGCAAAGGCGACGGTCAAGTTCCGCAGGTCTCTGGCCACTCCGTGCAGCGGGGCGAACTCCTCGTCCAAGTCCCGCGCAGCCTTTAGTGCCACGAGGGCCGCCTTTGCCAGCTCTTCATTCGGCTGAGCCGCACGAATCAGGCCCTGCAGCTCACGAATCCGGTCCGGCCCGTCCCGGCGGCACACTGCCATCGCTTCCTTAAACGCCAGACCAGCGCCCGAAAGGTGCCGGAAGCCCTCTGACAGGGTGAAAATATCATCACCCAAGCGCCTGAGAAAGGCGACCACGGCTTGACTATCATTTTCCAAAGGCACTTCTGCTTCCACCAGCGGGTCCTTAATGTACTCTGCAATGATCAGTCGGATGGCCTCCAAGTCTTGCTCCAACAGCATCTTCTCCACCTCAAGTTTCCGCCGCTGGACCTGGAACTTCTGGGTCTGCTTCACCGTCTTCCTCTCAGAGCTCGCCTGGAGATGCTCCTTCTCGGCCTCTGCCTTGCCCAACTCCTGAATTGTGGCACTGTTCAGCTTGATGCTCTCCAGCGCCTCGGAAGAACTCCTCAACTTGCCAAGGTAGTTGTTGGCCTGCTCCTGGTCTTTTTCCAGCCGGTCGAGGTTCTCATCGTGTACCGCCCGAAGCTTCTGCAGACCATCCTCCAGGGTAATTAGCTCTCAAATGGTTCAACCACAGCTACAAAACTGGTCCTCTTGAAAGTTGGAAGCCAAACAAAGTTGGCCGTTTTGCGGGGTTCCTCGGTCAGGCGAATTATCAGCGAGCAACCCTGTCCTCCTTTTCCCGCTTCTCTTGGTCCAACTTCTGCTGGGCGTTCTCCAGGTCGCGTCCTTCTCAGCCTGGTTTGAAGTGTCAGGAGAGCACCGATGCGTCTCCACCTGTCTCAAAATGAGTTGGACCCAAATCATGGGCAAGAGATGCTGGCCAAGCCCACATTTTGAGACACACCCACCTTCACCACAATCTTTGCGGACTCGGCTTTCGCATCGGCCACCTTGCTCTCAGCATCGCTAATCTCGCTCTTGGCCTCTTCCACAGCACGGTCGAAATTCAAGCCGGCCTCCGCAACCACCTTCGAGAAACGCCCCTTTTCGGCATGGATGCTCTGCAAGATCTGTGCTTCCCAGGCCTCTGCGGACGCAAGCCTCTTCGCCAGCTCTTTGCTGTCTGCCTCAAGGTCTGCCTTCAGCTTGCTGACTTCTCTTGCAAGGTCATCAAGGATCTCTGCAGCGGCCCTTTGGGCGTCCCCCTCCGCGCTCAAAGCGCCCTCCTCTGCAGCTGCCAGCGCCTGGGACACTCCGCCCTCGAAGCTGTTGAAGGTGCCCTGCGCATGGTCCAAGTCCTGTCGAAACCGCAACCTGCCCTGCTCCAAGGCCGCTTTAGCCTTTGCAGCGTCTGCGCGAACCTGGGCTGGAATGGAGCAAGATCAACAGCAAAAGCTGCCCGGAAATGAACCCTCAAGCTCTCCAAACTTCCAGAAAGAACAAACAAACAAAGAAATAAACGAAAGAAAGAAAGAAAGAAAGAAAGAAAGAAAGAAAGAAAGAAAGAAAGAATGAAACAATGAAAGAATGAAAGGATGAAAGGAAGAAAGAAACAACGAAAGAATGAAAGAATGGAAGAATGAAAGAATGAAAGAATGAAAGAGAGAATGCATGCATGTATGAATGCATGAATGCATGAATGCATGAATGCATGAATGCATGAATGCATGAATGCATGAGTGCATGAGTGCATGAATGCATGAATGCATGAATAAATGAAAGAATGAAAGAATGAAAGAATGAAAGAATGAAAGAATGAAAGAATGAAAGAATGAGAGAATGAAAGAATGAATGAATGAATGAATGAATGAATGAATGAATGAATGAATGAATGAATGAATGAATGAATGAATGAATGGATGAATGAACGAATGAACGTATGAACGTATGAACGAATGAACGAACGAACGAATGAACGAATGAACGAATGAACGCATGAACGAATGAACGAATGAACGGATGAACGAATGAACGAACGAACGAACGAACGAATGAATGGATGAATGGATGGATGGATGAATGGATGGATGAATGAATGCATGAAGGAAGGAAGGAAGGAAGGAAGGAAGGAAGGAATGAATGTGAAAAACCGTGGGGACTGAATGGTACCCCGACAACACAGGCTGTATTGCCCCCTCAGGAAGAGTGCAACGGTCCGAATATCCTCGAACCGGCTCTCTTCCCGTAAGGCCAATCTTTTTGCCCTTATAGTAACAATGTGTGGTGTTTGATTTACAGTGGTGGCCCATGGTCTATTCACACCCCCCACGCAGTGTCCCTCATTCTGAGGTACCTGCGCAGAGGCGTTGCAATTGTGGATTAAATTGTTCATCCTGGGCCCCTTCCAATGCAACCATACACACACGTCACGCCGGCTCGCGATTGTTTACCTTTGCCTGTCCCCTTTCGCTTGCCCTTGTCGCCCTTTCCTTTACCTTTGCCCGATGATCCGGAAGATCGCTCGGCATTGCGTGGACTGACGGACCGGGGTTGCCAGCACCGTTCGCCCGTCTTCTTCCGTTCTGCCGACGAGGGCCTAAACACTCTCGGGGACGTGGATCCTTCTCCACGTTGAGAGGCCTTCGGCTCGGCAGGTTCGACTCATCCCTTCTTCTTCTGCTTCTCTCCATAGTTGGGTTGGATGGTAGCCTCCACCGTCGGCCAATGGAATCCGGGTCTGAATGGTCAGCCCCTGAGCCTTCAGCTTGTTGTAGTTCTCCCGCTGAGTCCAAAGAATCGGGCTAAATTCCATCCCGTGGTAGTTCATCAACAAGAGATCATGGGTAGTAGCTCTGTCATCGCAGCGCACATCCAGTCGAAGGGAATGTACTTGCTCCCTTCACTCCATCGAGGTTTGATTGGAAGAACGCGTGCGTTTCCACGTTGAAGCTGGTTCCGATCACGATATGGAAAACATCAAACAACTGGTCCAGCGCGTTGTTTCTTGAAGCTCGCAGCTCGGGAGTCTTGTACGTCTTCCCTGACACTCTTCCAGAGATTCTCCTTTCCAAACATCTCCACCAGGACCGGGTAAAGCTCCAGGCAGAATAGCCCCTCAGGTGGACGCCCTTCATGTCGACGTGCTCCCCGTTGTTTGTCATATTGTACGCCAGGTCCTCGTCGTTGAGTCCATTACGTGTCTCGATCCAGCTCGCCTTCCATTGATCAAGTGTAGTGGGAAGAGGTCGGAAATATTCATCAGCAGGCAAATACTTCGGAACGTGTGTGCAAAAAGCGTTCCTGTTGCAGTTCTTTGCCTTCTCGGCGGCCTCCTTTGCAATCCTCTTGAGCTCATCGACATCCACCTCCTCTGCTGCTTCCTGAGCTGATACGTTCTGACGATTCTGTACTCGTTTTCCGTGGGATGCTGGGAAACTGCCATCTGTCATCCCGCTCTCCTTCAATGTTAGAGAGCCTGGTCAAGGATTCCTTCAGGTCCGCAGCCTCCGTTGCCGCCTTCATGGATTTCGCCTGAGGTGCAGCCTTTGGTCGGTTCCGGGCGTGGTTCCCCCTTTCCCACTATACCGCTGCTGGTTCCTTGCGGATTCGTGTCTCCATGGCGGTCAAGTTAGTCCGAGATGCCCTGGGTGCAAGCAAAGCAAGACCAAACCAATAACGAAGGTACACCAGTAGTGATCCAAGTTCTCGCGTCCTTGTAGTTCCTGAGGTCCATCGGAGTCACCCTCCCCGCAGCAATCGCCTTACGCTCATTTTCGTCGCTGTCGATTCTTGCGAACCGTCGCGGCATGGTCTGAGCTCGGTCCTTGTAGCCCTCGATGAAGGTCCCACAATACCTTGTAAAGACGGCCGAAGCATCCAGAGGCCAGATGCCTCCAATGTCCTTCGACGGCTGGGAAGTGGCACATACATGGCGGAAATGCAAGAATTCTTTCCACCAAAGAAAGGTGGAGATTCGACCGGATCCGGAGGTCCGTCAAGCGGTTCCCCCTTGAAAAGATATCGGATCGGATCCGGAGGTCCGTCAAGCGTTACCTCCTTCACACGATCGTATTTCGAACTTACCTGAAAAACGAGGCCGTTAAACGCCCGCTCCCAGGCTCGTTCAAAATCATTGGAAAGCAAAGCACCGCAGTTGCCAATGTGAGACTGAAACCCTGATGGCACACAACGCTAGCTTGATGATGGGATTGATAATGTGATTCTTGAACCAGTCAACATGTGACGATTGGCAAATCGCTTCACAAATGCCTTCGAAACGGCGACAAGTCTTGAACCCATGCATGCAGTACTCAACAAGCCGACGGCAGAGAGACGGAGAACAGACTTCAATCCCCTTATTATTTTCATGTCCTGCGCAAGGGGCATGTTCGTGAGAGCCATCACATTTTAGCTCGAGGCCCTTTTGGCTTCCCAAGGTTCCACGAAAGAAACGACCAGGGTTTTTTGATCGCCCTGCCCTTGTACATGTGTCCGTGGACGTGGAAATGCTTGCAATCGGTTCCTGACATGAGGTCGAGCATGCGTTTGTCGTTCCAATAGGCGCAACCAGTTGGTAGCTCCAATAAGGCCCCGCAGAGTTTCCAGAAAATGGCCTTCTTCTGCTCGATCTTGCGCAGCGTCTCTCCTCCTTTGCGCTCATTGAGTCGGTTCCAAGCCGACCCCCCAGCGCATGGACCTGCGAAGGAGATGGTGTCTTTGTTGCTTGTGACCTGAGGGCTTTGAGACCTGGTTTTCCTGGCCCCTTTCACGCCAAGTGTTTCTTGCTAGAACCAACCTGGGGCGTTCCCTCAGTGGTTCGTGAAACACGACCCAATAGGTCCGGGTACGGAAAACTTCGTTGCTTTCTTAGTTTTGCCTGAGAAACCCGACCTGTGCCACAGTGTTTGCGACATCGTTCCTTTTGTGGTTCCATGACAGCATGCGCACCATGCGTCGCGCAAAATGTCGTTCTTTTGTGTGTGTGTGTGTGGTAAATTCGCCATTTGCTTTTTGTCAGTCTTGAGCCGTTCGAAATGGGTAGGCCTCCCCCCATGGACGAGGGGAGTTATTGCCTTGAGCACCGTCAGCCATTTCCGATTGCGGACCGTCACAAGTGACAGCCAGCCTGGGTGAGGCTGCGTATCCTTCAGGACGGCGTGTAACCAATGCTCCGGTGTATCGGCGGCGTTGCTGCTAACCGACGGCGTGGCCCCCCAGCTTTTGGCAAAATCCGGATTCGGTCTTGCCGGTCCACTGTGTTGGAAGTTCACGGGTGCCATCATTTGGGTCCCGCCACGCGTCAGTGATGCATTCGGACACACCCCCCACGAACTGAACATCTCTTGAACGATCCGGTCGAAATCAACAGGACAATGGGCTGCGCCGGTGGGTTGGAACAACTTTCTGCGTGGGCAGTGATGATACCTCACCAAGGTTCCTTCAGCCTCCTTGTACACCCATTTGTCAAATTTCAATGACTCCCGCTTTTTGAAGGTGGTGTCGCCTGGTTCCTGAACCGTGGCATGTTTGGTCGCCTGGGCTGTGTCATTGGCTGTCGCCTGACCGGCCTTCTGAGACTCAAGTTCCCACTTGCCGTTCCGAAGCACCCGTGCTGTACGCAACCAACGCACGCCATCGTCCTCCTTTCCGGGCCTGAGTTTCTTGTGCCTGGGCATTTTGGCAACAACGAAAACGGGTGAACCCTCGTGTTCGTGCAAACCAACCTTGGACGTCACGCCTGGCTTGTACACCTCTTTTGGCAAAATGGGAGTTTGGGTGTATGGAAACGCCGGAACATCATCCACCATCTGCCCATATGCCTGACGTTGGCCAGACTCGGCGTCATGAGGCGGCGTCAACGGCCGGATCGTCCAGATCACCCTGATCAAAGATGTTGACCAACATGCACGCGTGCTTCCACCGAATAGGATCATGAAAAGCCTTTGTGTACACGTCGGCTGCCATTTTAGATGACAACTGGTAAACCAGAGCGTACTCTTCGCGTTTGAACATTTCATGGAGCCAGGCAACGCTAATGCCATGGGTCCGTTCCAAATGCCGCATTGCATTTTACCGGTCCTTGTCACAGCAATCAGGGACTGATTATCATCCTACAATATGACATTGGGTCGATGTCAAACCGCCCCCTCCCAGAACACAGCACATATAATCCGTGGTTACGCAGCGTTGTTTCAGCTGCCACAATTTCCACCTCTGGAGTAGAGCGACTCACGCAAGATTGCCTCTTGCTGTTTCCCACCAACGGAAAGCGAGCGTTCTTACCGCGCAAGTTCACTTGACAACCCGAAGTGGAACGAAGCTGCGTCTGCATACATGGCCACCTGAACCTGGTTTAATGGATCACCAACCCACCCGACCAACTTCTTTGCTCCATTTTGTAACATGACGCGCCAATGAGTTGATTGGTCGGAGCAAATCGAACCTGGCAGACGTGCCGCGTGTAGCAGTTTCATGAGCACACTAGCTGCTTGTGGCACAAGTTCCCCTTGCACGATCGTTTGCGCATCCGAATCGTCTGCCCCGCCTGGAATGAACGGAACATCGGGATTGAATGTATGCTTACACCACGTGCATTCGACGTGTTTACCATCGTTATACAGCCTGCGTGCTGGATGGTCCTTCGCATCCTCCGGAAGCGACGGAGTCTTGGCATCCTTCAATTTGACATGTTGAGTTCCTTATGGACATAGACGGATGGCCATTCCGCCCCTGCAGGCTCGAACCCCACTGCCGTTACCCCCTTGTGGCAATGTTCTTCCTAAAATGTCCCCGCGTCCGGGCCATACAAGGCTTTCACCATTCTGACGCAAGGTCTTCGAAAATTTATTGCAGCTTCCATGCTCCGGCCAACCCTCCCTTGGGAGCTCCACCCACAAGGCAGTACCACTCGGTACTTGAATTTTATTCGTGGATCGTCGGCAGGCAGTTGGGCGCTCTTCTCCACCATTATGCCATGGGCCCTGGCGACATGAACAACTTCCTGGAGATGACGAGCCTCCACTCAAACATCATCATACTCACGTACATCCTTCATATTGAAAACGTTCTGTTTGTGCAGACCAGACCGCTTTTTTCGAATGGCTTCAACAGCTTTAGGGTTCGAAAGCATACCGGCCTAGAAACCATCGCGTTGTGAAATCGCGGAAACTTCTCTTTCAACTTCTCTCTGTGGACATGGGTGCACGGTACACATGGCATCTTCGGAGTTCCATCCTCCCAACTATCCGGGTCCAGATCTTCAATTGTGTCGGCTTCCATCATTACGACGTAATCTTCCCATATATCGTTGTCATCCTCGCACCTGTGCACGACGCCGCATGAGCATAGGGATTCTCTCTCTAGTAGAGACAGACCATTAATCGCCTATCACCTACAGAAATGATTCTTCTAATCTGTTCTAGGTTGCCGAGCACATTTGTATCTGAACCCAGCGTTCTCATAGTCAAGATTCTGTCAAATTCCGGAAGACTTAGGATCACTTTCGTATCATTCACCTTGGCCTTCTGAGAAAGTTTTTGCCATGCTTTGGTTCGCATTCCCATTTCTCGACGGGTTGGCGTGTCCAATCTCCCGTACCCCATTTGCCCTCAATGATGCGGAACCCAATTTCTTCACGGATATCTGTATGCTTGTGGCGCAGCTTCTCAGCTTCTTTCGCACTATCCTTCACTGCCGCAGCATCCTTTCCGTCCTTAAATCTCTTGGCTTTGCGCTTCGTCTTTTCGTCCTTCTTCTCGGCCTTCTTGATGCTCTTTTCCAGTCCTTCTTTGTGATGTCTTTCTCAAGTTCAGCCTGCATACTTCCACATAATTCGGTCGACATGAGACATCTTCTTCCACTTTTCGGGACACGTCAAGGAGGTCTAGAAGTCTTGCAGGCCATTCGCCCGTCTATCCCAACTTCCTACAGAGTGCCTTTTGATATCTAGTTTCATCTTCTTCCCCTTGTCATCGACATATATGACTCCGTCGCCAGCTTTTCCTTTACTGACGTGTGCACAAGGATCAGCATCAGCGAATCTGTACCAGATATACGTGTCGTTCTATAGAAACCTTCTCTTTTTTTTAGGATTTTGGCCGTATCGCTGTTAACCGTCGTGCGTCCTACAACATCTTTCTATTCGGGCCCCCTTTTGCGTTTGTTGTCTGGAAAACTATTGCTTTCTCGTCCCTCCGGCTCCATCTATGGTAGCCCGGCTCGAGACCAGCTGGCATTGGGACTTCACCCTTTGCCCCTTTGTGCACCACCCTTTCTCGCTCCGGGGTCTTCTTGTCCGGTTTGGCGGTTGGCTCGGTACTCTTCACATCTCCTTCGACGGCTGCATCAACATCTCCGACCGTATCATCGATACCAAACCTATATTTGATTTCCTTCGACCGATCCTTGGTACTCCCTCCTTGTCGTCACTGCCGTTCCCATCGTTATCGTCGCCCCCCGAGACGTCTTGCAGAGTTTCTTTCTCCCAGGAAGCTTCGATCAGGGCCTCAAGGTCACCATTCACTCTTGCAAAGGTGCTCGTTAGTGGGAAGGCGAGTGGGTAAACGATCACGATCTTATTCACTATATGGGGTTTACGTAGGCTCCTTGGAACGGATTTACACCCCATGGTCAATTCGGCGTCAAGAAACTTGCTTGCCACTCCATTCCGCTCTCGAGTTCGAAACCCGCGAACACACCCCTCATTGATCTGGGTGCGAACTTGTGGGTGTCATCCCTTGTGGGGGAAGGCTTGAAATGGACATAGGCACCTAGAGGTATACTCTTGCCACCGACATGATCTCCATGCATGTCTCACTGTGGACGATTTCAACGTTCAGCAGGTGACATGTAGAAGTCAAAGCAGAAGACCAGCAACACGGAAGGAATCCAGCAGCCAGCAGGCAAGTGCTAATCTGATCGATTATATAGAGATTGTTCATGGGTCTGCCCGGCAGTGAGTGATCGAACGTGATTCCCAGCTGCTGACAAGCACTGACGAATTGAGGCGCATAATCTCCTTAAGCAACCCGAATCTTTCGTCTACCCACTGACAACCTTTTCCGCGGAACCATCCGAAGTGGGGTGTGCCATCCTCACTCCAGAATATATGTCTCGTACCACGAAAACATTGGTATCCGTCTTGACTCCCAGCTGTCTCAAGAAATCGAACGTCACAAGGTCCCCCCATTTCTTAAGCTGTTGCTTGAACGCACCCTTCTTGGTTTTGAAATGCCGCATCTTCGCTCTGACGCACGCGTCACAATAAGGGTTGGCGAACCTGTGGGTAACCATGTGTGAGAGATCCTTTCTTTCTCTTCACACCCCTTCCAGCTTCGACATCAACTTCAACCTCATCTTCGTCACTGCCTCCACCTTCGTCCCTTTCATCAGCATCATCTTCCTCTTCCTCACCGGGTTCCTCCGCCGGTGCCGCAATTGGAGTCCCGTCTGGCGGTGAAGTCAATCCTCCAGACAGATCCTCCGCATGACCCTCGGGTCATCCTATATTCCAAGAGCAGACTCCGTGGGTTTCCACGGTTCCTGCTCCGTCTCATCATTGGTTACCAGGTAGGGGATGTGATCCTTGACACGAAGGCGTATCACAGACTTACGGTCGTCGAACACGATAGGTTCCTCCCCGAGCATCCACAGAAAAACCATAACCATTCTCAGCACATCTCTTTCCAATAGACAAGATTGATGGAGATGCTTCCATCATGAAAGGCGATATCGTATCTTTCATTTCATCCATGATGAGGTCCACCTTCTGATCAGCTTTGGTAATTCCATTCGCTGTCATGAAGGTCATCACCTCCGGACTCATCCTTGGATTGAGACCTAGCTTGTTCGCCACTTCAACCCTATCAGAGCATGCCCACACTCGGTGTCCATGAGCCATTTCATTGTCTTGGGCTTACCCGACTTCACCACCATGGCAATCGCATGTTGGATTCGAAACCACCGATTACTGGTCAATCCCCTTTCTTCCTTGCCCTATCCACGTAGTCGATCTTCTCATGATAACTATCTCCATCGTGTATTCAAAGAGTTCGCAGCTCTAATAGGCAATGATGCTCTCTTGGTACTGATCTTCCTTTGCATACTTGGTGCTGACACCTTTCTTCCCGCGATCGTCTCTGCGATATCTCTCAGGAAACTCTTGGTTGCTCACATCATCACCATCATTGTCCTCAACCCAATGCAGGAAAACCATGCTCTTTGCTTTCTTTCCCCCTTTCTTGGGGTAATACAACTTGGCTTTCGGGGCTGCGGGTGCGCATTCGATCTCAGCATTGATGTCTTCCTCACTACAGAACAGCCGCGGATATCACCGGCGCAGCCTTCGCCTTCTTCTTCTTTTTCTTCTTCTCGGATCCCGCTTCGCTTTCAGTGTCGGAACCCGTTTCCGCCGGCGCTGGGCTCTTCGGATGCTTGAATTTGCAGTCCTTCCCCTTTTTGCAGGTTCCCTTTTTCCAGAACGAGCATAAATGCCATCGTTCTTCCCCTGCCGGGGAATTGCTACGCCTGGGACCTTGATTGAACTTCTTCTTCCATTCCGGCGTGTAAGTACTCTTTTGGTGGCTGCATTTGCAATCGGAGCCTTTTGTACACTTCCCAAGAAAGAAATGAAACCAACATGGAATGTTCGTTGTACCACCAGGTGAGGCATCCCCTGGTCTTAAAAGGTGACCCCCCCCAAGGCTTAGCCTTCTTTTGAGGCTCCTTCTTATCGGGAAGAACCGAATCCTGTATCCTTTGCTTCCGTCCTTGGCCTTTGGTTTAGGTTGGGGGAGGGAAGTGCATTCCCCAATCTGTGATCCTGGTGATCTGAAGCTTCATAGCGTCGGCCTTCTGAGCAGCTAATTTCTCGGCAGATTGGAACCATGCTTTTGTCGACTCACTTCCGAGCTCTGGATCTGTCCATCCTTGTTGGTGACTATGTTGTTGTGGTACATCTCCGCACCTCTCAACTTGGCCTGCATAGTCGACTCTTCTTGCTTCATCGCCTCTCTATCCAGAGCTGGCCATGGATTGATACTCATTGGTGGCTTCGATAGCTTTCCGTAACGAAGCTGAATCTGACTGTTCTCCATTCATAACTGTTGAGTCTCGTTGTTGGAGTCATATTAGGCCATTGCCTCAAGCTCATTGAGCCTGTTTGCCTTGATGTTCAGCTGGTACATCGCCAAGTTGTATTCGTCTTTCATTCTTCCATGAACATGCGCATCTTGGGATTCCAGAGTATGATTCATCCTCTCAAGTGCTAGGATCCTTCGTAGGCTTCCTGTTTCATCGGATTCTAGGTCCTTTACAGATACCGCAACGATGCACGTTCCTCCTTCAACGCATGGTTCTCGTCATGCTGCTCAGCAGCTTCGTTCATCTGTAATTCCGCCCTTCTTTGGGCTTTCCACAATTCATCATCGAGTTGGCGATCCGCACTTTTGGGTCACTTGGGGAACCCCTTGGGGAGGATGACTTCTCCCCTTTACGAGATTTACGGATTCCTGTCCGCCCATCATCTTCTTCTGACGGTACTCTTGACCGGGAGGAAGCCCCTGCTCCCATGGTCTGATCGACGCCGGCATCACTCTGCTGGCTAGTTGGCCAGCGCTCGCAACGATAGTGTCTCCACTCCCATGGCCGGCTGATTCCGGTGTCCCTTGGGATGAAATGCCGCGAATGTAATCGAAGATCATCCATCGGACATCGTCACGTAAGTGTTGCGCCTCTTGGCAATATATTGGTTGATTCAACATGAAGCCGGGTTCAAGACCTCTGGCTTCGAATCAATCCTTGACGCGCAGCACGTGGGTCAAGCCCTACGGCTGATAACCTGAGAAACCGTGGGGTTTGAATGGTGTTTCGACAATACAGGCTGTATTGTCCCCTCGGGAAGAGTGCAAAGGTTCGAATATCCTCGAACCGGCTCTCTTCCTGTACCGGCACTCTTCCCGTAAGGCCGGCCTTTTTGTCCCTATAGCACACTCCACACTGCGAACGTGAGACTGTGCGTGTGACTTGGGCCAAACTGGTGTGCATTCATGAATGAGTGAGTGAGTGAGTGAATGAATGAATGAATGAATGAATGAATGAATGAATGAATGAATGAATGAATGGATGGATGGATGGATGAACGAACGAACGAACGAACGAACGAACGAACGAACGAACGAACGAACGAACGAATGAATGAATGAATGAATGAATAAATGAATGGATGGATAAATGGATGAATGAACGAATGAATGAAGCAAACAAACACTCAAACAAACAAACAGAAAAACAAAAAGAAACAAACAAACCAAACAAACCAAACAACCAACCAACAAGGCAACCACACGAACAAGGAAACAAAGACACAAACAAACGATCAAGCAAACACGACCACCACACCATGCTAAATACGCGCATCCTCGGCTCAGTAACTAGCGGAGCTTTGTTCATTCACGGGGGGGGGTCAGCCTTTGTCACTAAATGTCTGGGCTTGTTCCTTACGCAAATTTCATGTTTGAGGGAACTTCTCTTCCCTTCATTCTATGGGAGAGGGGGTTTTTCCCTGAGGTTGTAAATGGGGGGGTCCCAAAAAATCTCTGGAATGCAGTTCGTAGGTGAATGGATCTACTCTGATGCAGAAGGCACATGTGTATTGAAGAGGCAAATGACCAAATGTGTTGTAAGCACAAGTGTAAACTGCACCGCAGTCAACAAAGCGGGCTTGTTCCTCTATGAGCTAGAGATGCAAAAGCTATCAGGCCTTGAGCCAGGAATGGCAATGAGATTGCTGCATGAGTGGATGCTGTGACACAAGCGAAACAAAACAGACACACATTCCTTTCCACTCATGGCATCTCAGATTCAAAGAATACTGCCCTCGAGCGATTTAATCACTCGGCTCCTGAAAACGGAGTTGTGCAGCACTAGCGCCTTGGCATGTTGAACCGTCGCACTTCAACACTCGAGTACGGCCACACGCAACTTTGACGGCACAAAGTGAGAGTCTTCTGGTATGTACACGGCATACATAGAACAGACAAACACTGTACCAAGACTCATGGTGCGAAATTCCGGCAAACAAATATGGAAATATCATATGCCATTATGATGACATTGCTGCACCAGTTTGATGTGGGTTACTCCTCAGCTGGAGTATCCACGTTCCTTCTCTCTTTTCCGTTTCAACGCTGCCTCGGACATTTTGCTGTTCTCATGCATGACATCGATGTTTACGAGGAGCGGATGGTGCCAATCTGAATCACTTGACCCGATCAGGAACTGATCATTGGTCAGGAGTTTGTGTCTTGATCGTCGGTTGTGTTCCGTTCTCAAAGGTGTGGAAAACATGGGTTAAAATCTAGGACTCCGTAGAAATCATCATGTTCCAGTGTGGTTGTGGCGCCATAGTCAAGTGAAGATTCCAATGCGGATCTCTTCGAGGCTGCACACCCGTGGGCCTCATGGAAGCATTTTACTATTCCTTCCATGGCTAAGTGCATGGCGGAGAATTCAGGGCGCGCTATCAACTGGTTCTTGCTGAGCTTCTTGCGTGCTAAGTTCGCGTCGCCAGTGATCACATCGACCAGGTGCGTCAATCCCCGATTTACGAGCCGGGCCATGTTTCCAATGACTGCATCATACAACTTTGTCGCATTGCATTCGTAATGGTAATCTCTCATTGTGAAGAACGGTAGCCTGGCACGATGCACATGGGTTCTGTAGAACACATCCCTTGTCTTGTCAGTTAGGACTGCGTCGGGTAAATTGATCCATGCCGCCCTCCAAGTACAGGATCCTTTCTCCGTGGAATACTTGTACACTCTCGTCTACTTTGATCTTGCTAGGAGGTTCCCATTTTGGATCATTTCCGAAGGTGCTGATGATGACATTGCGGAATATCTTGCCGACGGCCGGTCTCTTTCGAGTGTGAGTTGCAGGAAGTGGTTCTCCCGAACTGGATCTGTTCGGCAGAACCTTGGAATCTTCTGAATCTGATAGACGTCCGTGCCAAACTCCGAAGTAAGCTCCCTCTCACAAAGCAACCAATAGCCTTGCATCCCCCCTGGGTCAGCGCAATAGCTTTCCTACAGTTGTAGTTTTTCCGGTACCATTTATTCCACACATTAAAATAACCTTTAATGAACCATCTATTAAAATTAATTCTTCATATTTTGCTAAAAGCTCAGTCAGTACATTTTTACAATCATCTTGAACTAGCTCACTTTTATGTTTTTGTTCAAATCTGATAAACAATTTTGTCAGTTGAGTCCGTTCCACACCCTATAGATAAAAGAGCATGTTTTAGGCGCAATAAATCTTCTTTTCTATTTTTTGAGAAGCGGAATATTACTTTATTTTTTGATGCCCCTAAAACTAAGGAATTAAACTTGGAAAACATGCACATCCGGCTTGAAGGAAGATGTCCTGGACAATGGGAAAAAGAAGCCCGTCACATTCTTGAAGACAAAGTACATGTCCAGGAATATTTTGAATCAGACCAAGAATGCCTTCGAGGTCGCCTCTCTTCTTGTTTCCTGGATATACCGGTGTTGCCGTTCTAGGTTCCCAAGGTTCAAGGTGAGGATGTTCAGTCACGGTGCGCTGGTCTGTTCTGGTCTTCTTCGTCCTTGTGGACTGCAGTATGCTTGAGGGTCTCCAAATACGCCTTTCTCTTCTTCTAGAGAGGGGGAACTGACATCTGGTTCTCTCAGAATAGTGGCAATACTGGCGATCTGGAGATTGCGAATCCGGTTGGCGGTGTAAACATTGGAGACTCCGTCGCGGCTTTGTGAAGTTGTTTGGCCATCCGTTTCAAGTCGAAATAATTGTAATCAATACCATTCACATATTCGGATAACTCCTTCTCTTTGGAGATGTTGTAGCCCTGGAAACATTGAAGATTTGTCTGCTTGTGGAGCTAATTACATTGGATTCGTTATCGTTCACGGTGGCTCGTGGCTCTGACTTGCGGAAGCTTCATCCTGGTCCCAATATTGTAGCCGCCCCAGAGGACCACGACTTCCAAGGGTCACACCAGTTCCGTGTCGGACTTGTTCTGCGTCTCTTTTGAAGATGATGCCGGCTTGAGGTTCAGGTAGGCCTTCCGAGGAGGCTGCTGGTTCTGAAGATCCATGTTTCATCGGTTCTCTCTCTTGTTCTTCCTTACGAGCATGATTGCAAAATGCAGAATACAAATCCAGAAGATTGGTTATTCTGTCGCTGGTCTCTGGCAAGTCCTTCTGATATCTCACGGACTTGGCAAGCTTCCTGACCTTGCAGTGAACAAAGTTTACCTTCATTCCGGGTCGCGCTCGTCTGTGTCGACGTACACGATCATCTTCTTGACCGGCGCCTTGTCGGTTGTGGTTAATGTATGGCCATTCAGGAGGTCGAACTTTGCCTCAGCGTCATCGAACCTGTCTAGAAACAGCGCAATCGAAGTTCATGAAAATGAAGCTCTCGAATATTTCTGGCAAAAAAAGGCTGTCATGTCGACGAAATGGTTATGGGTTCTGCCCTTCTTTTCTCGATGGTTTCCAGGGTCACGTATTCATCCTGAAGAACTCTTTTCATTCCGGCCGCGGTGGTATGGCCTTGAGGAGCCTTGCCAATGCTATCACATTGCGACGCGTCGAAGGAAGATCAACATATCGCCTTGGTAATTTCACCCGTGGGAACAATCTGCGTGTGCCAGGTCAAGGATGAATCTCTCAAGCACATCATGATGTCGTTGATGGGCTTCGTATATCGGGCAAATCCCTTAAGGTCATTGCTCCACGTGCTTGCAGGCCCTGAAGAATTGCAAGCCATGGATACTGCGATCGTTGTAGAAATCCCGGCCTGATGTCATTTATGAAATGACACTTATGGTAGAACCAAGAAATTATGTAAGGAATGCATCTGCAAATGTTTATTCGGCGGAAGTTCGGATTCCTCCTTCATAGTCTGGATTTTCGTCTGGATCTTTGTCATCTGGTTCATCCGTGGCATGAATAGATTCTTGAGGAGCTTCCGGTTCACCCTCTGCGAGATCGGATTCTCTTTCTAGCTTAGGATCTGGTTCAGTCTTCGGCTTCTTGGGAGAAGCTGCTTTCTCTGCTGGGTCAACCATCGCTTCGTCCTCCTCGACGCCGGACTTCTCCTCTTCCAGCTTTATTGTTTCCATCTGAGGGTCAGCTTCCGAGGTTTGCGCCACATCGCAAAAAGGTAAACGGGTGCAGGAGCAGACACGAATTTCTTGAGTCAACGGTTCTGACAAGCTTCCTACAATCGCAAAGGTTCATGGTTCCTCGGATTCCGATGGAGATGCGTTGCGGTAGGGTGGACCTTACTGACTCCTAGCGTTGACTTGGTGATCTTCTTGCCATAGTAGGCGTAGGTGCAGCGATCCGCGCACCATAAACCCTTAGCGCTGAATCACGCATCGCCTCGGTGCATCATTGAGTCCGTAAGCTCCTAGAAATGGGGGAGAGACTATGTCTCGAGCTTTTCCTTGCAGCC
Organism: Effrenium voratum; assembly: GCA_963377175.1. NCBI lineage: Eukaryota > Dinophyceae > Suessiales > Symbiodiniaceae > Effrenium > Effrenium voratum. The sequence goes on along the minus strand of CAUJNA010003293.1, from coordinate 278,975 downwards.
ATTTAGGTTGATGTGGAATGTAGGCTGAAATTAGGACCCCAGCAAAACATATTTTTGCCTGGTTGGTGGAAAACAAAGACCTCAAAAAAGGGGTCGCGACGTTTGTTTTTCTCCCTAGGAGTGGCTTTTTCCTATGAGTGGCTTGGTGTTGAAGTTCCTCGGAGGATTCTTCTTCTTTTCCAGGATCATCTTGTTGCGCCGGTGAAGGCGGAGTGCCTGGTGAAAAACTTGGTCCTGGTGAGGAGATCGGAGGTGGTGGAGGCACAAATTCGCCTCAGATTTTTAAAGGCCAAACCTTTGGAGAATGTAAGGTTTTTCTCCTCAAAGAACCACTCTCAGACAGTGACATCTCCAACATCCGATCAGAGTTGGACACGGTCAACGCGGAGTACAACATGACCAGCACCAGACCATTGATTCAATAACCAGATAGATCCACTTTACACTGATGACAAGGAAGTAACCAAGCTTCAACGAGCAATTAAGCAGTTCCTGCCAGGAACACAGCTTGATATTGAATATTCCAACAAATGTGACTCACGGATTCTTGCCATTCATACTGGCGCAAGAAGATTGCGGTATCTTTGTACCCCCGCACCGAACAACAAGTGCGTCATGTGCAACCGCACGATCGGCATCAACTTGCCGTTGACGACACCGCTGACCACGGCCTTGTTTTGTGGCAAGTCAACACACCGGGCAAGCTTTGGATTTTACCAGCGCACAGATATGACTGGAACAACTATAATCCGACACAGTGGCGCGCGCGCCATTCGGCCTATGCCAATGGACCAGGGCGATCACGACGGTGATGGCGGCAATGATCCACCAGATCAGCCTGACCAAGACACGCCAGCCACGAAGACCAGACCCACCAGCCACCGCGGGACGTCAAACCACAGTACCACCATCAACATCGAATGACTGGTACGAGTTTGTTGAAGAGCCGGCGCTTTTCCTTACCAAGGTTTTTTGAGCACCTTCTGAATATTGGACTCAGACTTCGTTGGTTTCAAACTTCTAAGCTTGGTGCCAGGTCGCAAAGACCAAACGCACAAACATCAAGGTCATCCCAAGTGACCTGAGCATGTTTCATCAAATCTATGATGGGCTTAAGAGTCCATATCTTGGATCTCTGAGGATTCTCAATGATGAAATAGAGTCCTCGGTTCTGTTGGTATCTTTCGATCGAAGCTGAAAAGTCGATCATAGTCAAGTACCTGGCCCTCTTTCTGCAAGAACAATCTTCGGATCATTGATGTACCAGGGTCCACAAACTGGCGCAAGCCATACAACATCTGGTTGTCGCTCACGTTAATATAGCCAATACCATCTGACATCCTTTTGACGTCATGATGTCAAAACCAACCCGAACGTCGATCGGTAGGTGGGCGCAACCAGCGAATACCTCCAAGACATGGCTCACCTTTAGTCACGCAGTTCCAATGTGCAAACTGAGCTTCACAACTGTAATCCTGAGTGCGCAGATCTGCGGAGCTTGGTGGATCCGGTTTTGTCTTTTCAGTTGTTCGTTTGGCTGGTTGTTCTCCTGACTTGGCTTGCTCTAATAGGTCTTTATGAAGATCATCATCGGAGGGGGGCAGGTCAAGCCCAGGTCCGGATGGCGACTTGGTTTCATCTTTCCTCAGCTTGGTGATGTTGACCTTGAGCAGTCTGGTTCCAAGGTCTATGCCAACCATGGTGCCATCTGTGGATCCTTTAGCCACATTCCGCCTTTCGAGCCGTCAGGTTTCATCTTTGACTTATCTTCACCCCATAGAACACTCTATCGCCAATTACGATTGGCTTTGCGCTGAGGCGCAGGTGTTGTGCGAGGTCTCGTCGGACATCTTCAGATTGTCGAGCCTCTTGACAAGATTGTTTTGCAAGTAATCGAATCTGTCCAGCAGTAAAAAAATTCCGTGCTTGGAATTGTGAGTTGCGGCGGTGTAGCAGTGTAGCTGTGTCCTGTTGGACAGGCTCTGCTGGCCTGCGTCCGAACGCGAGCTCAAGTGGAGCGACTCCTCCGTATGTCACGGAGAGGTTTTTCTTGCGGTTGCTGCTGCCTTCACAAGTTGCTTGTAAGTTATGGCCTTCAGTGAGGCTGGCGCTATGCCTGACGATGATATTGATCCAAATTGTTCCGTAACAGAGGAGTTGTTCTTTCTACCACTTCTGTCGTTAGAAGTGTTGTGGCTCCGGCAAGGATCACTAGAACGTTGATTCTGATGTGTTCACGGGTTCCTAAGGGAACTTGACACTGACTCGCCGAACGCTTCTGCGCAGAGGCCACTGGTCTTGCTACGTGATGGCGCCTTCTGACAAGGTTCACATTCTGCTAGAATCTTGTCGTGGAGATCGTTGCGAGTCCTGAATCTGAACTGCTCTCCCGGCATGCGGTGCTGCAGGTTAAGTTTTCTGGTTTGGAGAGTCGTGTGTGTATAAGTCTCAGCGCAAGTGGAAGTGTGACTTGTGGTTCTGTGTGCTTGTGGTTGCGCAGCAGGATCTTTTGGCTCAGCGGCATGCCGGCCTGGCGCTGGTATGATCCTGTCTGCTGGCTTGTCAACGTGAATTTGCTCTGCTGTAAATGGTTTGTCAAAAGCTGAAGATTGTGGATCCTGTCGAGGCTGTTCGCCAATTATTTTGAATGGAAGATAATAGTGCTTTTGTCTCTGCCTGGAACCTTTTAAGTACTCTTTGGTTGTAGTGTGTGATATTGGACAAGTTTTGCTTGTGTCAGGCGCGAACAGCGCTCTCCTCTTAGACACATGAGCTCTATGGAGTTCCTTGGTGGTGTGACTGATTCTCCGGTGGTCGTTGTTGACATGTGCCGGCGCAGGAACTACTATGGGTTCCTTTGATGCTGCAGCTGGGTATGCTGCGGCTAGCAGTGATGGATATGCAATGGGCTTGATCTGGTCGTCGTCGAAAGCCTTATTCGCCATCCTGGCGTCGTGTTGTTTGCAAAGGCTGCGGGGTGGAACAACGCATGACCGCTACTGGGTACCGGTATGGGAATCACACCGAACGCGTTGCGTGTGATCTTGTCACATTGAGGAGCGCGCTCAATCGTGATGTGAAGCTTCCGCACATGATCAATGCTAAGAAAATCGGAACTTGTCCTTGTTCTAACCATAGATGGTGAAGTATTGAACCTTAGAGGTCTGACCATTGGCAACAAATGTGAACCTGGTGTTGCACGGAACACACGCATACTTCATCCGGTGCGGATATGGTTCAACTGCCTCAATGAATCTCTCCACTGCACACCAACTGCGCATGGACTTCGCGCAACCGTGGTCAAGAATGACATTGGTTGGAGCTTCGGCCTGCTTGATGATGGGCGCCACGAGTTTACTGGCCAGAGCTTGAACTCGAATTGGTGTCGCGTGCGGAATTCTGTCGAAGGTCAATCCATTTTGGGTGACCGTACTTCTACTAGCATCAACACGAGCGCTGAGAGCACTGAATCTGGCGGAACGGAAGCCAGTATGCATGACCGGCCAGCCCCGTCAGAAGCGGATAGGCCGCCTGACTTTTGGGCCGCTACAGTTTTTTTGGTCCGAGGGCACACAACCTCAGAATTCGTTTTGGTGGAGATCGGATAGATGGTTTTGTAAATAAGACCTGCATTGATCGGTGGTGGTCTCATCGGCCATGTTGGCCTTGCAGCCTGATTGTGGTTTTTTGAAAGGTTGAAAGCGGCCTCTTCGGCGCTCGCCCTTACCTTTCTTGCCTTTTCGCCCCTTACCGGACTATTGAGTCCGACGTTGAAATCTTTTCAGAACAAAAGCATCGACCATCTTCATCTTCCACTCAAAATCCTGCTGGTCAAGGATATAGAAGGTCTTGGATCTGCCTCTTGAAGGGATATTTGGATCCTGAAGAGAGGTTTGGAAATGATGAAAAGATCATAATACTGGGCCTTTATGGTCTCATGGTTGACAAATGTATTGTGAGGAAGCTGTATACCTCTACGGGTCAATCGAGATACCAAGCGTTCTCGCTGGCCTTCTGACAGCTCACTCTGTAGCATGTTGGCTGACAGTGGAAAAGCCTGTGAATGCTCTTGTCTCTTACCTCGCACAAACTTTTCCAAGTTTTCTGGCTGTGCGTGCCTCGGTGCGCGTCATTGATTGCCTGAATATACTCAGGACTGGTCTCTGTGCAAGATGCTCGCAGTCTTCGCAGGAGAATCTTGAACCTGCTGATAAAGCTCACGAATTCAGAATTGCCTCGGCAATGACCCAAGAAGTATCCGGTTCTTAAAAAGCGGGCTCTATAACCTTGAGTGTCATCCATGTCTTCATACGAAATCAACTGGCACGGCAGTCATACGATGGAGGCAATTTTGCACTCGTCGAAAGATTGGCGGTCTTGCCATGAAAGCTCACGCCGTTATGACGGCTTCCGAAGACGGCCGATGCGGGTGGTTTGCACTCATGGAGCTCACGCCGTTATGACGGCTTCCGAAGACGGCCGATGCGGGTGGTTTGCACTCATCGAAAGATTGGTGGTCTTGTCATGGGAGCTCACGCCGTTATGACGGCTTCCGAAGACGGCCGACGCGGGTGGTTCTGCTCCATCATAATGCTCTTCAGTTGACACCCTGCGTTCGGAGAACCTGCTCCGCTACCGCAACTGGGGTTGTAAATGGGGGGTCTCAAGGATCCCGGGAATACACCTCGTAGGTCCCCATGGGATCCACTCCGACGCACAGGGCAAATATGTCTGAAGAGGTAAATGGCCAAATGTGTTGTAAGCAGTGCTTGGTTCCAATAGGAACAAGTGTGAACTGTACCACAGTCAGCAAAGCGGGGTTTGTCGTCTCTGAGCTAGAGATGCAAAAGCTACCAGGCCTGAGCCAGGAATGGCAATAAGATTGCTGCATGAGTGGGTGCTGTGAGGCAAGCACCGAACCCCCCCCCCCCGCCGGATCCAGAGCCCAGCAGCTGCTTCTGCGTCCTCCTTCATCTTCTGCACTGCTGCCAGCATGTTCCGCAGCGTGGCCTCCTCCGCCTGGCGCTTGTGCTCGTCCCCGAACTCGAAGCTCAGCTCTACGGCCTGTCTCGAGCTTGAAAGGCAGGTGCAGCCGTGGGAACGTTTGGATTCTCGGACGTCTTGTTTTTTCGTTGAGCGGTTTTCAAAACACCTTATGTTTCTGAGAGCTATACACCCACATGACTCTTTAGTTGGCAATCCCGTGAGCTGGAAAAATCCGGGAAGTGAAATACCAGCAACAGCCCCGGCAAAATTGGCCATGCGTGAAGCGCAAGTTGCCAAAGCCTCGGACAAAACACCGCGCCTGGCCCTTCTTGTGGGCCTCGATGTCCAGAGCCAGGCCAAAGACCTCCCAAAAAGGGGGGATGTTCCGAAGATTTAGAAACTCTAATTCAACACCCCCCCTGATTTGGGAGGAACCAAAAGTTAAAAAATGGACCCCCCCGCCTCGAATTGGAAGGCAAAGTCGATGGCCTCCGGAGGCCTCACGTCCACCAGGGCACGGATCTTCCGACTCAAAAAGCGGACAGCGCCGTCCACCTCCACCTCACAGACATGAAACAGGTGTCAGAGGCGGTTGCTCTCGCAAAGATGTGTCAGAGGCGGGTAGTCTCAACAAAGCATGGGGGCCCCTGCACGCGCCGCTCCAGCCCTGCCTCCCTGAAAAACACCCCGCCAACTCACCACAACTTCAGGGTTGGGGCTCTCCAACGCGTTTGGGTGTGTCAACACCTTGATGGTAACGGGCTTGACTTTTGGAAACTAGTTGGATGTTACGTTCAAGAAACCACACGTGAAAGAGGGGCGCCTGCCTCATTTTGAGGCACGTTTGGTGGGCTTGTCGTTCTGTCCGCCAAACCCCAAGTCCCCCCCCCCCCCCACAGTTTGAGACCAAAGCCACCTCCACATGCTCAGAGTTGAGCTTGAATGCTAGCTCCAGGTCTCCCTTCCCATTGTACCCCGACACCTCCAGGATGGCCAGCTGGAAGGGTGGAATCCGCGCCTCGAAGTCAAACTCGGTCTTAGACACCAAGGCCTTCCGGGTTCTCCTACCGGCAGACCTTGCAAAGGAAACCCCTCCACTGCATTCCCAAAAATGTAGTCACGCAGCGCTGGCAAAAAGGACACGCTCCCGCTGCAAGTTGCCAATTGTGCAAAAGGAGGAGGGGGCCCTTTCTTTGAAGCTTCACAGAAACGTGACTTGAAACCCAGCCTTCACGGAAACCGCGTGGCTAAAGATCAGCAGGCGGGCATCCAAGGCGAAGCCCGGGGGCCGTTGCACGCCCTCCACGATCATGCCCAGGGTGCCGCCATAATAAGCCTTGACAGCCGACTGAACGCAAACGGGACGGAGTGACGCAACCAGTAGCTGAGTTTTCAGCCAAGTGTGTGTGTGTGTGCAGGTGTGCGTGTGCGTGCGCATGTGCCTGTGCGTGTGCGTGTGCGTGCGCGTGCGCGTGCGCGTGCGCGGGTGCGTGCGCGTGCGCGTGCGCGCGCGCCCGTGCGAGCGTGGTTGCGTGCCTGGGTGGGTGGATGGGTGTGTGTGTGTGTGGTGTGCGTGCGTGCGTGCGTGCGTGCGTGCGTGCGTGCGTGCGTGCGTGCGTGCGTGCGTGCGTGCGTGCGTGCGTGCGTGCGTGCGTGCGTGCGTGCGTGCGTGGGTGGGTGGGTGGGTGGGTGAGTGGGTGTGTGTGTGCGGTGTGGGTGTGGGTGTTGGTGTGGGTGTGGGTGTGGGTGTCGTGTGTGTCGTGTGTGTGTGTGTGTCGTGTGTGTCGTGTGTGTGTGTGTGTCGTGTGTGTGTGTGTCGTGTGTGTGTGTGTGTGTCGTCTGTGTGTGTGTGTGTCGTGTGTGTGTGTGTGTGTGTGTGTGTCGTGTGTGTGTGTGATGTGTGATGTGTGATGTGTGATGTGTATGTGTGTGTGTATGTAGGTGTGTGTGTGCGTGTGTGCGTGTGTGTGCGTGTGTGTGCGTGTGTGCGTGTGTGCGTGTGCGTGCGTGTGTGCGTGTATGCGTGTGTGCGTGTGTGCGTGTGTGCGTGTGTGCGTGTGTGCGTGTGTGCGTGTGCGCGTGTGCGCGTGTGCGCGTGTGCGCGTGTGCGCGTGTGCGCGTGTGCGTGTGCGTGTGCGCGTGCGTGTGCGTGTGCGTGTGCGTGTGCGTGTGCGTGTGCGTGTGCGTGTGCCTATGCCTGTGTCTGTGCCTGTGCGTGTGCGTGCGCGTGTGCGTGTGCGTGTGCGTGTGCGTCTGCGTCTGCGTCTGCGTCTGCGTGTGCGTGTGCGTGCGCGTGTGCGTGTACGTGTTGGTGTGGGTGTGGGTGTGGGTGTGTGTGTGTGTCTGTGTGTGTGTGCTTGTGTTTGTAACGTGTGTGTGTCTGTGTGTCTGCGTGTCTGTGTGCCTGTGTGTCTGTGTCTCTGTGTCTCCGTGTCTCTGTTTCTCTGTGTCCCTGTGTCTCTGCATCTCCGTGTCTCTATGGCTCTATGTCTCTGTCTGTGTGTCTCTGTGTCTCTGTCTCTCTGTGTCTCTGTGTCTCTGTGTCTCTGCATCTCTGTGTCTCTGTGTCTCTGTGTCTCTGTGTCTCTGTGTCTCTGTGTCTCTGTGTCTCCTGTGTCTCTGGGTCTGTGCGTCTCTGTGTCTGTGTGTCTCTGTGCCTCTGTGTCTCTATGTCTCTGTGTCTTTGTGTCTCTGTGTCTCTGTGCGTCTGTATCTGTGTGTCTGTGTCTCTGTGCGTTTGTGTGGTTGTGTGTCTGTGTCTCTGTGTGTCTGTGTGTCTGTGTGTCTGAGTGTCTGCGTGTCTGCGTCTGTGTGACTGGGTGTCTGTGTGACTGGGTCTCTGTGTGACTGGGTGTCTCCGTGACTGGGTGTCTGCGTGTCTGAGTCTGCGTGTCTGCGTGTCTGCGTGTCTGCGTGTCTGCGTGTCTGCGTGCCTACGTGCCTACGTGTCTGCGTGCTGCGTGTCTGCGTGTCTGCGGGTCTGCGCGTGTGTCTCTGTGTCTCTGTGTCTCTGCATCTCTGCATCTCTGTGTCTCTGTGTCTCTGTGTCTCTGTGTCTCTGGGTCTGTGCGTTTCTGTGTCTCTGTGTCTCTGTGCCTCTGTGTCTCTATGTCTCTGTGTCTTTGTGTCTCTGTGTCTCTGTGTCTCTGTGTCTTTATGTCTCTGTGTCTCTGTGTCTCTGTGTCTCTGTGTCTCTGTGTCTCTGTGTCTCTGTGTCTCTGTGTGTCTGTGTGTCTGTGCGTCTGTGTCTGTGTGTCTGTGTGTCTGTGTCTCTGTGCGTTTGTGCGGTTGTGTGTCTGTGTGTCTGTGTGTCTGTGTGTCTGTGTGTCTGTGTGTCTGTGTGTCTGTGTGTCTGCGTGTCTGTGTGTCTGTGTGTCTGTGTGTCTGCGTGTCTGTGTGACTGTGTCTCTGTGTCTGCATGTCTCTGTGTCTCTGTGTCTCTGCATCTCTGTGTCTCTGTGTCTCTGTGTCTCTGTGTCTCTGTGCGTCTGTGTCTCTGTGACTCTATGTCTTTGTATCTCTGTGTCTCTGTCTCTGTGTCTCTGTGTCTCTGTGTCTCTGTGTCTCTGTGTCTCTGTGTCTCTGTGTCTCTGCATCTCTGTGTCTCTGTGTCTCTGTGTCTCTGTCTCTGTGTCTGTGTCTGTGTGTGTGTGTGTCTGTGTCTGTGTCTCTGTGTCTGTGTGTCTGTGTCTGTGTGCCTGTGTCTGTGTGTCTGTGTGTCTGTGCGCCTGTGTCTGTGTGTCTGTCTCTGTGCGTTTGTGTGGTTGTGTGTCTGTGTCTCTGTGTGTTTGCGTGTCTGTGTGTCTGCGTGTCTGTGCGTCTGTGTGTCTGTAAGTCTATAAGTCTGTGTGTCTGTGTGTCTGCGTGTCTGTGCGTCTGTGCGTCTGTGCGTCTGTGTGTCTCTCTGTGTCTCTCTATGTGTCTCTGTGTGTCTCTGTGTCTCCGCGTCTGTGTGTGTGTGTGTCTCAAAATGAGGCAGGGACCCCCTCCAAGTTTGGGCGGGTTCCCAAGCCCCGTATTTTCGACCGCAGTTGAAACTGGACCCCTTGGTTCTTGAAAACACGCCATGACGAGCCTCTGACCCGCCCAGCCTCAAGAGACTGCACGATGATCTGGTCGGCAAAGGGGATTTCCAGCACAGGCAAGCCCACAAGGAAAGCGCCCATCTCCAAGAGATCCTCTCACGGCAGGGTGGTTTCCAACTTGCAAAGTTGTTCTTTGGGCGTTCCAAACGAAAAAACGGTCCTGCAAGGAAGAGTTCTCGATCTTGAAGTAGAAGCCATCCAGATCCGGGTCTTCCGCCAGCTGCACCTTGGCACTGAGCTTGGCGTTCCGGTAGGTCAGAGAGCCTTCCAAGAAGATTGCCCCGGGTTCAGGCAAAATGGTGGCGCCCACCCCCACCTGCTGCAAAGCCAATTGGTGCTCTGCCGGCCCAATGAGCACGCCTTTGGGGTCCTGCGAGCGGTCTTTGGATTCCCTAACTTCGGGTTCCTGGACGGAAACCCCCACAAGGCTGAAGTCATCCCAAAAGAAACTCCAAAGAAGTCCGCCCTGCCTGCGCCGCCAAGGTTCCTTCCACTGATGCGCTGCGCAGGCCCATGATCAGGAAGTGGACCGACGCAGTCACCGGCTGACCAAAGAGCACCAAGTTGGAGGAGAATCCAACGTCCAAGGTGCCCTCCTTGATCGTAAAAATGTCAAACAAGGCCGCTTTGCCAAAGCGCGCGGTCATGTCTTGCGACCCAAGACTTGCCACAGAGTCGAGGCTCGGCTGAAGATCAAACTCGCGCGTGTTGAAGTCATAGGCAAAATTCACGGACACGTCAACACCAAAGAGTGTGTGAAACAGGTAGAGGTCCATCTGGCCAACCAGGCGCCTCCCTGCCATCAAGCGCTTGGTGATGGTGCCTTCAGTGGGGTCAGGGAGCTCAAAGTCCTGCTCTACCTCGCTTTGCGAGAAGGCGATGGAGTCAAAGGTCACCTGGAGCCACTCCAGCTCCGGGCTCAGCTTGTCCAGGGACAAGTCCCGGATCTCAGCAAAGGCACAAAGGTCCTTGCCCACCCCCACCAGCAACGTTGCCTCCACTCCATCCAGGCCGTGAATGGAGATATTCTCGGCTACAGCCACCGCGTATGTTTTTGTCTGACTGAGGTGGACTTGCAGAGTGAGGCTCCCCAACTCGAAAGGTCCCACCTTCAAGCCCTGGATGGTGCCCTGGAGCAGCAGGTCTCGGGAGATCGCGGCCTCTACCTGTACAGCCAACTTGTGGTCGGCGAAGTAGAGGTCCCCAAGAACGTACAGCCCTGGCTGACGGGTCTTGCCCGCCACCTCCGTGGTCTTCGTGGCCAGTTCGAGCTGCAGGCTCTCCTTATAAGACCCGTGGTTCGAACCAAATGAGGACTGGAAAGAAGGTTGGTCAAAAGATTGATTGTTTACAAGAGATGGCGGGCTGAGACAAGTGAATGTTTAAGATTCGGCCAGGCCCTGCTATGACTTAATACAGCTGCTAAAGCAAGATTAACTCCGGCTAGCAAACACAGCCGTGCATGGAAAGGAAAGATACGCTCAACTCACGCCGGCTTGCCAGCAAACGGTGCGCCACATCTTGGTGCACTTGCGCAGGCTGCAGGCCGCCCGTGAGGTGCATGTGCAGTTCCGAGAGCTGCCGCAGTGTCATTGGCTGGGCCACATTGGCAGAGAGGTGAGCCCCGTCCTCTTCCGACCACACACCAAACAGGTCGCAGCGCACTTGATCCACCAAGTCGCCACTGCGGATGGAGGTGCTGATCTCCAGGCTGAAGGGATCTACAGTTGCCTTGAGGTAGAGGTCCTTCAGCTGAAAGCCCTGCAGCCCGAAAGGATGCACCCAGTGGTGGACACTGCCGGTCAGGGCGAAGCCGGAGGCTTCCCGGCTTGCCGCAAGCCGAAACGGCACACTCTTCGTCAAATGGCCCGTGGCAAAGATCGAAGGCATGAAGGTCCGGGACAGGCGGCCAACATCCAAAACCCAGGGAAACCTGGCTCCGATGCCGAGCTGATCGATTGTAAGCCCGCCCATTGTCAAGGTGAGTTTGGGATCAAAGCTGCCCTCAAAGGAGCTGGGAGACAGGCCCTCCTCTACATCTGTCATCTTCTCCGCCCCTGCGAAAGTGGCCTTCAGCATCACCCGCAGGTCACTCGGAAAGCCAGGGACAAAGCTGAGCAGCTTCCCCGCGTCTACTGTGCCAGAAAGGACCGGCTCAAGAACTGAGTCCCCTTCGAAGCGCCGCGTAACCAGGCGCTGCTTCTGCAGCGTCAGCTCGGCCAGCTGGGCGTCGCCCAAGAAGGAGCTTTCACGAGGGTACGCTGCAGCAATGAAGAAGGTCTCCTCGCCCTTGAACTTTAGCAGCGACCTTTACTGAACCCGTTCTACCGTCAAAATCCAAGATCCCAAGAAGGACTGTCAAAAGCTTGCGAGACCCCGAAAACCAGCTTGGCCCGGCCTTACGGTACAAGGTACACCCCCAACTTCTGCCTCGCAAATCACTGCCTGCTCCGCGTCTTTCAACGGGGGCTCATCAAAGGCCTTGGCGAAGTCTGGATCCTCCTTGACGCCAGCTTGGTAGAAAGCCCTCTGCTCATCCTCCGTCATAAGTCGGACCTCGCTGATATCGGGCAGGCTGAGGAGCTTTTCCATGAAAGCCACATCAATGACCGGGCCCGGAAGCGCGACGGAAGCTCGAAAGCAGCTCGTGCCGTGTTTGGGCCGCCAGGGCAGGCGGAGGTTCGACTTCTGGGGCGTGGGGATGGGCAGCCAGCGCCACCTGGGGATGTCTTTCTTCTTGACACACACGATGCGGGGGCGGGGGGGGGGGGTTGAAGGAATTTGGAAGGTGTTCTAATTTTCAGACCAACCCGCCTGGAGCCCTCGCTCCCCATTGCCAGCAGCATCTTGCCCGAGTCTGCCTTCCTCTTCTTTCGTGGCAGCAGGCCCAGCTCGTGGACGATCTCCACAATGGCATTGAGCCATTGGCTGGGTTGCAGTTTCTCCCGGATGTGGAAAGTCTGGCTGAGCACCAGATCGGAGAGCTGTCCCCAGACCTCGTACTTCATCTTGAAGGGCGCGTAGCGATGGAGGCCACCTGCTTCTGACCCAGCTTCACCGAGCACCGTGGTCGTCACTTTGGCGCCCGAGCCAAGGCTGCGGGCAACCTTCTCGAAAACCATCATGTAGGAGTTCGCAAAGTCGGACCCACAAACCAAGTTAGTATAGGCATCCTTGCCGTTGAGAGAGTGCGCCATCCGATGCAGCCACTCATACTCTCCTTTGACTGGCGCCGAAGTCGAAGCTTGTGCGAACTCCTTGGCGCTACAGCCCATGACGCTGTTCGGCGTCGCACTTCTGGCGGAGCCCACGGGCTTCACCCGATCCACTTGCCGAGCCTCCGGCAGGTCCGAGCCCAGCTCCCGAAACTTGCCCTCCAGCGACGTGCGCCAGGCAGCCTCCTTCTTCAAGGTCCACGGGTACGACGCGAAGGAGCTGAACTTCCCATCCTCGCTCTTCTCGTAGACGTGCAGGGCGCCAGTGGTGAGGTTCAAGGTCAAGTGCGGGGCGTGCTGTTTTGGGTCAGGCTTTTTCATCAAGACCTTGATCTGCTCGCTACTGTACCTCATTCAAAAATATAAAAGATCACAAGTGACCAAAAGTGAGTCGGTTTGGGGTCACCTCGCCTGATTTTTTAGTTTGGTACAGTTTAGTCTTGGACAAGGTGCTTATCGTTGATCTTGTTCTGAAGCTGCGCCCGGGTCTTTTGGCTCTCCGCGAAGACCTCGAGCTGCTGGCGACGGTCGAAGCGGCCAAATGGGTTGAGCCCATCCGTCACACGCTGCTCGAGGCTGAGCCGGTCATACATAGCATGCATGAGGTTGCCCAGGTTGCCGCTGATCTGTTTGTACAGCTTCTTGCCGGGAGGCTGAGAAAAGCCCACCACGGGCAACGAAAGGGCTGTTACAGTTTTTTCCACAAACAAATCTAGCTCCTTGCCGTCCTTGGGGGGGCTGTTCTTGTACTTCTCCTCGATCTTCTTAGTCACCTGCTCCAGCACAAGTCTCACATCCTCCAGCTTGCCGGTCAGGCGAACACCCACCTCACGATCGAGCATCAAGTAGACATCACCCATGGCCAGAGTTGTAGCCGCCGACTGGACCATGAGGTCGCCCATGAAATCTTCCAGGCTGGTGTAGGGCCAGGGTTTCGCATCGAGGTTGGCCAGGTGCTCTTTCAAGTCGGTTTCCTCGCGCTCAGCCTGCTTCTTGACGTCGGTGACAATCTTCTTTGACCCCCTCGTCTGGCGCTCGCTGGCAGAGCTCTCCTTGTCCTCCAAACTGGCGATCCAGCAGGCCACAATCTTTTGCTGGCGGACGATGAAGGCTTGGTTGCACGCCTTCAGGACCTCCAGGGCTTTAGGCTCACTCGACAACGTCTTCACCTGCTTCGGACTCAAGAACTCAAACGAGGCTTCCATGGCTAGCAGTGATCTGAGATTCGCTCTTCCGCTTGCGGCGTCAATGTCTGCAAGAACATGTCCGGTTTGCTCCAAGGTTTCAACTTGCCCTCGTCTCAGCGTTGTGCAATCATGTCATCCAGCTTGCAAATCATCACAACAGCATGGGCTACTGCAGCGCATCCTTTGAATGCTCACTTGCAGGCACGCACACATGTCTACAATATATATATATATACACAAACATGTGCATACTCCCCAACAAAACAAACAATAATAAATACAGAAATAAAAAGGTAAATAAATAAATAAAAAACATAAATAGATAGATAGATAGATAGATAGATAGACTAGATAGACTAGATTGACAGACAGATAGACAGATAGACAGACACACAGACAGACAGATAGACAGATAGACAGATAGACAGATAGACAGATAGACAGATAGACAGATAGACAGACAGACAGACAGACAGACAGATAGACAGACAGACAGACAGACAGACAGACAGACAGACAGACAGACAGACAGATAGATAGATAGATTAGATAGAGCAGTGTCTTAAATAAACAAAAAATATAACACCTACTACGATTGCATTATTTAGTGTGTTGAGATGCAAAATGCATCAGAAACAGTCTTTCAGAATCTTGAATCTTGATTCTTGTGAAACTTGACTTTAAAGCCACTTTGAGGTAAAGGCTCAAGATTCCCCAAACATTTTTTTCAGCATCTTGAATCTTGAGTCTCATCCACCTGTAGTAAGCGATCAGCGTAGTACGCAAAAGGCAGCATCAAGGTGCCTGCAGCAACTCTGGTATCGTTGTTTCACTCTTATCATTTTGCAGGGGAACTCAGCAAACCTTCAATGTTGAGAAAATCCCTTCAAAATTGCTTCATGAAAGTGACATTCAAATTGATTATAAAGGTGCTCAGTTCACCTCTATCAAAATATCCTTTGGAAAGCAATTCCTATCCAATTGGTGTGTTGTTTATCTAGTTTCATTATTTTAGAACAGTCTCAATAACATGTATTGAGAATCAAATATGGGAACCCAAACTCAATTGCTTGTTCAAGTTCAATACAAGGCCAGCCTTCAGCAATTGCATTTCTTTATGCTTCAAACTGCAGAGAATAACTATTGAAATTGCAAGTTGACATTAAAACTCAATTTCCATTTCAAAAGGTTTATTGCGGATATCTCATTCCATGAAACTTTGAGTATGCACGAACTGAGCCAAGCCAACCACTGGGCAGTGTTTCAATCAACATAAGCCTGCTTCCCGGCAAGAAAACAAAGTACAAAAAATGCGGTATTTTTCCAGCATTTGTCAAATCAGGATTCCTCTCCTCAAAAACCAAACTGAGCAGTGTACATCATGTTCCTCTCAAAAATGAGGGTCAAGCCAAGCAGGGAACAAGAAGGGCCTGAGAAAAAAAGAAACAACAAGTGTCTGGACGAACTTTGAAAAAATGGACTGGAGCCAAGATCCAAAGTTGCGCAGATAAATTTCTTGGGAGTCTTGCGTTCAGGCCACCAAAAAAGATGAACATATTTGCAAAAAGTCACAAATGCTGCGCAGCACTGCGCAACATTGCGCAACATGTCCGAGGCTCTCAGCTTGGTTCGCAAATGTTGCGCAACATTTGGCAATGCTGCGCACCATGTTGTGTTGCCCACAATTTCCGCAGAGCAACTAGACCGAACAAACAATCCTGCCCTCGCCAGGGCTGGAAAGTTTGTTCTCTGCTTTGGTCTCTTGCACGCCGGCCACATGTTGCGCAAACTTTCCGAGGCTCTCAGCTTGGTGCGCAAATGATGTTCAACATGTTATGAAGTTGCCCAATATTAGCACAGAGACACTAGACCAAAAGGCAAAAAAAGACACAAGCCAGTCCTAACCCCACCATGGATGAACAGTGTTTGTTGTTTATTTGGTCGCAACATCCCCAAAATACTAAAAATAAAACCAGAGATGCTTCTTCCTGATGGTGTTTAGTCTAGAGCAGGGCCAAATGCCAGAAATACTGCTTTGTTTATTTTATTTTAATCTGCTTGGTGATCGGGGGCAACATGCAGCGAAGATCTGAAAACATGTGTAGTTGTTTTTCTTTTTGTGGCGAGGAGTACCACATGTATACACGCGATTTCAACATGCATTTCCAGGCCTTCCTCCCAAGTCGTCAGGTTCGCGCTCTCCAAATGCAGGTCCTCTGAGAAACCTCAGAATCGCGAGGGCTGCTTCACAAGCTAGGTTTTCTGCTCCAACACCAGTGTCCCCAGGTCAAGCAAACTCAACACATCGGTCATATGTGGCCTATTGGCACAACAAAAACAGGACATCATGCTCCAACTTGGCCCTCTGCTCAAATTGGTCTGACTGGATTTGACTCGAAATTGGGGCGTGAAGTTGTCGCGCGCTGCTTCTGCGTGTCCCGACAAGGGCCAGTGCTGGGTTATGAAGCAGTGCTCGAACTTTGATCGAGATTTCAGCTTGTCAAGTACACCAGCGTTGCGGCCAGGAAACACTGTTGGCCGCCGAACCGGTGGCCAAATCTCCAGCTTGCGCTCTGGCGCCGAAAACCTGCGCAACCCAAGCCGAACATGGGCCAGGTCAGCTGGCTCCCTCATCAAAATGCAAACACGAGCCCTTGGGCGGATCATCCCAAGTTGACCCACAACACGTGGTTTGACCATGGCACAAATGGGAAGATTTGTAGGAACACTGCCAAAGCCCTGATTTTCCGGGCAACTCAGGCGAACACAAAAAGGAAAAACCCTTGCGTTTTCGAGGGTTCTGCATACGTGCCATAAAATAAGATGCCCTTGTTAGTTGAATGTTGCAGGAAATCACTCATTTGGAGGGGTGCCTCATTCTGAGACAAACCCTTGACAAGGCTTCGTCTTGTTCCTGTTGACGTCCGGCTGAATGGGGGCCCTTCGGTGCCTTGCAGCCATGCACCGCCATGAGGTGTCTTATCCGCTTTTGACAACGCGCAAGGTGCTGCAGGATCAAACATGGCATTCTTGTGCAGTTTTCTGAGCGCACACAAGGGGATCCTTCCTCGGGGCACCACGCCTTCCCACCCTGGGTTTGACTGAACAGGTTTAAGACCACCGCCAAGCCCAGATATCTGTGGTGTTGCATGCCCAAATCATAGTGCCGATTTTAGAGTCTTACAAAAGGCTACGGTATCTTCACTCCAAGCTTTGCAAGCCTTGAGATCCAGAAAGTTGGGGTCTGTACATGCATCTCCACCAAACCCAAATTCTGACCGCCACGCACGCCTCTAAACATGCATGCATTAATTTTGTGTCGCCCAACCCTTACACGGCCTTGGTCCCCTAACCACAAGCCAAGCGTGGGCTTGTGCACGCGTTAGGAAGCTTACAAGCCCTTGCAGAAGCCTGGTGGCCTGTCTCAAAATAGAGGGGGGCCCTTTTGGCTGTGTTTTGAAGAGAACGCAAAGGGAAACCCACCCATTTTGAGACCTTTTGAAACACGAGAGGGCCTGGAAACTGCAGCGCCGGCAGCGATGGCGGCGCCAAAAGAGCTCCAGGTAGCCAATCATTGGCGAATTGTGGACAGTGGTTGTGTCTTCCGTGTTCGAGATTGACCGTGAGAGCCCAACGCTCGAACCTATACTGGCCTCATTATTTTACTATGATCAAAGTCACCCCTAAGTGGTGGGTTAAAGGGAAACAACCCCATTTTCTGACTTTGATAACCTCCAGAAACCGTCAAAACAATGACCACAGCTATATTTATCGTCATTACATCAGTGGGTTCTGAGCCCTGCAGCTCAGAGCGACGAAATGTCTGTCTCAAGGAGCGTGAGGGTTCGCATGAGCGACACTAGGACCAAAACAAACAAACGCCCCTAGACTGCAACACATGCACATCGTCTACTCGACCCGGGATCTTGAAAGCTTACAGCTTACAGCGCAGCTGCGCGCAGCTCCCGCCCAATCATAGGATCCCCTTCCGCCGGATTAGCTGATTCTCTCTCTTTTTCTTTGGGGGGCGGGGGGGGAGACAGGGTGGATCCTATGACCCAAGCTGTTTTTGCTTCGCGGCTGCAGCAGTCCAGTTGGCCTCGGTTGGAACACTCTAAGGGGCGGGGGAAAATGGAGGGATTCCCTTTTCCGCTTTCCCAGCCAATGGGCACTAACAAACCCCTCACACATTCAAGAAATCTCGACTGCTTGGATCATGAAGCTTCGGCCAAAGGCCAAGACGGTCAGGACATGCAGATTCTGACTGCCAGCGCTTTGAAGACGATAGAGTCCGATGGTCGCCGGGTCCATGGACCCGGAAGTCGAGGGCTTCAAATCGCTGACCCCTGATGAAACGCCCTAATCATTGTCCGGAGGGTCGGACCCGAGTCCCCTTAGACTTGATATTGAGTGGAGGGGTGTCATTCATGAGAGGTCAACAATATGCCGATGGATTCACACGGGATACGCTTTTGGTGATCCCACCAGTTTAGGCGCTTTTGGCGAATCCGGCTTGAGCTTTCAGCTCCTCAGCGCTTCTTCTTACCTTCTTTCTTGCCCTTCTTGCCTTCCTTGCCTTCCTTGCCCCTCCCGCGAACATGGAAAACGAACCCCAGCACAGCCAGCACAGGCAGCGCCAGCGCCGGCAGCAAAACCCGTGGCCAGGGCGCGGATGGCTCGCCCAAAGATTCCACAGGTACAGTGCCCGCTCCTCGGGTGATGGTCACCGCGTCCATCTCGTAGAGTACCACGGTATCGTAGGGCAGAAACCCGGGAACTGTGTTGTAGGCCAAAGGCCCCGGGATTTTGGCCCTCACCTTCTCACCCTCGCACATAACGCGCAGCACCGCTTCCATACCTACCACCAGCTTGGGGGTTCCCAGCATAAACTCCAACGGCCGATCCTCAGGGTGCGATTCACCTGATTTAGGAATGCTTGGACTACCTAGTGTATACAATATCCTTTGGGCTTCCATCAAAAGATGAAAAATCAAGGTCGGTTAACCAAATTTGGCAAACCTCTCTTGGCTGTCCATCTGTGGTGGCCATGCTTCTCGAGCAAATCCGGCAATCGTGTTCTAGATGTGGCCATGTTTCTTGAAACAATTTGCTAAACCGCGTTCTGAAGGTGGCCATGCTATCAACTTTGGCAAACCGCGTTCTACAGGTGGCCATGCGCCTTGCAACACATTTGGCAAACCTCCTTTGGGATTTTATCTAAAGGCGGCCATGGTACTTTCTTTGAAAGAGTTTGCCAGCCCCCATCCTCCTTACTTTTGGGATTGATGTTGGAGTCCATCTGCGTGCCAACCTGCAGAGGCTTGCCCTGGGCATCCGTCGTCTTGCCAGCAGGCAGCTCGGCGATAAATCCCTTGTGTCCTGAGGGCGAAATAGGGCTCTACCAATTGCCCGTCCCTATTTGGTGTCCCTTTGCGTACGGCAAAGTGATGTTGACCCCGGATACACCTCTGCTGATGAACATGGGGGGTGTTTCCCTCCAAAAGTGATGAATCCTCACTAAACCCAGGGACACCCCCTCCTTAATGCGCTGGAGTTGATTAATAATGTGGGGTCAACATTACATTACGGGTCATTTAGCACCAAGTGTCTGAAGGCCACGGTGTCGCCGTCGCGGTTGTTCCGCTCACAGCCCGGCTGCTCCTCCAGCCAATCCAGCTCTATGTGAGACAGGATGGCTGCCCAATCCCGCTTCCTGCCGTCGCCCGGCGACAACGTCGGAGCACGCTTGGGGCGGTCCATGGAGCGAAGCGAGCTGAGCACGTGGCACTATGGGAGCACTGAGACGTTTAAGCATTGCATCGGACCCGTCTCTTGCACGCGGGCGATTGCTGCAAACATTCCATATCACAGATGTTGATTGACAGCCTTGGGATACACCCAGGACAATCCGCGAACCTTGAACAATTGGCCAACAGAAACTCACGGCTACAGGCCTTGCTCCCCAGCCAGAGTTCCGCGAGGTCTGAGCCAGTTGCAGGAGCGGCTCGAAAATCCCTGACTCATTGACCGTGCCATCACAACTCCTCATGTAGTCCATGGTCGCTTCCCAGTGAACACCCTCGTTATGTTGCTCCAACACCGAATCAAAGGATCAATGACTATCCCTTATAACCTCCAGCCATCAGGTCTTGTGCCCACAACACTGGAACTCTAGTTTCGGTTCATAAACTCGACGTTTGCCCAGATTCTCGCTTTGCGGATTTGTCGGGGAAAAAACAAACAAACCAACCGTTTTGCCACACAAACGGCCGCATAGTCTTCAGATTCAACGTGGAACCCCAAACACCTTTTGTAGAGGACCTCTTGCCGGCAGTTGGACCCTTTTGTGGGGGGTTCCAGGGGTTCCATGTATGGGGAAGAGCTGCAACTCCTTACCAAAGCCTGGGAGACCGCCACCGCCGCCCGATGCTAAGCCAGGCACGAGAGAGGCGTTGGGGATGATCTGGCAGGTGTTCCAAGTGGCACGGGGGGTGTTCCCATGCGAAGCAGCAGGTATCTGCCGTTGCAGTCCTTTTCACACCACTCCAAGGTGTCCAGGAAGGGTGGGCTTTAGAACACCATACATATATATATATATACTCTCCAGGTGTGCAAGGGTGGGCTTTAGAAAAGACAAGGGAAGCACCGGACAACGATAAGCCTTTGGTTCCGACAACGATAAGCCTTTGGTTCCCACCCGTGGTTGGCAACGCTGGCCTCATTATGTTACCACGATCAAAGTCACCCCCGAAGTGGTGGGTTAAAGGGAAACAGTCCCATTTCTGACTTTGATGACCCCCACAAACCGTCAAAGTAATGACCCCAGTAAAGAGCCTGCTCTGCCTTTTGACTTCACATCAGCAAACACAAGCTATATCCGCCTTGATGGGCCAGACTTGGCGGCTTGCGCCGGGCTCCGCGAATGAGAGAAGGGGAGACCATTTGGGATCGAATTTAAGTGAGGAGAAAAGACGGTTGAGACATTGTTGTTGCTTTTTTTGTCGCATGATTCGCTGGGCAGGCTGGTTAGTCTCCTGGAGCCCTCCACAATGGATGGCTTCACGTCAGAAGGCCCGTTCCCCACCCAAAACCCCCATGGTTGATCATGTTTGTTTGGTTAAAAAACCGATCCGCCGCTCGCCTGCCGCTCCGCGAGGCCTGAGAGCTTCGCTCTGAAAAGGGGACGCCGAAGACCCGGCGGTTTGGGGCTTGGGAAAGAACGACCGCGGGGTTGCGGCAAGGACAGAAGGCTGGCCCCTCATGAAGCAACCGAATGTGCGCCCGGCCGAGGTGTTGCTGCCTGATGTTGGCAACGGTTGAAGTGGCGCAAGTTCATGCTTCGCGTGCGATTGGAATTTAGGATCAAGAGCATCTGGGACTGCACTACCAATTGGGAGGGTTTGGAGGACAGAAATCGTGTAAAGCATTGGCTTTGTCGCCCTTTCCCTGAATCATGTGGGTGATCTAGTTCGGCAAGTGCTGTCTTGACCTAGCCTAGAGATATCAACCATTCTTCGGAGAGCATGATACCGGGCCTGCTATGCTATGTTGGGCACCTACCCCTTCACACGACAAACCACGGATTGAATGGCAGGTAGTGCTTTGGCCCCCTCCCAACATGAGCTCCCTGCTATCAAGAAAGTCAAGTATATAAGAAGGCACACTACCGCTTCAGCTTGCCATAAAGAAACGGCTTCGCCCTTCCATGAAGTTTGAAACAGGCAAAAAGTCCGTGCCCTTACTCAGCCTTACTCCAAACCAGCAACTCCAGAGAAACAGACACACAGACGGACAGACAGACAGACCTGGGCAAACACAATACAACAAGTGGCAGGCACACTGAATCCAACTACCTACCGTCCATTCGCACACCAAAAAGCACGCCACGGCCATCCGGCCTTTTCACCATGACCAACAGGCATTTGCTAGGGGAACGTTCGGGGGTGGGGTACTCGGGTACTCGCCACAACTCTCTCCCCATTTTCATAGCAAAACTGAGGCCGCGCGCCAGCTTTCATGGCTCCCGCAAAGCTCCTCCAGTCCTCCAACGTCTTGCTGGCCTCCGTCGCGACGCACCACCGGTGGTGCGCGTCCCCTTTTTTGGAGTTGGTGGCCCTTGTTGGGTTTGAGAGGGAAGCCCATTTTGGGATGTGTGTCCCCACCAACCTAGCACCGAGCGAATAGTCTTGGCACCTTCCCGTAGGGATACTAGTTGTGTGGCAAAATCGCTTCTAAGAAGGGCCCAGAGCCTTCCGAGAAGGCCATGCAACATCTTCTGAGCTGCTGCGAAGGGGATTGGCCTTCTTAGAACCTCTCAGAAAAGCCCGCTGACCCCACTAGGTTTGCCCTGATCATGATTGGAGGGGGGCCATTCTTCAGTGCACCCGAGCGAATTGTGAATCAATACTACCCACAAGCCACGCGCGCACGCGCTCACACACGCACACGCACGCGCACACGCACACGCACACGCACACCCCCACACCCACACCCACACAACACACACACACACAAACATACAACCTCGACCGAACGCCGGAGTACTGCAAGTCAACATCTTGGGACGTGCCTGGGCCTGAGCGCATCGAAGGATTTTCCCAATGTGCATCGTCGGGAAGCAAACATGTGAAACCCATACAAGGCCACGCACCCCGGCATGGTCATGGCCCTCCCAGCCATTCAAAAGTTGCTCACAATTGTGACCGTCCCACTGACCATCCCCATCGGCTGATCCTCATGTCGTCAAGTGTCGCATAGAAAGCCACAAGATCACCATTCAACACTGCATTAAGCCAAAAAGGCTGTTCCAGTGTTAAAGGGGCGCCAAACACAGAGTTCTGCCAGCTTCAATTTGCCAACATCCCAGAGACAAATGGGCATCTCATGGAAATGGTTCAACGGGTCCAAGGAGATTCCTCTACGACGGGCGTTTGGTTCCATTCTCATCTGGGGAGCCTGCTTGCCGCGCGCCAGCAGCTCTTTCGACGTAGCCCGGGTTTGTACCCGGGCAAAAAAAGAAGAAGGCAGAAAACCCCAAGAGGAGTGTACAAAGATCAAAAGAATATGACCAGCATGCCCACACAGATGACTTACGTACGTCCCATTGCCACCTCAGGTTCTGCCCCAAAACAAGCATGATATGAAGGAAAACTCATTTCAAAGGAGACCCCAATCCGTGATACCCTTGCGGTTGCTCTTTGGGCGCTCCCACCTGGCGCAGGCGGCTGCCGCGGTCACTCGCGCGGGCCCTTGGGGGAAGCCGGTGTTTGTGTAGCGGCGTGAGTGGGGGGGCCAGAAAGGGGGCCGACTTGTTTTGCTTTTTTTTCTTCTTGCTTTTCAGCGCTGTTGGGAATTTTTATCCGTTCCATTTTCCGGTCATCTTTGGAGTGGTTTAAGGTGGGTCTAGGGCGCGCTTAGGGTTTAGGGTTGGGGGTTCGGGTTTGGTTGGGGCGGTTTGGGGCCTTAGGTTGAGAGTTAGATGGAGCTTGGGTTGGCGCAAGGTTGGATCGGTTGAGAATTAAGGTGGGTTTCAGGTGGGTTTAGTGTGGTTCTGGTAGTTTAGGGTGGGGTTCAGTGTTGGTTGGGTTTAGGGTTCAAGGTCCTATGCTTAGGGTAGGCTTCGGGTAGGTTTAGGTTGGGTTTAGTTGGGTAGGTTTAGGATGGGTTTGGGGTGGGCAGGTTATTGGTTTAGGGTAGGATGGGTTTACGGGTGCGTTCGCGGTTACCGTCATCCAGGACGTCCTTGGTGCATGAACCGCCACCATAACGAGGATACTTGGCGGGTCCTTTAGTCAAACTGGGCAGGAGAATGAAAGCAAGCTGAGTGACAGGCATCTAGGCTCTTGTAGGGTGATTTAGGGTGTTCAGGGTTGGTTTAGGGCGGGTTTTGGTTTCGGTTTTTGGGGTGGGTTCAGGTTCAGGGTGCGTTTGGGGGGTTGGTTTAGGGTGGGCTTCGGGGTCCGTTCAGGGTTGGTTTGTTAGGTTCGGGGTGGGTGTAGGGTGGTTTAGGGTGGGTTTAGGGGTTCAGAGGGTGGCGTGCGGGTGTGTAGGTGGGCTTCTGGGTAGGTCTAGAGTTGGCTTAAAGGCTGGTCTAGGGTGTGTTTGCGGTTGCTTTAGGTGGGTCGGTTTAGGATTGGTCTAGGGTTGGTTCAAATGGAGTTTGGGTTGGTTGGGTTGGTTGAGTTGAGGATGAAGGCGGGCTTAGAGAGGTTTCGGATCGGGGGAGAATTCCCCATCTTTGTCAAGCATCGTTCTGTTCAAAATCCAGCCACGTCCAGCCTTTCCTGTTGTGGTTGATGTATTTTCGGAAAGAAGGATCCTGGCACATAGGGAACAAAACTCAAGTTTCAGCAAGCGGTGTTTCCAAGATGGATCGAGAGGTTGCCGAAAGCCAGCCACGTCCATTGCAAGTAACTACATACAACGTCATGGCTTTGACAACGTCATGGCTTTCTTGTGAAGGCAACGCAAGAAAGACTGATCGAGGCATCAACCGCTGGAGCAGAGTTTGCCCGAGGTTCGGGCATGGTACATGTCCTCTATAAAACCTTCCCACACTGTTCTGTTGTGACATATAAGACTCATAGCATTCAATAGTTGGTCCGCGTATTTCGCCTCTGGACTCAAAAAAATGTGAATTGAAGGTACCCTATCATCGGAATCATTCAAGCCGCTTGAAACTTGATGGCAAGGGCTATTGCTGCTTCATTCGTTGTGTCAGCGTTGTCGGAGCTGACGGGAGGGACATGCGAGGGGGGAAATCACTCATTATTTTTGCGCGCCCAGCCTGCGAGTGACTTCCCGGCATTTTTACTGCCAGAAAAAAATAGGGGCCCACCACGCCACGTACTCTCGTCTGTTGCTCATGTGAGTGACGTGGAATCCTGGATGGTACGGGCACTTCCCCTGGCACCCAAGGCCAGCCACTACTTTCGATCGCCTCACTCAATCAGGAAGCAACACCTGGAAGAAACGAACCCTCCACACCGGGACCCTCACAGAAAACCTGCGCGTGTTTGAGCTCACGTCGGCCTTGCTTGGCTTTTACACATGCCAAGCTCCTGCAGCAACCATTCCTGACAAAGCTGAGCAACCAAAAAGGAAACCACCCACCAGCGGCATCAAACAAAAGGGATTATCGTGTTGGGGTGACCCTTGTGCCAAAAAGCAACCAGGATGCTCATTACATGTCACACGACGCAAGCTGGAACACCTCTGCCCAAAACTCGTCAAAAAGAATTGTGGCGCCCATCCCTCGGTTCATTACCCTTTTCTTTACAAATAAAGGAATGGACCAGGAACTGTTCAAAAGAGGATGGTAGTCTTCCAAAGGCCTTCAAGCCTTCCATTGCCCCCAGCTCACAGCATCTTCCTACGCAAACCTCCGGCCCAGATTTCTTGTGATGCTTTTTTTTCCAACGCGTTTTTTTTAAAGGGGCCGGCCCTTCCCTTCAAAGTAAACTTTCAGAGATTGGGTGCTCCTTTTTGAGAAGGGGGTATACTACCGACTAACTCTTCGTACCCACGCCCCTTTTTCCCATGCCACACCGAAAAAGCAAGGCTCATTTCTTGAACCTTGTAGCAGGGTTGCGGGAATCGCTCGTGCCACTCGTAGACAAAAGCCCAATGACCGACTTTTCGTGACAGCCCCCAACTTGCATCCTCAAAATTACCCGAGCTAAATGATGGTGAAACGAGAAACTGCCGGGACCAAAGCGTACTTGTTGAGAACCCAAACTGCTTTGCCTCTTGCCCAGCCTTCGATTCGGCCGAAGCGAAGCCTAGGCGAAGCCTTGAGCTAGGACTTCCGGCAGCATGGCCGCGGAGAGCTCGGACAAGTCCTGGATGCCTGAATCTAAAACCAAGTGCCAACCAGTTGCCCGTTCTGATCCGGCCGCCGAAACTACCTTGACATGTCCCCTGGTGCTTCAAAATGCCTTCTGGCCCTCCTTCCTCATGAAAAAAATCAAGGGTGGGGTGGGCTTACATCTTTTTCCCGGCAACCCCCTGGCCTCGCTTGAGTGTAAACTGCGAGACGCGCCAATGTTACAGCCTAGGATCCATGTTCACTTGCCAAGTGGCGCGGGGGCGACTCCGTATGCAAGGAAAGACCTCTGGATGGTGCTTTCCTTGGCTATGAACCCTCAAATGTAACGGTGGCTTCCTCAGCGTACCTACCACATTGTGAAAAGCATCTACCTGGTTGCCAGGAATAGCAACACAGCGCTGATCTTGGACGAATTTCTCGCTCATTGGGTTTATATACCTGCAAATGGGATATGGAGACATCGAAACACGGTGTCGGGTTGGCCCTTTGGTTCTCACCAGGCAAAACGCACGCCCAAATAAGTACTCAAGAATGCTTTCTCTTAGGGTAAGTCATTATGTGGATCATGGGTGCGATTCCCTCAATAGGAATCCGTTCTGATCACTGTTTGAATACCCCACTACGTGGGTGATGCTACACACGCACCTGTTTATAGTAGTCTCTCTGAGTCGTCATCATTCACCAACAGCCCACAAAGGTGAGGTCCCAACCATGGGCCTGCTTTTGTGAGACCCGCCTCAAGGACCCCGAATTCAATTCCAAGATCTTGTCCACCCCAAAGTGGAAACAGTGCACCCTGCTTTAGTGGCCATACAGCGGAAGAAAAATCCGATTCAACCCTTGGCCCCGGTTGCGGCTTGGGGGTAGTGAAAACGCGCCTATTCCAAGATACCAATATGGGTCATGACCATGACTACTTTACCACTTTGGGGGAACCTTGGTATAGCAGAAAGTTGGCCTCAAACCAAATATCTACCCATTGGGACCTGCTGCTGCTTTGACGCCCGAGCGAGCCGTGCCTGGTGGGCACTTTGGCGACACCAGAGGCCTGCACAAGCCACGGGTGACAAAAAGCGGCACCTAACTCACCACCTTCAAAAACCAATTGACTTTTGAACTAGCATTCTAGCTGTCGGATCCTGGGGGCGTGTCCACCCAGAATGGCTGGGTCAGAGGACAGCATCCACTGGGCTGGGCTACGCATGGTGCCAGTGAGCTTAGAGAGCTGTTGTTGTGAGGTCACTGATTGCCAGCTGCCGAAAAACAATTCACAATGCAAAGAGATTTGGGCAGGCGTTGGTCAGAAAGGAAAGGAAAAGGAAAGACAAATGGCTCCTTGTACGTCGTTTTTAAGCCCCAAACATCACCCAAAAGGAAACTTCAACTAGAATGCCTCTGAAGGCGAGATCCAAGGGAACCGCAAAAACACCTGAGAAAGGCCCAAGTTCTTGGACATCCTTCTGCTCCAGTGCTCTTTCGACTTGTTCAGCGACCGCCCAAGTCCAGCGTTAGCCTTCTGACATCCGTGGCGAACAGAAACCTCCTTGAAATCATGTGTTACTTACTTCCTGTGTGGATTGGCCAAGGCCAAACTTCTTGTTTACGACGAAGCTGGTCTTCCCAAAAAGCTGAAAGGCCAGGAGCTCAGGGACTGAGCTTACAATAGAGGGGCCCATTCCTTCCCGGCGAGGCACGAGCCATTTCTGGCCGCTTCGGCCAGCCGCTGGCCTGGTCAGGACGGAGCACGTCATCCAGTCCTGACGGGCGAAAAGGGACGGCCCTCTCGGGGCAAAGGCTCGACACCAAACGAAGAAAGACCTGATTTGGCGGATTAGCACCTGATTTGTTGGAACGTGCATGGATGTGTCATTGACACCTAAACAAGTATGCACAACTCGGAATATGTCCCCAGGCCGAGATCCTGTTGTACAATAAGTATGTTGCCAAAAAACAGCAGGAATGAAGACATATGAGCCAACAATGTGATTGTGTGGCCCAATGACATTGGGCTTGTAACCACAATTTCCTAGTGGCGATTCGATAAGTGCATTAAATGTCTTCCTTTGGCTACAGTGGATGCGGTTTGACATTGATTGTGCAAACCGCTTCTCCCGACCTGTCAAACGCACCCGCTCGAACATGGTGATCTGGGTAAATCACTACAATTCACAAACCTCAGAATAAGGACGCCCCGGGTGAGGGACATTTGCCATGCGTGAGCTCGCTTTGCCAGATCGGTGAGCTCAAAGCTTGTCCAGACTCTGAGGAGTCTTTGAGATTGAGCCACCATTGAATGATTGAACAAAATGGTCTTCAAGCTTCAAGTCTCGAAAGACTGGCAGCAGTATAAGGATAGTAGGCGGCTGTGCAAACCCAAAGGGAAGCAACCCAGGGGCAAGGCTTCACATTTTGGGTTGGCGTCCTTCTGGCTTCTCTTATCAAATAGATCCGAACGTGGGTTCATGCTTGGAACCCCGCTGCACATGTCCAAATCCAAGCACTATAGTACTGCTGATACTTCTGACTCGCTATGAACATTGGGATGCTTGTTCAAAGTTTTGGGCCCAGATCTCAAGCTTCCACGAGGTGCCAGATCTCCTCAACCTGCATCTCGAACTCCGGCAGGGACACGACCTGCACCGGTTGGCGCGCCCTCCCCCTGCTCTTGCCTCTATGGAGGCCCAGGAATGCTCCAAAGTGATTCACAGCGCTTGCCTTTGAGAAACCCTGAGATCAGCCACTACAAGATAGATCTAAGCAAGCAAAACATACTTCTCCAAACCGGGAATAAGGGATACCAAACCCCTGAGCTGGGTGAGCTTGTACGATTTACCCAGGACTGGGCGCCTCAGACCCATTGCAAAACGGCCGTGCAGCGAGCTCGGCGCACGTTGGTGGGAAACCGTCCAGCAAGGCTTGGACTGCTTCAAGGACATGGACATGGCTGGGCAAATTGCAATGATTCCCAAACTGGAAGTAAAGGAATCCCCCGAGTGCGGAAAAGGACCGTCACGGGCGAATTCCCAAACAGGAAATAAGGCAATCCCGCGTGTGCAGAAAAGCACCTCGGGCGAACTCTGCCTGGCGAGGTTCGACCCCACCATATCCCCCCCCCCTCCCCGGCCGCCTGGGTGGGCGCGCAGGTCAGCATCTGAGGAATCGAAAAGGCCAGCGAGTGACCAAGTCGAGCCATCAGAAGTTACCGGCAAGAGGAAACACGCAGCTGCCAGTTGCCACCGGGTATCGCCGGTATCGCCAACAAGAGGCAAATCGAGAAGTAAACTCATTTGGTTACCTGGTACTACCTCAGTGATACAAGATGAAGAATTGGATCATATCGCGTCTGACAAGGATGCAATCGGTGGAAAAATGTGCTTGCTAGAATCGATACGCAATTGCTGGGGCATGACCTGTGGAAAGAGCTGGCCTCGTGGCATGATGTATCCTGTGGAGCACAACAAGGTTGCTTGAACAGATTAGACATCCGCTCCTTCATGTTGGGTATCATATGCAAGTGTGGCATAAGTGAAAGCTGTTCACCAATCACCAAACCTATTTATCTACCAGTTCACAATTGGCGGGTGGAAAACATGTCTGTAAAACTGACAGACTTGACTGACAAAGAGGTCAAAGTGAGTGGCATGCGTCAATGTTGTAGCTAGACTCATGCTGGTTATTTGGTGGACCGAACCTGACTGACGAGCGCTCCCATCCCCTACATGTGCGGAATTGCTCCCTCATTTGATAAACGTGTGTGAGGGCCGTTGAACATACCAGTGCGCCTCTTACCCTTGGCTTCGAATTGTCAGCATCAAAACTATCATCCAAGTTAACCTTGGTGCTACACAAATACATCCAGCAGTTGGGTAAACTGGTAACTGGAAGTTCAACGCGTGAGAACGAAAGGCATCACAGTTCCCACCGCCAACATAGGCAGCGGCATCACCAGCAAAGACAGGCCAACAATCCCAGCCGGAATAAAGTAAGTAATGCCAGGCGATCCTAGATTTTATGCTTCTGGGCCGGATCTATACCAAAGTGGATGCTAGTTGAAATGCAATTGGAAGTTAGATACATGGCAACAAGGAGTTATGTCAATCAGAAGTTCGATTTTGAATGAGAATCTAAAGAATATGTCCTCACCTGATGTTAAATGAACGTTGAATAGAATATAAAAAAAAAACCTTGATAAGTGAAGAGTGATAAGTGAAGAGTTCAATTAGACTTTCATCTTCAAAAAATATACGTAAATAAGACATCCTCTTCATGAATAGAATTCAAGCAAGGAAAAAGACACATATAACTATATAACTACCAAGTGAGTTAGAATTTCAAATGAGCATTCATTTCGAATCGGGATTCAACCAAACAGTTAGTCTGAAGGTTGATAAATATAGAAAAAAACTTGTGTAGGAATTAGTTATTCCAATGTCTATTTTTTCAGAATTTAAATTGGAATTCCTGTTCAAATGGCAGTCGACTAACGTTGATTGCAATCAAAATGGAATCCGAGAAGTCTCAGCATAGGGTTTTAGCGTTTTGGTTACACAATGCTACAC
The DNA here is from genome assembly GCA_963377175.1 of Effrenium voratum. NCBI lineage: Eukaryota > Dinophyceae > Suessiales > Symbiodiniaceae > Effrenium > Effrenium voratum. The sequence goes on along the minus strand of CAUJNA010003293.1, from coordinate 249,116 downwards.
GAGTAGAGTCTTGGGGGGTGGTCAGCTTTATATACTCGGATATATAGTCATAAATGTGTGCATGCGTCGACTGTATGTTCAAGTAAAACGGACAACACGCATCTCTGAAGGTCTGGGAAAAATCAGATTGCGACCCGCACGCTTTTCTGGGGTTGACCGTGTTGCCAGGGCTGGGCCAACTGCTCAGGCATGTTGCTACGTTTGTATGAGCATCCTCAGTGTGGTTGTGCTTCCTGTTTTCAGCCCATGCCTAGTTGTTCAAACTATTATTGTCTAACTATGAGCAAAGTAGACATGTTACCCGCAAATTGGTCGAACATACTGGACTGCACTGGACCTGCACCAAGCCTGGATCGTCCATGAGTCAGCTGCAAGCGCGGTCAACTGGGGCCCTTCTCCACAAAGTTTGGGCCAAATGGTTTGAACTGGACCCTGGATCATTGTCTTCAGGCAAGCCTAAGTGAACTGATGCTTCAACAAACGGTTTGCCATAAACAAGCGACAACGCCTTGCCCCCGTGCCCTGCGAACAGGGTCGGCCTGAGACAGGAAGTAGGGCGCCCCAGGCTTGAGCACGTGATTGGCCACCACCAGCGCCCTACGTTCAGAGTCCCGGCTCCCGAAAATGGGAAGAGACCCCCCTTTGGCATTCGGCTGTTTAAAAAAGAAAACACAAATTCATGTCGACAGCGTGCGCTGAAATTTGCTCCGAAGCAGCGCAACGGAGTGAAATCAAATCTCACAAACGAGAAGCTAGTAGCTATCCGTTGGAAAATCGGTGGCATAAACCATTTGCTTTTGCCTGGGGATGTCTGTGTCCCGACCGCATCGCTTTCATTGAACTGAGAACTACACGCAGATTTAATGAATACCAGCTGCATACCAGGGTTGTATTATATACCAATACACACGTATATGTGTCTTGACGGCTACTTGCTCTCAGTCGACAAAAGCGTTTGTCGAGCAAGCGTCCGCTTGCTAAGCCATTTTTTGGACACCCCACTCAGCACTCACAGGAAGCTTGTCCCATCCCCTGTCGGCCTCTCGGCAAGCTGCCCGCGGCTCTGTAGACCCTCCAGGTCCGGCAAATAGCTCGGGCCTGGGTCCAGAGCTGCAGTTCAAATTCGGCGCCATGGTCAAAACTGCATCGGTCATCACGTCTTCAATACATACCAATACTGTTGCACTTTAAAGCCCCTAGTAAGGTTGGTTAATGTTGGTTAGTTGGCTAGAGGGGTTTGGTGATCGCGACGTAGTTTGCCATGCCAAACACTGAACAAGCCTGCAATTTCCTGAGGGCAGTCCTTTGTCAAGACCTGCCTTGCCGCAAAACAAGGTGCAAAAGTTGAGATCGGCGCACTGGTGGTCCAACAAGACGCCGTGGAAAAGTCCCCCCATCCTGGCGGTCGCCCAAACTGATGTGGAACGGCTCAAACTGCGACTCGACTTTTTGAGCTGAATCCCAAAACTCTCCAGCTTGCATTTGTTCTGTGGGAGTCACTTTGGTTGCATCTTGACATCTGAGGGGGTGTTGCACTTAAGGGATTTGACTCTCGGATTGCAGAATGGCGCATGCTACAGTTGCCCCACTTTGGCGTAATCCCAGACTAGCGAAATGCAAACAAGTGTCAGAAACAGGCATAAAGTGGGCGACGCCAGCAAACCACCTGCAGGCGGTCAATGGCCTTCCGTTCCAGGTCTATTTCTTGTCCCTCTTTGTTTGGGATGAGAATCAAGGAAGTCCTTACAAAGACAAAAGGAACATAACTCACCGAACCTGAGGGACCCAAACTAACATCAAAATCGGGCAAATCCTCAAATGTCTTTCTGTGAGTTAAAGGGGCCCCAAAGAGGATTCTCCCTGTATCCAAAAGTGTCAAACCGCAAACGCTGACTTTGCCCCATGACATCTCGCAGGGATGATTGGGCAACCAGGTCTTGTGTTTTGTGCCGATAAAAGCTTGCTACACTGGAGCCGCAGCCTGCATCTGAATCAGATTTGTGCTGCTTCGAGTGCCTGAGGCCGTTTCAGGGCAGTGAGGGTCAATACTTGCCGGGATTTTGGGCGGGTGGTTTAGCAATGGTCAGATCTGTTTGACTTATGCTTGCAACTGCCTAAACTAGCTTCAGAAGCCTGGCAAACGTCGGCCAAACCGACCCTGCACCGCAAAACACACACACACACACACACACACTACTGCTTCCGGCATCGCCCTGATTCACCCAAACCACCCCGGTAGCAACGGCACTTGGGCCAATCCATGCCGTGTGCGTTGAAACCAGGGGCCCGCTCCATGTGGCAGGACGGCCGTTCGCTTCCTAAAAAGTTTCTGAGGTCCAACCGGTGACTTGTAACTCGAACATGTGTCACAACTAGGAGCGCCTCTTCTGCATTCAAAGGAAAGCTCCTGAAACCAAGTACTAGGGGGCCTAAGTGGCTCACACGTCAACGACGCAAGGCTGGCCATCCTGCCGAAGGAAATAGAAAGAACTCGAATGAACAAACTGGCACCATCAATCCATCAACACCACCCAAGATGTTCCAATGGAAACTGACTACCCCGCTCCAAACATAGGGAACATGATGTACCCAGTCAAGCGATTCATAGGGAGCCACATTCGGTCTCCTCATTCCTGCCTCAGCTTTTGCCCAACTGACATAATACGTTGGATGCTGGTACATGTATTCAGTATGGTGAAGCTTGAATGAAAATGATCCCAAGTGTCCTCCAAAGGAAGGTCCCACGTGCCTTTCAAAGAGAAAACAGATCCCCTCCGGCGTCCGACGGGAAGTGCTGCTTGATCCGTTCGCCTTGGGAGGACCTGCGCGCAGCTCCCGATCCACACCTCGGTCAATGGATCGGCTAAAAACACCGAGCAAATGGTTGGAGTGGGGCTTCACAGGCTGCAAAGGGAATAACCCAAAGGTAAAAGGGGTTAACAGGCTCTTCGGGGTGATGAATCGCTTGAAGCCGTCAAGCTCAGGTAGATGGTGCTTAGACTGCTAGACCTAGGTGCCCCGTAGGACGACTTACTGGAAAATGATTAGAACCAAGCTGGTACCAGTAGAACCCATCAACTCGCAACCAAGCTGACCTCAAACTACACCTATGGTGATAGACTATGGCCTACTCGCTCGCGGCATTGAGGCCGCGGCGTGGGCGCGAGTTTGGAGGCTCGACATCACCTGAGCTCATAGCTCGGGAGCGGGCAGAGACAAGGAACCCGGTTGGAAAAAAATCCAACCTCCCTGCCTGTTCTTTCGACCCGCCCGCCCGCTACCTGTCTCCTTTGGGCTGTTTTGGTCCAAAGCAACCAGAGGGCGTTTCCTCTCAGGCCACCAGGGAGTTCAGAGTTGGGGGGAGCTTCACTCTTAGTTTGAGGGAGCCCCCTCATGTGTGATTTCTGTTTGCATCTCCTTTGAACCCTCCCGAAAGCTGGAGTCCGAAAAACATGTTGCGGTGGTGATGGAACTCTCCCGCGTCAACCAAAGAATGCCCACCCAAAAGAAGACTCACACCCCAGCTCGGTCAGCGAAGCCAAAAGAAAACTGGGCCCCAGGCCAACATGCATCTGGCTACCACCGCGCGCAGGGGGTCTTCCTCACGGACAAAGCGCTTCAGCGCCTTCCGACGTGCACGTGCCTCGTATCCCCTGAAGTCAACCCGAGATATGTCTCACCCACTGATGTCGGCTTTTCGTTCACCAGTCTGGTCCGCAAAATGCCGCACTAATTACCCTTTTGGAGGATGATACTCCTGCTTCGATCTTTCAAGTGTGCACAGGTATTGAGAATCATCTGGAATCCGTTTCCCCTTCCCCCCCCTCGCAAAACCCCCAAAAAGAAAACGGGAAAGAGCTGGTCTTGGCAAGAACGATGCTTCTTCTCATGACTGGGGGATCGACCCCCGCATCTTCAGCGCCCAACCTCTACGCTCTCCAGGCGAAGGGGCAGAGTGGCCTGCGACGACCGAAAGGCGAAAGCGGTCCAAACCCCGTCCTTTTGCACAAATAGATTGGCGAATGATTGAACCCCAACTGAAAAGAGCGCCATCTGTTTTCAACCTGACTGGCACAAAAGGACACCTATGGTCCCGAACACTAAAACTTTGCACATTGGCGAAACGCATGCAGTTGCTCTGCGAATCGGAGCATGGCAAAGTTGGCTATTGGCCTTTGTGTCGCCTGAACCAGCCACAAAATCGGATCAAGTTTCAGGAAACACCCATTTGGTCGCCAGACAACAAGGATGCCCCTAGCCGAAGGCAACAAAGCTTCCGCGCAGCTCTCAAGGGCAAATCTGCTTTAGCTTGAAATACCGCGCCCCAAAGAGACAAGGGGAAAAAACGGAAGAGTTGCAGCGAACTAGCAAAGTGGACCAAAAGAAGAAACAAAATGCGTCGCCTCGGCGGGCTGGCTCGGATGTTTGGGGACGGCGGGATATTCGTTGACAGAAGTGAGCTTCAATCAACAGTATCTGCCCTGGCAAAATGCGTCAAGGGCTTCTGTAAAAGCAAAACAACCTCTACAAACCAAAAGTGAAAGGCAAAAGGGAGACAAATGACCCCTCCCTCAGGGAGAAGGAGACCACATGGGACCGCCTCAGGAATCTTTCAGGGTGTGTTACCATTGTTGGCCGGAAGTCTTCACTCGGTGCTCGGAAAGCAGGAAAATATCTGAGCCAATTCCCCTCCGCGTCACACATGCAAGTGGCTGCTTCTGACCATCCACCGCGGCGAGAGGCAGAAATCATGGTTTGAAAGTTTCGGCCCAGAAACCCGGAAAGATTAGGGCAAAGGTCTCTTCGTCCTTTTCCACATGCCGGGTAGGTATCCAAATGAAGCTGCGGGCCACATGCCGGGTAGGTATCCAAATGAATCTTGATCAGGGGCGCTGTGGGTGAAGTTGACCAATTCATAAAGGCCTCTGAAGACTTGACCCAGTCGATACGAACGGGGATGGTAGTCAGTGGCACAAAAACAACAACATGAGCTCCGCGCGATATGCTATGTCATGTCTCCCAATGACATTCAAGTGACACAGTGAGGCGACTAACCCCATGTCCTACTGCAAAACTGGGTGGTTACAGCCCATGTCATCCCCTTTACTGCCGCAGATGGCGGGAAAGATTGAGAATTGCTCATGTTGAGGCGATTGCCCACTCCAAACAAACACCAGACGAAGATCACGAAAAGCGCATTCAACCTGCTATCTAAATGCGGAGTGATGTGGCTGTTCGGGTAGAAGAAACACGGGATACCTATGCTGCTGGCATCAAAAGGGTTGCAGGTCCCCAAACAAGATTAAGCAACAAGCAAATGTGCCACAAGAATTGAAGCCCCAATCGCAACAATGTGCCATTTGATGTTCAACCCATCTCCCCATGCCCTCCTCAAGCCCGCCCGCCCCCCCCCCCCCCCCCCGCGGGAGAACTCGAGCCTGTTTGGTTTCCAGGTAGTGTTGAGTCATGTGTCAGATCCCAAGAAATTATTGGACCCACGTGAAAAGGTAACCAACATGCAAGCAACACGTGTGCAAGGTGGAACCCTGTGTCACCCAATGAGCAGCCAAGGCAGAACTTAGGACGATGCGTTGGCTGGCTGTTTTTTCGGCAAGAACCTCTGGTTATATAAAATCATCCCGCATGAACGGTTGAAAGAGAGAGTGTGTGTGTGTGTATATGTATTGTTTGGCTTCCGCGTCTCGGGCGTCTGTTCTCATGAAAAAGCTCTTACCACCCCCAAACACACCACCACTCAAACACCTCTCCAGTGGTCGCCTGCTTCAGTCTACTCCAAGGCGTGTTTCAGGTGCGTTTGAGCGGGACTCTAAAGGGTGTGATCAGCCTTACCGCAGTTGATACGCTGGTTGATACATTACATCCTGCACTCTAAAAGTCGAAAAGTCGAAAAGTCGAAATGTCGACATGTCTCAAAGTCGGATGGCTCCTGGTGGCACACGGCAAGTTGCCAACCTTGACTCGGTCCTTGGGGCCCGCGCCAGCTGCATGGCGGAGTACCCGCAGCCAGCGCCCAGCTCGAGCACCTGCGCCGAAGATGCAGACACAAATGGGCAGACCTGCCATGGAGAAAAGAAAGCCCCCGCTTGGTTGGCATGTTACTTTTGCCAAACATAGGCAGAGGTTGCTCCGAAACCCCTGGAAGAGTAGAAGTTTGGTCCCTAAGGAAACCAAAGGAAACCCTTCACCAATTGTCCAATCTTGTGTTTTGATCATCTTGTTTGTAGAGGCTTGAAGCAACCCTGATAGAGGATTTCTGAAACAAGGTGGGCACGAAATTGATTGTCTGCTGTGGGTTTTCCGTCGGACACCCCGCGAGCGTCGCTGCCTCCTTGACACACTGGAGAACGATCAAACCGATGTCCTTCATCATTCGTTAAAAAAAAGGTCTGCATGGCAACAAACCACAAGCGAACACATACAAAAGGAAACTACCCCTTGGAACCTGAGTCGACGACTTGCCGAAGTGGAGTGACCCAGAGTCCAAACATTTTGCTCAACACTGTAATGGTCCTTCAAAAAAGTGGCCCATCTTCAATAACTCATTACGGAGTCCCTCAGGGGTGGTCCAAGGGCGGGCAAAATTCCCTACAGCTGGTTCAGAAACCCTAGGGGAACCCTAAGGAACCCTAAGGAACCCTACGGAAACCTGAGGCCTCTCAACTGCCCACCCTTGTACCTACCCCCCAAATGGGTGCGGCTCAAAGTTAAAGCGTCGGGGTTGCGCAGGTTTTAAGTCTTTGTTTCCAGTTTCCGAGGGGCCATTTTGGGTACCATTCTTTGAGCCACAGCCAAATGGGATCAGCGGCGGACAAAAGGAAAGCCATGCGCGCCTTGGTGCCGGGCGGCAACGCGCCGAAGGCCGCGGTGAGGAGCTGCGCCTCGCGGCGGCTCCCGAGACCCAAGGGTGGTTGGAGGGGGGTTTCTGGCAATAAGAATGAAACACATCAAATCAAATCGAAGAAAACCAAAGAAAACCAAAGAGACAAACAAAGCAAACCAAAGAAAAACAAAGAAAACCAATGTAAAACCAAACATCCAAATAAAAAAAGAAAGAGAACAAGTCCACGAATCCAGGCGAATCCTTACACTTGGAGTGGTCCAACTGAATCAGCTCAAGTATAGTCGAGAACGAGTGAGCCGAAAGTTCCATGCTTCACAACCATGTCCAAAGCTGACACCCAAAAACTCCTGTCACCGCAGGTTCATCCGGACAAGCTCAAACAATTAGGAACAAACAATCCCAAACTAAACGACTTTCATCATTGGTGACCTCGTCCTACCCGATTGGAAGCTCGTTAACATTTGCCCAGATCCACAGCAAAACCGTCCAACAAATCATCAGCGTCGACATGCTTTGCAGGCGTATTTGAACGCCCATTCGCCTCCAACAAACAATAATGAAAGGATAAGGCACTCGCTGAGCCTTCCTGGCTCAGGTTCATCCCTCCGCAGGCATCAATCATGGAACCGCTTCGCGAAAATACTTTGGCAATGCCTGGTAGGCACAACTTGAGACAATCAATAATTTAAAGAACAAGCAACATGCAAGAAACTTGTCCGCTTGTCTCTCGGCACTAGATAGACCACAAAACAAGAATAGAGAAGAGTCGGCGATCTGTTGCGAGCCGGCTTGCCAAAGGGCATACGTACGCGCATACGAACACGCACACGCAAACGCACACCCACACACACACACACAAAGCACACATACACAATCAACCACGCACAGAGACACACAAACACACGCGTGTGTGGTTGCTGAGTCTGTGGAGAACCAAGTCTTTCAGCTCGTTGAAAGCCAAAGGTCAACCCAAGCAACCTGTTTAGTAGCCTTCAATCCAAAGATCACTCCCACTGAAAAGCTGTCCTCCAAAGCGCACACCCTCGATTCCATAGTGTGTTAACACTTTTTTGAGGAAACGAGCCTCGTCAACGACAGGATGTTTCTTTAAAAGGAGTGCACGATCTGGTTGCTTCACCTGCGGGTGCAACATTGGAACAGGGTTGGGCCAACCAAGTGTTTGAACATGTTTAAGCCACTGTGATTCAAGCAACCATTCCAAGCCTCAACAAACTCTGCCCAAGTCGAAACGCAACAACATGAAACTGAAAAAGCTAGTTTCAAGTTGGGGACCTTTTGGCGGACATCATCTGGGGGCTTGCTTCCACCGAGCGGTCTTGAGGGAGTTCCCCATTTCTGTAGTGGGCTCGTAGCCTGCCCTCGGTTGCGCCTTGCATCCACCCGCCATGTCCAGCCAGAGTCGGTCCCCTAGGCTTGCAACAAGGAGCCATTCAGCGAAGAACGGGATTTCTGGGAAGAACACTGGCGCGGCTGGTTGGTTGATGTGGCTTCGGGGAAGAACACTTTATGGTAAAATGTGACTTAGGGGAAGAGCACTTTATGGTAAGACGGCGCGGCCGAAGTTACACAGGCAGTGGGCTCACTTGAAGGAATCCCGCGAAGGGGGAAACGAAACAACCCGTTGATCACCTCGGTTCAGCTACACGTCGGTTCTTGACAAAAGCTCCATCGAGTCGAAACAAAGCGGGCATCGAACAGAACCATGCGTCAAATAATCTTGCTTGCAGGCAGAGCCAAAGGTCTTAGAGATTGAATTGGGGAACCTCAAGGAAAGCTGCATCCATGGAACCGCTCGCTTACCCTCTGCTGTGCAAGCTCAAGGGCCCGTGGCCACTTAGGGCACCATGACCACTTAGGGGTTCCCCAAAGAAGGCATTCCGGTGCAAAACGACATTCATGGCTTCTTCATTTCCCTTGCAAGGGCCCCTTTCAACAGGACAGTGCTTCCAAACCCCGCTGTCCACTTCCATAACTGATGGAAAGAGGGCAACGATTCTTTATAGCCTTTTGGTACCTGGGCTCAAATGGACCAAGCTGGTTGGAACCAAAGAGGTCGCTTCAGATCGCTATCTTATCTTCTTAATGCGAGGGGTCGAAGCAGCGGCGGTTGCCCGCAACATGTCTCAAGCACCCATAATTTGTCAAGAACATGTCTCAGGTCGCGAGTCACTGAATCAACCGCAACTGGCAATGAGCATTGCAGCAATCACAGAGTTTGTTTGCCCAGACATTGCAAGGGCTACTCGCTTGGACAGTAGTCGCACGACGCGCTCAGGCTGAACCATCAAGGCAGGCTTCTTGACGCTTCTGCTGATGGCAATTTGCCCACGCCGGAGTTTGCACGCCATGCCACTCTGCCACTCTGCCACTCACGCCCAGACACTATGATCATGCCGGGAGTTCACCCACCGGCGGTCTGATCCACTGATGGTTGCACCCATGTGCTTCCATATGACATGTACGTGCCACCATGCATCTCCCCTCTCAGCTGAGGCGCCGAAAGTCTGGCGCCGAGAAGGCGCCGCTGCAAGGCGACTAAAAGTACGGCGCAAAAGCTTTGTGCTTGGTTCACTTGCAAGATCCAGGGGATCCTGTTTTATCGCCCCCCTCATTCCCCAGGCTCCCGCACTGCGCCACCGCTTCTTGGCCACTCGCTCCATGGCAGAGACAGCAGTGCCGCCTTCCGCCTCAGTCGCAACCGGGTCCTGGCAAGAGACATCCAACAACCACCAACTCCTTTAAAAGGATTCGGATCTTTTCTTAAATCAGCTGGAAATTGGGTGAACCGGCCCCAGCTGGTATGCTTCAAGGGGCGAGAAAACATAAACGAGGGGACAAGGACTGGGACGAGCCTCCCACTGTCATGTTCAAAACAGGGGTGCTGATCCGGCGCCCATATATTTGTGTTTCTCAAAATTAGGGAACCCCCCCCCTCCAGGTAGGTGGCTTGCTGTTGTCTCCCAGTTAAACCGTCCCCTTGGAGAAACATCCATACAAAGGCCCAAGTCTTCAATTGGCAATGGGTCGGTGCAAATGACCCCAGCGCTTGGCGGAGGCCCATTCACAGCGTCACGTCTGGTCACTGGGCCAGACGACTCCCCTGCAAAACGTGTTGCGCTGGTTGAAGAGCAAAGCAAAAGAAACCCCAAAGAGAAAGAATGACCAAACAGTTTGCAGGGGAGTCGTCTGGCCCAGTGACCGGACGTGACACTGTCAATGGGCCTCCGCCAAGCGGTCGGGTCCCCACCGACCCGGCATTGGTTAGTTAAGTCTGGAACTGCGAGTTGAAAGTCCCGATTCGGGGCACCGTGCCACAGCCTCCACCGCATGAGCCAACAGGTTCAACGCCTGCATCGGTGAATTACCCAGATCACTGGAAGGGCACACCTTTGGTGTTAGCAGATTGCGAAGGGAAATCCCCTCCAACAGTTTGAGAGCACCACTGGAGGGCACCAGAAAGTATTTGGAGCTGGCATCGTCAGCCGATGCCTCAAACGCAGACCAAGGTTTGTGAACGGTGGGCAGTGACGTAATCCTTCAGCCCCTGGGCGCCATGAACATGGGCAATAGGGACCTCACAAAGGGTTCGGGGTTGCGATGGGTTGCGACTGAGAACCCATGAAGGATTCTCTTGATTCCACTTCTCTGGTGAATTCTTGGCAAAGCTCGTCTTTTGCCGTACAACTCTCTGCCCCCGCGCACCAGGGCACCTACCCCTTCATCCCACAATGGAAACCCAGCAAATCGATCGCTGCTTCCCGGGACTTGCACTGGGTTGGGCCAACCAGGTGCTGAAACATGATTGAAACGAGTTGTTCAAACACAGCCTTGACTTGTGGTTCACCTACAAAGGTGGTTGTAACAAATTTTGCCCAGCCGCGCACTCGGTTGGAAAGTACAAGTCGTCAAGTCGATTGCAATTCGAACACTCCCAGTAAAGATGACAGTCAACTCATGGAATTTCACCGGCGCCTGAAATGAGCAGAGCCCAAAGTCCGTTGACTGACTGAGATGATTATAGATTTATATTCGGCCCTTCCACCATTATTGGACAAACAGGTAGAACAAGCTGGAATGAGGGTTTCAATATGCACAGGATCATGTAGTGGTGCATCATTTGCCTGCCGGCTGCCCCCATTTGTGAGGTTGGCAAACGTTGCCCTAGCCAACGGAACTTTGATGGTCCACCTGAACATTACCCAAAAAGGTGGGTTCCTTTTGGTCATGTTTGAAATGGCCAATGTGTATGTTTTGAGGAGCCCTGCTAACGCGTCGGCCTTGTTGTAAGGCAGTCGGCCATTGGCGTACTGCCTTTGCCTGGCGAGCGGAGGCAACACACGTCACGTCGGCGGGCGGTGGCGACATGTGGAAAGAAACCAGCGCACCTGGCGGCCTCCAAGAACGAAGCCAATCTAGTTCTCCACCCTGTGTTTGTCCTCCTGCCTGTATCTCAAATCTGTCCATTGCTTTATTGAATGGAATCATGCTGCAAGTACCCTCCACTCCACCCGTGTATACCCCCACTGGAACCTCAAACCAAAAAAAAATGATTCTAGATCAACTTGAGGATACTTGATGCTGGCATCTATTACACTCACTCTATCTCACTTGCACATTCAGTCAAAGCGTGACTTGCCGTCTACAATGCTTCAAATGTAAGCAGCTCGATTCCCATATCAAACCCGAGAAATCCTGAGTTTAACTACGGCTCGTCAGGCATTCCGCCACCAACCACAAAGCATCATTTGCCCCACCCATGCACGCGCACAGCTACAGATCCTCATCTCACACCCGTACACACCCGCGAAACCCGACACATGTATCTTAGCAAGGAATGCGAAGAGTATCACACGTTGAGTGCGCATGTCCGGTTGAGACGTCCTCAAATACGATTCGAAAGAAGGAAAACATGGTTGCCGTCCAAAAGATGTGGGAGCTTCCCCGTTGGCGCATTTCCATACGTTGAAAGGGGAAGCTGGTCAACCACTTGAGTCCAGAGCTTTCTTTTGGGCAAACTCACATGGAACCCAACAAAAGGGCGGTGGCAAACCGCTTCTGGTCAGAAACATGTTCCGAGAGCTGCAACCGCAAAATCTTTAGAAGGAACCCAAGAATCAAGAACCCCAAAATGGTGCTATGACGCTGTGTTTGTCTGCTTGGATATAACTTCTGGGGAAGTTGCTATAATTTTCAAGGAAGTAAAGGACCTTCATCATGGGCGAGCTCATTTTCCACCAGGTGAGCTGCATTGCAAGTTAAACAAAGACTGCAAGCAAACCACCAACCCATGGCAAATTGCAGAGGCTTCCTGGCCCCACCTTGCAATGTGCGTGTGTTTCCGAGATGGGGGGTGGTGTCCCTTTGAGCTCCATCGAGATTGTCCAGAGACAAAAAAAAATGCAAAACTTGAGCTTGCAATTTTTGTCTTGGGTTGTAGAATGACCACCTCCCCCTCTCCCGGTGCCTTCAACGCAGCCAGCCCGAGCCCGAGCCCATCTATGGCTCCGGGCATGGCAGTGCGGAGCTTCCGCGCGAAGGCGCCGCCCACCAGGCCGGGCTGAGCGCGACGAGTTTTTGAAGTCCCTTCTCTCAGTTGTTCAGTGACCCTGGAAAAAAAGGGAACCCTTTTTGGGGAAAACCATTTTAGTGGAGCAGCCAACCAGAAAAAAGGGGAAAATGGGTGCCACTGAACAACTGAGTTCTTGGCTTTGCCACAAAAAACCGTTGGAGTTGCTTCGGAAAAAAAGGAGAGAAAAACCACGCGGGAGTTGTTTCGGGAAAAAAAAAACAAGAACATGTGTGTTTTGGGGTGGAAGCCGATGGATGTTTGAAGCGAAAATGGGGGGAGGGGTGATAGAGGGGCCGCTTCGAGCCCCTGAAGCTACGCTTAGGGATACATCACCCTTGTCTGAAAAAGGTGTCAGCTTCGAATCGCATGGGGACATGGTTCGGATTCATCCATTGGGATCGTGTCCAACAAGGGCCCAAAAAATGGAGCCGTGTTCACTATCTCTGATTCATGGAAAATCGTCGATGCCCTTTGCTTGCACTCCTCGGCGAACGTGGCCTTAGAGCCACAAACCCCATGGAACAAAGCTCGAGGCTCTTGTGGTTGGTTATCGACGGTGCTGGGCAAAATGTGCTTAAACACCAGACCTTGGCCTCTTTAAAGATCAGTGCTTGAACCTTTGTTCCCGAACTGTCCAAATCCAACTCATTAAACCCCGATTTGGTTGCTGACCACGCGAACGCCCTGGGCATTCGCAACCTCGGTTTGACCAGCGCAGGCTACTCGACTGAACATTTGGCTTTGAATCCCAGGATTGCCACTGCCCAACTTTGAAGTCGAAACCAGGGCCAACAGCTCATAGAATTGGCTCCAAAGGAGGAAATTATTTGGCCGCTGCACAAGCCAGCCAAGCTCCCAACAAACCTGGAACCTGCCTCAGGTTCACACCACGCTACTTCCAAAAGCGGACACGTTGTCAGGTTCCGCGCACTCGTCCTTGAGAGGGTGGTGGAGATGGAGGCGCCCTTTGGGAAAAGCAGTTGCCGACTCTTTGATAAAACAAGCCAAAAGCCAGTGGGATCTAGCGATGGACAGCCCATCTGACCGGGACACCGATAGAAATGTCAATCTTTGCTGATGTCTTGGTTTGGTGGCATGCATTTTGGCTTCTGAAGGGATCAAGTGTAAATTCCTATGTCGGCATCACTGGCCCCTGGACTTCGCCCGCCTGCGGGAGCGGGCAGTAGGCCCGGCCCACAGCATTGGCGATGCGTGCATCCTGACAGCGCTGGATGCCGCATAGGCCCAGGCGGCTACGGCTTAGATCTGCTTGCAATATGCCCCCCCCCCCCAAGATTAGTTGATGTTCCCTGTACATTAAGACCAAATTACTAACGACCCAAAACGGGTGGATGTAGGGGTCATGACATTTGCCCCAAGGATGGCCTCTCAACCTACAATGGCCAGCCCGAAACACTCCATGTGCGCGCATTGAACCTCCAAATTGGTCAAATGCTCGGCCAACAAGCAATGGTACTGGGAAACTGGACTTGATTTGACACCCCAAAGACCCTCTCTTCGGGCCAAATTCAAGACCACCTGGGCTGGTGGAGGGCCTTGGAGACGGGCTGGGATTTGATGACTTAAGAGACTAAACTTGCTTGCGGGCTGATTTGGGTCCAAATCTTGCCCTGCTACAAAGGTTTCCCCCAACTTTGACACCAAAAATTGGGGAGCAGAACCTTTCGCCCCCCGCCCCCAGTTTTAGAAAACCAAATGGATCCGATTCCCTGAACCGTTCCCCCCGCCCCTTGCCCCCCACCCCCCGCCCGTCCTCCTTGCGCTTCCCGCGGCCCGCCCGGTGCTTCAGGTTGTCCCCCAGCCGCGCCAGCAGGCCGCGCCTCCCAAAAGGTGCGACCGCGGCCGGGCCGAAATCCATGGGGATGCCTTTTAGGGTCCCAGCCCAAAACGAGGGTTGCAACTGTGTAGAGTGTCGTGTTTGGATGAATTGGAATGAATGGGTTTGACCACATGTCATGATTATGGGAGTAGAGCCTGAGTAGTTATGTGCCTCTTATTGCTTTCCGCATTCGCGTCAGGCCTGTAATGCTGAGGATGGACAACATCCTGTACCAGTTGATAGGTGCGTTGTCCCAGTATTGATGGTGCAGAGCTTTGTCCATCCACAGTTGGTAAGGGGCAACCATCATGTAAAGCCAAGAAGTCTTAGAAATATCTGGTTACCTACTATACTGGAAGCGGGAAGCACTGGGAGGGTTCCTTGCCAAAATGACCACGCTGCGGAAAAATTGGGAGGGTAGGCAAAAGAATGGGCCAAAATCATGGCGGATCCACCTTTTGAATGGCTGTGAAGCGCCAGAAACGGGAGGCGTGCGCTGGTACAGGGCCGGCAGTGAAAGGTGAACGGTTTAAGGCAGTGAGAAGGTCAGAACTGGAGTAACAAAAAGTTGCGTCACAATGGTCGGAGAAGGTGAGCTTGTTAGCCATTGTTGGGATTCATCTTAGGGACACCGCCATTTAAGGGGTCCCTTATTTGGAGACGAATGTGTCAAGGAATTCCTGTTTGGTCCAGCTTAAACGGGCAGCAACATGGTATCAAACAACTGCGAACATACCAAGTGACAGAAACCGGGCTGTATGCTTCCGCCAATGTGTGCAGATCTGAAGGAGATTCAGAAATCCCCTGCAACTGCTACAAGCTGATGAGGATTGCTACCATGACAGCAGCAAAGATGCAGTCGTTTCTTCGCAACTCGTAGTCGGGCCCAGAATACGTTGTAGCACAAATCACCAAGGGTCGGATTGTTTTCGCCAACAGGCAGGATTGGGCCAATCCCCTGTTTAAACATGTTTCAACACAGGGGAGTCAGGTCAACCAACCATAGGTGGTTCCCTATTGAAAAAACAACAACGCCATATTGTCTACAGATCATCTTGGATCCTCTTAGGTGCCTATGGCCCTGTTCGAACATGTTACCCTGGAAAGTGGAAGTGGAAAGTGGAAAGTGGATCTGTTCCAAGGTTCATGGTACCACCAGATGCAAAGAAGCATCCGCAAGAGAAACCACCCAGAAAAACAGGGTACACGCCAAACTTGTTCAAACAATCAGCAGGCTGACCTCTTTAAAATGGGAACCAGCAGGTTGTTGAACCAACGAGGGCAACCACCGTGATGAGCTAAGCCCTGCTCCGCCACTCAATAGGACAGGGACGACACAATGCACATGACCAAGCCTCCAGCCCAAAACACTAGCAACGTGCGGTGACATGGCCATCAATTTCTTGCCCAAATGCTCTCTGAATTGCAGCCAACCACACAACGAGCATGCTCGTTGTGTGGTGAAATGGCCACCACTTCCTGCTTATTTGCCCGGCCACAAGGGGTTGTCTTTTTTGGGGGAACCCTTTTGGTTTCTCAGGGAAACCAACAGGAAACCAACCGTTTTGGGGGTCCCCCAGTTTTTTAGACGCCCCCCGCTTCAGGCCTTGCGCGGAAGAGGCGATGCCGCTCGCAGCGGTTCAGGAGCAGGGAGAAGGTGGGCCGGTCAAGGTAGGGCTCCTCCGGGACAGGGATCCGGAATGAAAAACACCAAGGAACATTGCAACTTGTAAATGGTGGTGTGTCCCTTTATTTGGGTGGAAGAAGCAACTAAATGCTGGTTTCCCTTTCTTTATTTTGGTGTTGAAAAAGCCACATGTTTCAAATGGTTGCAAAATTTGCATCTTTCGAAGATATGGCCCTTTATTTATGACCTACATGGGGAGAAATTCTTGTTGAGGTCGGTTCAAAGGGAAACGGAAGGAAGTTTTGATGGGAGCTTACAACAAGACCAGCTGGCAAAGTGGCTTCCTTTTCGCGTGGAGAACCGAGTGCGTGCGTTTGCTTGTGGGTAGATCTGCCCTAACCTGCCTACTAATTAAACATCTGGCCCTTTTGCGTTGTTGGTCCTCCTTTGTGCAAACACAACACAGGTGACTTCTTTCTGGTTTTCACCAGCCTAGAACCACACAGACTGGCTACATTATCATACCATATCAAAGTCACCCCCTAGTGGGTTAAAGGGACACAACCACATGTTCTGACTTTGACCACCCCCCGAAACAATTAAAATAGAGAGGGGGACCCCCTCAGCGTGGGTATTTTCCATGTGAAACCCTTTCTGTTAAAATCATGACCCCAGACACACCCAAACGGCCAATGCGCGTCGCGCCTTCGCTCTCGTGGCGTGGAGCGCAAGGGCGTGCCTGCGGGCGACGGGAGAACTCGGGGGGATCCAGGCACATCCCTCGGACCAAAGGGTAAGATACACACACACACAAAACTGAAGAAGCGGTATAAATACTTTAATTGGCTATACGTTCAACAAAAGATCAACTGCAGGTTTATAACATGATCCAATTCGGGGTTCCCTGTGCCTGGCCCCAAAACAAAGTGGAGACGTTACGTCGACCTTCTCGACACTAGACATGGGTCCGTTCAAGTGACATGCCCAGAAGTGTGCTCTACCGTAAATGGTGGAACCACCCCTCTTGGAATTTCCCAATTGGACCCGGCCCTGAAAAGCAGAAACTCAGTGGCTACAGCGAACGCCACTGCGCCCGCATTCAGATTTAAGATGCATTTAGTGCACCAGAAAATTGTGTCTCTTGGTGTGTTGTTTTGGCAAATTCAGAAATCATAAATCCAGGAACAATGCTGAGGTATTCATAGAGGTCTCTTCGAGCCAATGTATTGACCCTGCCGCGGGAACATCATCATCCACCCCACTCCCCTGCCCCACATCCTCTGCACTGTTCCCTGGGTTCTCGTTTTCAACAGGAGAGATTACAGCCATGGAGACGCTAGACATGGGTCCATTCTGACATCCTCATGTTTTCTGTGGTTTAGAGGGAACCACCACCAAAGCAATTTGGAGTCATTTTGAGAAGCCCTGCAAATGTTCCCTTTCAGGGACCCAGCAAGGTCCTTCATACCCCGGCTCAAGGCGCACAAAGGCTCAGACTACGCAGAAACCAAAGGGACCCTTTGAGTGTGACCTGGCTGCTAGCTCTGTACCGGCATGTAAAGGCAATGCATTTGAGAATTACGGACTCTTTTCGACGAACTTAGAACCCTTGCAAAAGTGCGCTTGTTTCTGGTTGAAAGGAAAATAAGGCAAAGAGTTGAACAGGTAAGCCAGAACAAGCAATAGTTTGGAGACGGTCTCAGGGGAAACCAAAAATGCTAACTTGGACGAGTCCCTCCTTTTGACGTTGGAGCAAGCAAACAGCGGCACGTAGCTGACTGCGTGTTTGTCGTCCCTGACAGTCAGTCCATCCTTTACCCATCTTTCTGACAGTCGGCGCTCCGGCCATGAACATCTTGAAAAATACCTACGTACATACACATAGGCGAACTACTACAACACACAAGGCTGAAAACAAGGAATCCTCAAATAAGGGATCTTCACATTGGGTAAGCTCATTCTACCCCAAGCTCAGAGACGCGGGAAGCCGGCGTGAAACGAGATTAGAATGGAGATGCGTGTCTCCGTTTCCTTGAGTACTCCCGAGCGCCAACTAGCCATCATGCCATCCAGAAAGCAATGACTAACGTATGACAGAAAGCAAGTAAACGAGCCCCCCATCTCGGATGTTCCTTGCGCTACCTGCTTGATATGCTTCTCCCAGCTAGGCTACTTCTGGCCTCCAAGCGCTGGCCTCCAAGGCACCTCGCACCAGCGCGCAGAACCTTGGGTCCAAGGGGGAAACCCCAAAAAAACCAGTGGTGTCATTCCGGTCGCCCTTGAAACCAAGCCCCTCCGAAAACTAAGAACATGTATGGTTTAATTATTCACAATGTAGCATGATGTTGCTTCAGAGGGCCCAGCCAAGGCGTGTGCTTCGAGGGGCCCGCCCTTCCCAATTTTGGACCTTGGTATCACAGGAAAAGTGGCACCTAAAACCCTCTGAGATCTGGCTGTGGGTCAAAAATAGGTACCCCAAATCGAACCCTGGCAAGCGGAAACATGGACCAACACCTGTGGTCCCCTGGTGGTTTAATTTTGACCCATACCCATCTGAGCATCCAAGAACGGCCCCATTTTTTGGCCCCCGGGCGCTTGCGCCTTGGGCTGCAAGGCCAAGCCCTCCATCTCCCGCAGCAGCCACGCGGCCTGCTGCCACCTGGGCATGAGCCGGGTGAGTCCCAAGACGGCTTACCTGCTTGTGGTCGCTTGAATTAGACCCACTACTTACTCAGGTTTTTGTTGCCACCTTTTGTGGGAAAATTGGCGACCCCCTTAAAAGGAATCCTTCACTACGAGGGGGTCGATCAATTTTCCGGCAAAGGTGGCAAAAAGAACCCCCTCTACTTGCTTCCCTTGGGAGTTGTCAGTTCGGGACAAAGACTCCACGTCAGGATATTGAGGGGCAACTAGTTCCAGGATCTAGGAAAATGCTTCACAGTAGCCTTGTCAGGTAGTCAGCTAGTATTGCCGGGATAGATGTCCCATTCTTTTGCCGCTCCTCAGACTGCCAACTCGCTAGTCGCAGGCCTGCCTTGTGGAAACCACCAAATGGAAAATCAAGTCCCATGATTCACATGGAACTTCAACAGGAGTTCCCCAATGGGTCGTGTTGCGAACACATTTGACCCGCAACTCTATAAGGAACCCTTGCCATATCCAAACGGGGCCTCCGATTTTTGGAAACACTCCAGCCTTCAAGTCCACAAGCCGGACTTGGCGTTTCTAGCCCAAAAAAGGGGATCGCAACCCTAATCAATTCTTAGGTCCCACTAAAAAGCACTTCCTTTTGGATCAATGTCACTTTTCCCTTTTTAGGTCCCTTGAAAGCACGTCCTTTTTGGTTGGCAGACCAAGCTTTGCCACCTCCTCTGAGCAACGGGCTCCTGTCGGAGCCCGCTGATGGCGGCGCCTACCGGGCGCAGGAAACCGGGAATGCATGCTGAACAAAGAAAGTGCCGGCAATGTTTTGTTAAATATCTCTTAAGATAATGAAAATGATATATAATCACAAATAAAATGAAATGAGGCGGGTCTACAACAGCCTTCTGGGACCCGTTTGAACATAAAGAAGGGGGAGAGGGGGAGGAAGAGCCAGCGAACGAGAGAGTGAGAGGGAGAAAGAGAAAGAGAAACATGCAGAGTAGAAAGGTTACATTTGTGTACATGTACTTTGTGTCACATTGCGCGTGCCCAGAGCCCACGGTTTTCTCGCGTCGCGGCCAAAAAGCCGTTTTACATCCTCTGAAGTGGTGCCTGGCACAGATGTCACTTTGGGGGTGCCTGGCACGGCCATCCTTTTTGAACAACCTCAAGGCACCTGCTCGACCCAAGTGAGGTTTTGCTTTTCCTGGTATTTGGGGATTTTGACCCTAAAACTTGAAACCAATGCGAGTCACGCAGGTCGGTCCTTGATGTTCATAGATACCTATGTATCAAAACGCGCGCCCCATCCTGCCGAACAACTTGGCCCCAAAACGAAGGCCAACATCTCTCCCAATGGTTGGTGTGCAAATGTTTGTGCTTGCTTCTACAACCAATGGGTGCCTCCAAAAATCGGGGCCGCTTGAAACCGGTCTGCGTCCTCTGTTTTCCCCCCCCCCCTAAATTGTGGACATCTCCCTACTGTGCCTTGGGTTTACATGAGCCCATCACACCCCAGCTTCGCGCCATACTCCACGTCGCCCGGCACCACCTCGCCTGGCGAAACCACTGTTTGTGTCTTTTCCGAAGGCGAAACGTTCTCCCCGAACAGCTGGAGTCCGCTTTCCCAACTAGCATATCTAGCTGCCCGAAAACGGAGACCTCGGTCCTCCGAGAAAAGAATCCTCCGACGGAGACAAAGGCGGGACTGGAATTAGGACCCCAGAAAAAGACGATATCTTTGGCCTGGTTAGTGGAAAACAAAGGGGAACCCACAACAAACTGGCAAAAGATCAAGGAAAGCTAATTCTGGGGAAGAATGGGGGGTCCCAATTTGTTAGGCAAAACACATCGGGACAACACCGCCTCAGCGTTTTGCGCCCCAACCCCAAACTAATGATCCATATGTAGTGAACCTTGAAATGTAAAACAGTTTCAAAAGAGAGCAACAAAAAGTGAGTCGTAGATGGCGGCTAAAAGTGATGACTATCTGATTCGTCCGCGGCGAGGAAACAACTCACGCTGCAAAAGCCAAGCATGACAAGCGCCACAAACAAAGAAAGGCCCAGACTTTGGTCACTTGGAAAGCAAATCCCCGACAGGGAGGAACTGACACGAGGGGATCACACATTCTGTGTGCCTTGTGCCTTCTCTCCCGTCCTTTCCATTGGACCACTTGTTTCACTCCCGGTACCCCTACCTCAAGGTACTCATGTCTTTCCGTCACTGGTCCTGGAGACCGCCTCTTGCTTTGACCCGGCAATGGTGATGCTTGCCTCATGTATAAGTGTGCACTAAGGGGGGAGTAGACCCCAGGTGTGGGCGCGTCAAAACGACGGTCTCTTGGTATCCCCTTTACGAGAGGAGTCTCACTCTCTGCTCACCCTTTCACGCCTTCCCAAAGGTCTGCCAGCAGCAGCAGGATGCGCCCCCACTGCCCCGCCGCACCAACTCGGCAAGGCCCCCAAGCTCCGCAGCGCCCCGCCCAGAGGTGAGGTGACGACATGTGTTGTTCTCAATGTGGGTGTTTCTTTGAAGAACATCAGGAGTCCAGGGGCAAAGCTGCCAAAGCAAACGCAACTGAGGAGAAAGGAGCGAACCTGAAGGTTGCAAAAGATGAGTGCAGAAGCAGGGAGCGCCACAAACCGGCTTGGATGGCAGCAAAGCCTCCCATTCAATATATTCCTTCTTCGTGATCGGTCTCCCCTAGGTTTCCCTTCAACGCCATCCAAATAAGGAGTACCTACATGTACCAACCCCAAGACGCCCGCAGCAAAGACTTAAACCAAGGGGATTCTACTGAAATACCTCAGCTAGCCCTGGGTTACGTCGCTTTCAGGGTAGCTAGAAAAAGTGTTGGGTTCTAAGGTTTAAGGGTTTAAGACTGCTTCCAAACCTGCTCCTGGGTTTTAAGGGTGTATCTTTGTTTACCGTCTTTCATTCCCAACATCTGAGAACCAGCCAGATACCTTCCTTCAGATCAACATGGAACCCATACATGACCCATGTTTGATGCTTGGGGGGGCCACCCTTTTCGTGCAGCCCGTGTTCGTTTCGGGGGCAACTTGTCGCCACATGGCGGCGACCCCCGCGCTCTTTTTTGGCCGCGTCTCACACGACCGGCTGAGCACCAGGCAGCTCTCCATGGCAGCGGCCGAGGACCGACCGTCCTGACCCACCGCCAAACTCGAATCGTCGTCCATCTCCGCCAAGAGCGCCACGGCGGTCTCAGCGAGCCGTTCCCATGTCATGTGGGGAAAAATAACGAAAACGATGTGATTGAGCATGTCCTTTTTGGGAAGAAAAAATCGTTTTGGATGTCCCTGGATTATGAGACCAGGTCAACCAGTGACATCTATGTTCTAAACTGACACCACCAAAAAGGGACGCCTACGTGTATGTGATTGAGCGCGTCCTTTTGGCCGCTTGATCGGGAACTTGCAGTGAGTCCATGGGCCATGGACTGGATTTTGTCTTGAAGCCTCGAAAGGCGGCGACCTGAAAGATTACAAAATTGGGCTGCCCTCAGATCCCCTGCAAAAAGTTTAGCTTTTAGTGGGTGAAATGGAAATCCCCACTAAACCCTAAAAAGCTAAGGGGATGGCTGGGAGCCACCAAGAAAATCGGTCCTTTGGCCAGAGTTGTTTTCGGAAACCAAACAGAAGCCACCCTTTTCAGGGGAGTCCCCCATTTGAGACGCACCTATTGCGGGAGTATCCTCTTCCAAGCAGGGGAGTGGACCATGCCGGGTTTTACACATTTGGTCTTTGGCAAAGGGCAAACCTTTACCAAATCTAATTAATTATCTACCCTTGAGGATTGACAGGAATTCCAGCTTCAATCTTTAATCTCAATTGCACGTTTCATCTTTCGGCTTTTCGACATGCATCCAAAATCCTTGTTCGGTCCTCTTCAAATGTTTTCTTCCAGATGAGCACACAAGTATCATCGAATATCTCTTTGTAAGGTTCCCACAAAATATCCAGTGTTTGAGCACGTCGATTGCACGTCGGTCATAATCCAAACTGGTGGCACAATCACATTCAAGCTTGCAGTTTTAGAATACGGAATTAACATGTAAGTTGCTCCATCCAAATCAGGCATTACAGGTCATTGTCCAGCTTACATATCAGTTATTGCAACTGAAACTTTGGAGTGACAGTTTAACATGGCAAAGTAAGCAAGGGTCGAGCAAGACAACTCGCAATGACATGCTCTCGCATCTGGCCTGCCTTTGCTGACTTTGCCAGCCTTGACACACCTTCACTATTGGCTTTGTGAGCCAGCACGGCAAGTGGGCAACTGAATCAAGCGATGATGCTCGATGGTCGCCCATTCTTTGTAGAACGGTCGTCTCGGCAAGGGCATTTCGGAGACTGGCAGGGGGCTCTGGTGATTTATGAGATGTGTTGCAACCTAGTTGAACACAAAACATCATCCACAGCGTAGGGTGGTTGTACACTAAGTGTGCGGAATGTGCATTGGAGTTTCCGAGTACTGGGGCATCATGCTTCCAAGCAAGGCGCAAACGGCGGATACCTTTCCGACGTGCGACACAATCGACAACTGAACTGAACCAAACCCGAACACCAAAGCTCAAAACAAACCTCAAATGAGCGGTGTGTTGGTTGGATGTCACACCAATTTATACTGTGGATGGACAAAATCCTGCACCACCTAAGAATCCCTGGAATGATGATTCCCCCGCAAATACCAACAAACAATGGTTTCCCATGGTTTCGAAGTGGTGCAAAATGGATTTTGTCCATCCACAGTATGGCTGCGGGCCCCATGAAACAACGAGCCTCGCCACAGGAAAAAAAGCCCCGTGCTTGCCTGCCACGCGCCGCCCGAGCAGCTGCGCAGCACCGCATTGTACCTTCAGCGAAACCAAACAAAACCTCAAAGACTTTCATTTGCTTAAGCCCCCTGGAAAAAATAGAAATATTTCCAGTAGTGATCCAAAGGCATTCCTAGCTTTGCATCATGTCTCTGTGCCCAAGCAGGTCTGGAGTCACTTCCAGCAGGCATTCAACAATGCAAAACAATCGATCTGAGCACATGGAGCCAAAAACGCATGCCGAGAAGTCAGCGTCCACAAAGACCCAGCGAGATCGTTATTCACCCATTGCTGCCCATGTGGGGCTATAGATCTGCGTGATATTGATTGTACCCTTTTTGGGGGTGGGTCAACGGGAAACCAAAGGAAGACCACCAATTGTTGGCATTTGTGCGGTAGCCCTATTTTTGATACATAGCCCTTTTGAGCGTTCCAAACGTATGAGCTTGCGCAATGCGATTGGGCATCCCGAACACTGTGTTTCGCGCCCTCGACCACGGGCTGCCACGTGATGCCGCGTGCCCTCCTATGTAGACCCTGATTAATACAACTTGCGAACTCACAGGGAGGTGTTTGCCCCATCAGTGATCTGGATTCCCTCTCAAACAGAGCACACACACACACACCGAATCATCAACCAGGGGTTCTGCTTAATCCTGGGGTAGCATGATTTGTAAACGTTGGGTGATGTAGGTGGCATTTCCTGCCCTTGACATGACAAGCCATCAATACTACGCCCCGACACATAGACATGAAACCCAACAGCCCATTGAGTTGTTGAGAGTGGGGATGAAATCCACGCCGCTGCAACCAGAAACAAGCACTCCGTGGCTTAACTTTGAAGCTAGCTGTGTGGTGTAGATGTGCGGGTGCTCCATGGCCTTCCTTGCATGTGAGTCATAAGCAAAACCTGGACCTCAAGCTGACTCAACAATCTCTGGCTGGTGGTGTCCCTACCTTCTACCCGGGAATCGGCTCCACGAATCGGCTTGGAGTCTCTGCCTCGCACATCGGCCATTCCGGGCCCCGCACATCTGCAAGTTGGGCGGGCACATCGCGGCCCAACCATCGTCTAGCAGCTGGATGGCCTGTTGCGGTGCCAACTTTGCTTCGGGAGAATTTGTGAGTGTTTCATGTTTCATTTGTTTTCCTTCATAGCTTGCGATGTATGCATGCTCCAGATTGGCAATTCAGCACACTGGACACCTTGAGATGTGTGTACATATATATATATATACACATATTTAGATATATATATATATATATATATTATATTATACATATATCTGTATTTGTAGATATATGTATATTGACATGTGTCAAACGACCATGGAGCACCCTGTCCGGGCGAAGCGCGGCTTCGCCTCCCGCCAGCGCCCGGATTGGGCACAGGTCTCCATGGCCGCGCTCATGGCAGGCCGGGTCCGCGCCAGCAGGCGCCGGTCCATGCTGGCCGAAGCGAATCGCTGTCGCGAAGCGAGGGGAGGGGAGGGGCTGGGGAGTGGTGGAAGGGGCAAAAAAGGTGCGCGGGAAATGCTTTCAGCAAACTCTTCCAGTTGAACCTTCACATTGGTTGCCTACAGCCTCTAGGATGACCATCCCCAACCTTGAGGAAAGAGCTCTTTGACCAAAACGGACCCCCCCTTCCCAGAGCGAACGCTGTGGCGCCCACAATTTGGTCAGGACTGTCAGGAAACCCATGGCATTTCTCAATTTTTAACGCCCAAAGACACCGCGGAGGAAACCAGCAAACGACAAGGCTCGTTTCCAGATCGGCGGATCGCGGATCGATCGCCTCTCCAGCAGCAGGCCGGCCAGCTGCCAGTGGGCTCCGCAGGTCGACACCGCCTCTGTGTTCCGTTTCGTCGGCTCGGTACCCCCCGGAGAAGAAAAAAAAGAGGAAAGAGGACGCCAAAAGAAAACCCTGGGGTTTTGGGGTGTTTGTTGGCTCTATCTTGAGACATAAGGACTCAAAGCCTATGGAAAGATTGCAACTCTTCGCTGGTAAGTACTGGGGAGTGGCAAAATGTGAAACGGGCTTCCCAACAAGTTGAAGGTTGAAGATCCAAAGCAGCCAAGAATCGGTGAGCGTCCTAACGAGGGTTTGATGCATCTGAGCATAGACCCCACCCCCCCCAAACAAAAAAAAACAAAAACAATTCCCAGTTCAGAATGGCGCTCCATGATTGGTGTTTGAAACAAAGACGCATGGTTTCCTCGGCTTGCGACCTTGCAGATGGCTTCCAAATGGTCAAGCCATGAATTCGACACGGCCTATATCTGTAATGTGGCGCTAGCAAGGTGTGCTTGCCAGGCAAAACTCCGAGTTTGAGCAAATAGAAGTGGCCTCCGACAGCTTCTAGGACCTACAAGGCAAGGCACACGAGTCCCCGAAACAGTCATGTCCATGTTGACATGTTGCATGGCATCACACGCATATTTCCGCAACATCCCATCCGTTTGTTTGAGTTGCAATCGTTGCAGCGACAAGAAAGGCTGAGTGAACGATTTCTCTCACCATGGCGCTTGCCCAGAATTGGCGGCCTGCCTGCCCCCCCCTTTTGTTGGGCGTTGTTTGGCACGTGTTTTCTTTTGTTGCCACCCCCCCCCAAAACGAAACCTTGATTAGTTAAGTGGGGCGTCTGAAAGCAACCAACGTTGTTGGAAGTTCCCTCCCGACTTGATCTTTCATGGCCACGTTTGTCTCCAACCCTCTTAGGCCATCTGTTGGTTTCAATTATACATGTCTGGTATGTTTTTTCTACAAGGATTGTCGAAATATCGTGTCCCCCGCCGCTTCCAAACCATGCGCTCCTCACCCAACAACGAACGCACAAACGCAGAACACAAGGCAACAACTCGGCGCTCCCTCCGAAACACCGGGAAGGAACCACGAAGAAGCCCTCCTTCACACAACGCCCCGCTCGTCAGTTGTTTGCTTGTCGTAGCCATCCAAGAAACATTGGTGAAGCGTAAACATCCCAAGCCCAAGTGTGCAGCAGTTCCTCTTGACTGAGACCGCCCCCCAATTCATCAACCTGGGCTTCATTGCCATCTTTACGGCCAAATTTCTGCCAGCCACCGACCACACACCACATCCATCCCACGCAACGCGTGAAGTGCGCCTGGCTGAAAAGCTGGGCGTCTGCCAGACTTTGCTGGCAGGCGTCCTCGTCGCGCTCGGACTTTTCCACCCCCGCAAGCCACAAAGACCCCACTTGCCCTCAATTGGCCTAAATTGAAACATCTGCCCATGGATCGCGCATGCCGCCATGCAACTACCACACTTCGCAAACGGGAAACAAGGATGAATCAACAGGTTAAACATAGGAAGAATCATCACTGATGAGCAGGAATCCCCAAGTACGTCATGACTGTGTTTGCTCCCCAAATCAGAAATCAGTCGGCGAGTAAGTTGCCGAGGCCGGTTGTTTGTTTAATATGCACCGGGCTCTATTGTTTGAAAAAAGAAGAGCATGTTTCATAACCCGATGAGGTGTGTTTATATATGTGTATATAAACCCGGTATTTGCATGAAACAAAACAGTTTTGTAAAGCCCACCGTTTTCTAAAAAAAAAAAAAAAAAAAAAACAAGGATTTAAAACACATCTGTAAACGGTTCTTACGTGAAACCCAATGATGTTTATACAGTCCGCTTGTTTAATAACACGCCCATGTCTAGAAGGTGTTTGTATAAAACCTCAATGGATTTGTTTAACACCCGGCATATATGTATGTAAGCAAACAGAAAACAACGTTTTACAACATCCCAATGGCTTTCTAAATTAACCGCTCATGGTTCTGTGTTTACATTGAAGGGTTGTACTGTGAAGGGTGGATATCTGAGCTGCTGAAGGGTTGTATTTAAATTTAGGAACTCTTGTTGTTGAAGTGGCCCCCAAACCATCGATTTTCATATACAACCTTTGAGGGAAAAAAACAAGGCCACACCAAGGATGCAAAATACATATGAGTCAGAATTGAAATTCAAAGCCATTTTTATGTACGCTGCAGACTCGATCAAAAACAGGGAGCGTCTTACGGTACATGACGCCTATGCGTGTTGTGAGGTGGCTGGTAGGTTGCTTCTTTCCATCTGCCAGTGGCGCCCGACTAGGCGGCCATGATGCGAAGGCGGCGCCAAGTAGTCCATTGACAATTGCCTACTGAAGAAAGTCTAAAAAGACTACTTATTTTTCAACAACACCCATGTCCGTCACTTTCACATGACATATCACTCACCCAATGCGCCGGTCACTAGCCACGGGAAATGCACCCAGCAAGTGTACAGACTTCCATCCAGGCACTCCTCTGCATGGTTGTGGAAAATAGCAATTTCTGTATACCAATGTGCCATCCTCATGAAAACGCTGTCATCTTCAAAGGGAGAACCATGGACACAACAATGCTCCTCCAAGAGGGATTGACTGTGAGCATGCGTTCTGAACAAACCAATATGGCTGCCGCTGTTGCATTCGCAGTTGCTTTAATCAAATCATGTGACTGTTTCGGTTTTCGTTTTCATCGAAAGTTGTCCCCCAGGAAAACAGGCGAGCAGTCATCTGCTTAACGTCACTTGTGCAAACACCACCACCAACACGACCACAACAGCAGCAGCGACGGGGGCCACAGCAGTGGCAACTGCAACGGCCCTATGGTCTTACAATAACAAACAAACGCGGCTAAAGAAAGTGTTGTATAAGAAAGCCGCCCTTAAAAAACAAGTTGTGGTGTTTCTTGAAAAAGCGTTCCTAATTACAACACCAAAAACGTGTTTTAATGGAAACCCATTGTTTTGTGCTATATGGAAAGCTTATTTCTTGAGAAAACGTAGCTTTTTACAAAACCCAATGGTGTTTTTCTTTTGCACACCGTGCTGCTTCAGAAAAAAAACGATGGTCTTAGTTTTAAAACCCCATTCGTTCTATAAAAACCGAATGGCGCTGTGTAATAAA
Organism: Effrenium voratum; assembly: GCA_963377175.1. Classification (NCBI taxonomy): domain Eukaryota; class Dinophyceae; order Suessiales; family Symbiodiniaceae; genus Effrenium; species Effrenium voratum. The sequence goes on along the minus strand of CAUJNA010003293.1, from coordinate 220,758 downwards.
AACCCGGTTTGTATAAAACACTCGGCTTTACAAAACGCCCGGTTTTACAAAGAACTTTATTCTTAAAGTATATCTATACACATGGTTTTCATGAAGCTCGCGTTTTTTCCTTTTTTTGAATAGAAACCCATGAACAAACAAAACAACCCCGGCTTTGTATAGCGCGGCTTTACGCAATTCAATGTTGTTCTTGATGGGTTAATATCAAAACATTAATTTAAACATATATAAACACATGGTTGGAATAAAAACAGCTGTTTAAAAACAGGTTGGTTGCTATAAGTGTTGTTGTTGTTGTTGTTGTTGTTGTTGTTGTTGTTGTTGTTGTTGTTGTTGTTGTTGTTGTTGTTGTTGTTGTTGTTGTTGTTGTTGTTGTTGTGTTGTTGTTGTTGTTGTTGTTGTTGTTGTTGTTGTTGTTGTTGTTGTTGTTGTTGTTGTTGTTGTTGTTGTTGTTGTTGTTGTTGTTGTTGTTGTTGTTGTTGTTGTTGTTGTTGTTGTTGTTGTTGTTGTTGTTGTTGTTGTTGTTGTTGTTGTTGTTGTTGTTGTTGTTGTTGTTGTTGTTGTTGTTGTTGTTGTTGTTGTTGTTGTTGTTGTTGTTGTTGTTGTTGTTGTTGTTGTTGTTGTTGTTGTTGTTGTTGTTGTTGGTTGTTGTTGTTGTTGTTGTTGTTGTTGTTGTTGTTGTTGTTGTTGTTGTTGTTGTTGTTGTTGTTGTTGTTGTTGTTGTTGTTGTTGTTGTTGTTGTTGTTGTTGTTGTTGTTGTTGTTGTTGTTGTTGTTGTTGTTGTTGTTGTTGTTGTTGTTGTTGTTGTTGTTGTTGTTGTTGTTGTTGGTGTTGGTGTTGGTGTTGGTGTTGGTGTTGTGTTGTGTTGGTGTTGTTGTTGTTGTTGTTGTTGTTGTAACGGGCGCATAACGACCCGCGCGTTTTCGTGCATTTTTCACGAAAAAACCGTTTTCTTCCTGAACATGACTACATCGCGACCATCGACTACACGGACTACTACGCAAGAACTCAGAAGCAGAGCATCAGTGGAGAAGCTCATTTTTGCAAGGACTACATCGAGACCATCGACTACACGGACTACTATGCAAGAACTCAGAAGCAGAGCGTCAGTGGAGAAGCTCAGAAGCCTAGAACTCAGAAGCAGAGCATCCAAGGGAGAAGCTCAGAAGCTCACCAGCAAAGCATCAGTGGAAGAGCAATCATCAGAAGCAAAGCAATATGTATAAATATATGGGTATTTACATATATGTATATACACGGTATAAGTCTCTTTATGTGTACACACGCCTGCCAATTGGTAAGCACACCCGTTCAAGTGCACCCGCTCAGCACTGTATCCATGCCTGCCAAATGGTAAGCGCACCCGCTCAAGCACACACGCTCAGCACTGTATCCATGCCTGCCAAATGGTAAGCACACCCGTTCAAGTGCACCCGCTCAGCACTGTATCCATGCCTGCCAAATGGGAAGCACACCCGCTCAAGCGCACCCGCTCAGCACTGTACCCATGCCTGCCAAATGGTAAGCACACCCGTTCAAGTGCACCCGCTCAGCACTGTATCCATGGCTGCCAAATGGGAAGCACACCCGCTCACGCGCATCTTTGGTTTCTCATCTCACGGCGGCAAGATCTCAGAAGCTAGCGTGCGAAATGAGTAATCACATTTACATATATATAGTTATATATATATATATTTACACATACACCTATCACAAGCGGTATTGACACCGCCCACGCGCCTCATGGATTGGCGCTAGCGCCGGACCGGACGCATCTCGAGATCACTAGCTGGAGACATGCCCACAAATGCGGTTTGACTTGTGCGCAGTTCTCTGATTCGTGGCTTCTTTTGGCGTATTCGGCTCTTCAGATTTTTTTTTTGTGAATCCGCGTGCCCCGCATGGCAGAAGAATCCGCTCGCTGTGTGCACATGTGGCTTGCTCAAGGACCCCCAAGAAGCCCTATGTCTTGGTCGGACAGTCCTCCCACAAAGCGGTACAAGGCCTTCTACTGGGATCAGACTTGTGTGGCCCAAGAAACAGAATGCGGTCCGAGGGCACTGCGTCTCGGCGCCAGGCGCTAGTCAACTTTTTTTCTGTCTTTGGTGATGTTTGGTGCTTGCGGCATTCTTGAGCTTGCAATCGTTTATGCGTTCCAGGACAGTCGGCTACACGGTGGCGATTCAGGATTCCTCAGACGAAGATGGAAGTCCCGAATCTCTGGTGGGCCCATTTGCGGATGGGGCTTCGGAGCTGCAGAGTGACTCTGAGAACTTTTTCACAGATGTGGCGTCTGATGTGGAGGGCGGTGTCGACTTCCTGCCGAATTTGTGCGCGGACCGGGCGCGGATGCTCGCGGACAGGGCGGAGACCCTGCGCGGAGAGGATGAGTTTCTCAAGGAGCTGTTGGACTGCAGCGTGCCGGCTTCTTCTGAGAAGCAAAAGAAGTACAAGTACGGGGGATGCAGAATTCACCCTTCGTGCAGTCTTCAGCCGCACTTGGCAATGGGCGGCAAAAAGCCGGGTGCCCTCAAGCTGCGGTGCTCAAAGTGGTTTAAGTTTCACGCGGAGCCAAAAGACAGATGTTGGTTCAGCTGTCAGTATCCGCGCGGCTTGTTGCATATGCTCCCGCCGCATCTGAAAGAGTGCTACAGCACTCTGGATATGGCTCTGTCCAGGGGGGCTGAGAAGTGAAGACCGCTAGGGGGCTCAGGCGGTCTGGTTCCAGACACGTGGGGTTGACGGGTTGACACGTGGGGAAAACAAGCGCCGTTTATGTGGACTTGCTCAGCAGCCTTCGAGAGCCTGACGTTTGGCAAGCCAGATTCGCATGCCTTCTAGATGCTTGCGGTTTCCCCCCTAAAATAAAGGTTTTGATTCGGGGTGGCATCCCGTTTGGTGGGGAAACTCCCCCTCAAAAAAGATGGTTTCTATTTGGGGTGGCATCCCTTTTGGCGGGGAAACCAGGGCTGTTTCTTTTAAAAAAAGGTTTCTATTTGGGGTGGCATCCCTTTTGGCGGGGAAACCAGGGCTGTTTCTGTGGACTTGCCCAGCAGCCTTCGAGAGCCTGACTTTCGGCAGGAGGATTTTCACGCACGGAAACCAGGGCTGCTTCTTCTCTCCCCCTCAAAAAAAAAAGGTTTCTATTCGGGGAGGCATCCCTTTTGGCGGGGAAACCAGGGCTGTTTCTTCTCTCCCCCTCAAAAAAAGATGGTTTCTATTCGGGGTGGCACCTTTTGGCGGGGAAACCAGGGCTGTTTCTGTGGACTTGCCCAGCAGCCTTCGAGAGCCTGACTTTCGGCTTCCAGATTTTCACGCACAGTCCTTTGAGTAGTGTATCCTTCCATGAGTGATTTGGTTAGCCCGGTGCTCCTGGAGGCCCACCTGGCCGCTCTCGCGGGCGCTTTGCAACGCACACGGTGTGCGGAAACCCGGGCGCACATCTTGAATGGCTGCGTTGCAAGTATTTTGGCACCCGCAGAGGAGCTCTTTGGCTTGTGCGCACACTGGGGCTCGGAGCACCTGATCTGCCTGGCCATCATCATCCATTGCCTCCACAGCCTCCGTGCTGCGTCTCCGGACTTCCACAATGTGTTGCTGCAGGAGGCCCCATTGCCACCACTTCCCCCAGCAGTGCCTGTCATGACCGTGTCCGAGATGCTGATCCGTGCGCACGGGCCAAACAGCGTGCGGGAAGCTCGCAGGCTGCGAGGTCACCTCGGACAGGCATCAGATGCTCTGCGCCACGTGTGGCTCGGCTTACTCTACGCGTAAGATTTTTTTTGCATTTGCATTTCACAGTTGGAGCCCTGCTGGTCTTCATTTTTTTCCCTGTCGCCCGGGGGTCTTGCAGGCCACACCTATTCAGATGCTGCCGCATGTTGGAGGCGCTGACCGAGGAGTTGCTTACCTTCTTTTCGGATGCGGCTTTGCAGCTGCTCCAGCACGAGTGCCGCCATTCGGAGCCCGAGCTAGCCTGAACTCGTATGCAGTCGCGGTCTGGCATGCGCTGGCCAAAGAAAGAGATGGGACCTGTTGAGGTTTTGGTTCAGACAAGGAAACCCTCCGTTTCAGTCAGGTCAGGTCAAGGAAACCCTCTGCTTGCTTGATAGGAGCTCAGCGCGGTCAGTTGGCCGCACATACAGTTGTTTTCGCATGAAGCCCGATTGATGCTCTTGAGACTGCGCAGGCTGTCTTGGCATGTTCTTTCGGACAGTCGCTTGCTTTGGAAGAGTTTGGTTCGAGACATGCCCAAGATTTGCAAAAAGCCTGCGGCCCGCAATCGCGGGCGCCAGAATGAGAAGCGATGTCCATGCTGCGCTGGAGTGCATTCTCTGGTAGCTTGCAAGATGCCGGGGGCGAAAGAGCTTCTCAAGCAT